>JALJCO010006430.1:0-31626 GCA_023101725.1 Atherinomorus stipes | reverse complement strand
TTAAGGAAGCAGAACCAGCTCCCAGTCTAGTTTCAGGAAGCAGAACCAGCTCCCAGTCTAGTTTAAGGAAGCAGAACCAGCTCCCAGTCTAGTTTCAGGAATCAGAACCAGCTCCCAGTCTAGTTTCAGGAATCAGAACCAGCTCCCAGTCTGGTTTCAGGAAGCAGAACCAGCTCCCAGTCTGGTTTCAGGAAGCAGAACCAGCTCCTAATCTGGTTTCAGGAAGCAGAACCAGCTCCCAGTCTAGTTTCAGGAAGCAGAACCAGCTCCCTGTCTGGTTTCAGGAAGCAGAACCAGCTCCCAGTCTGGTTTCAGGAAGCAGAACCAGCTCCTAATCTGGTTTAAGGAAGCAGAACCAGCTCCTATTCTGGTTTCAGGAAGCAGAACCAGCTCCCAGTCTGGTTTCAGGAAGCAGAACCAGCTCCCTAATCTGGTTTAAGGAAGCAGAACCAGCTCCCTGTCTGGTTTAAGGAAGCAGAACCAGCTCCTAATCTGGTTTAAGGAAGCAGAACCAGCTCCCAGTCTAGTTTCAGGAAGCAGAACCAGCTCCCAGTCTGGTTTTAGAAAGCAGAACCAGCTCCCAGTCTAGTTTCAGGAAGCAGAACCAGCTCCCAGTCTAGTTTCAGGAAGCAGAACCAGCTCCCAGTCTAGTTTCAGGAAGCAGAACCAGCTCCCAGTCTGGTTTCAGGAAGCAGAACCAGCTCCCAGTCTAGTTTCAGGAAGCAGAACCAGCTCCCAGTCTAGTTTCAGGAAGCAGAACCAGCTCCCAGTCTAGTTTCAGGAAGCAGAACCAGCTCCCAGTCTGGTTTCAGGAAGCAGAACCAGCTCCCAGTCTAGTTTAAGGAAGCAGAACCAGCTCCCAGTCTGGTTTCAGGAACCAGAACCAGCTCCCAGTCTGGTTTCAGGAAGCAGAACCAGCTCCCAGTCTGGTTTCAGGAAGCAGAACCAGCTCCCAGTCTGGTTTCAGGAAGCAGAACCAGCTCCCAGTCTAGTTTAAGGAAGCAGAACCAGCTCCCAGTCTAGTTTAAGGAAGCAGAACCAGCTCCCAGTCTAGTTTCAGGAAGCAGAACCAGCTCCCAGTCTGGTTTCAGGAAGCAGAACCAGCTCCCAGTCTAGTTTCCAGGAAGCAGAACCAGGTCTCAGTCTGGTTAAAGGAACCAGAACCAGCTCCCAGTCTAGTTTCAGGAAGCAGAACCAGCTCCCAGTCTAGTTTAAGGAAGCAGAACCAGCTCCCAGTCTAGTTTCAGGAAGCAGAACCAGCTCCCTGTCTGGTTTCAGGAAGCAGAACCAGCTCCTATTCTGGTTTCAGGAAGCAGAACCAGCTCCCAGTCTAGTTTCAGGAAGCAGAACCAGCTCCCAGTCTGGTTTAAGGAAGCAGAACCAGCTCCCAGTCTGGTTTAAGGAAGCAGAACCGGTTCCTAATCTGGTTTCAGGAAGCAGAACCAGCTCCTATTCTGGTTTCAGGAAGCAGAACCAGCTCCCAGTCTGGTTTAAGGAAGCAGAACCAGCTCCCAGTCTGGTTTAAGGAAGCAGAGCCGGTTCCTAATCTGGTTTCAGGAAGCAGAACCAGCTCCCAGTCTGGTTTAAGGAAGCAGAACCAGCTCCCAGTCTGGTTTCAGGAAGCAGAACCAGCTCCCAGTCTGGTTTCAGGAAGCAGAACCAGCTCCCAGTCTGGTTTCAGGAAGCAGAACCAGCTCCTATTCTGGTTTAAGGAACCAGAACCAGCTCCCAGTCTGGTTTCAGGAAGCAGAACCAGCTCCCAGTATGGTTTCAGGAAGCAGAACCAGCTCCCAGTCTGGTTTAAGGAAGCAGAACCAGCTCCCAGTCTGGTTTCAGGAAGCAGAACCAGCTCCCAGTCTAGTTTCAGGAAGCAGAACCAGCTCCCAGTCTGGTTTAAGGAAGCAGAACCAGCTCCCAGTCTGGTTTAAGGAAGCAGAACCGGTTCCTAATCTGGTTTCAGGAAGCAGAACCAGCTCCCAGTCTGGTTTAAGGAAACAGAACCAGTTCCCAGTCTGGTTTTAGGAAGCAGAACCGGCTCCCAGTCTAGTTTCAGGAAGCAGAACCAGCTCCCAGTCTGGTTTCAGGAAGCAGAACCAGCTCCCAGTCTGGTTCCAGGAAGCAGAACCAGCTCCCAGTCTGGTTTCAGGAAGCAGAACAAGCTCCTAGTCTGGTTTCAGGAAGCAGAACCAGCTCCCAGTCTGGTTTCAGGAAGCAGAACAAGCTCCCAGTCTGGTTTCAGGAAGCAGAACCAGCTCCCAGTCTGGTTTCAGGAACCAGAACCAGCTCCCAGTCTGGTTTCAGGAAGCAGAACCAGCTCCCAGTCTGGTTTCAGGAACCAGAACCATCTCCCAGTCTGGTTTAAGGAAGCAGAACCGGTTCCTAATCTGGTTTCAGGAAGCAGAACCAGCTCCTATTCTGGTTTCAGGAAGCAGAACCAGCTCCCAGTCTGGTTTAAGAAAGCAGAACCAGCTCCCAGTCTGGTTTAAGGAAGCAGAACCAGCTCCCAGTCTGGTTTCAGGAAGCAGAACCAGCTCCCAGTCTGGTTTAAGGAAGCAGAACCAGCTCCCAGTCTGGTTTCAGGAAGCAGAACCAGCTCCCAGTCTGGTTTAAGGAAGCAGAACCAGGTCTCAGTCTGGTTAAAGGAACCAGAACCAGCTCCCAGTCTGGTTTCAGGAACCAGAACCAGCTCCCAGTCTGGTTTAAGGAAGCAGAACCAGGTCTCAGTCTGGTTAAAGGAACCAGAACCAGCTCCCAGTCTGGTTTCAGGAACCAGAACCAGCTCCCAGTCTGGTTTCAGGAAGCAGAACCAGCCCCAGTCTGGTTTCAGGAACCAGAACAAGCTCCCAGTCTGGTTTCAGGAAGCAGAACCAGCTCCCAGTCTGGTTTAAGCAAGCAGAACCAGCTCCAAGTCTGGTTTCAGGAAGCAGAACCAGCTCCCAGTCTGGTTTCAGGAAGCAGAACCAGCTCCCAGTCTGGTTTCAGGAAGCAGAACCGGTTCCTAATCTGGTTTCAGGAAGCAGAACCAGCTCCCAGTCTAGTTTCAGGAAGCAGAACCAGCTCCCAGTCTGGTTTAAGGAAGCAGAATCAGCTCCCAGTCTGGTTTCTGGAACCAGAACCAGCTCCCAGTCTGGTTTCAGGAAGCAGAACCAGCTCCCAGTCTGGTTTCAGGAAGCAGAACCGGTTCCTAATCTGGTTTAAGGAAGCAGAACCAGCTCCCAGTCTGGTTTAAGGAAGCAGAACCAGCTCCCAGTCTGGTTTCAGGAAGCAGAACCAGCTCCCAGTCTTGTTTAAGGAAGCAGAACCAGCTCCCAGTCTGGTTTCAGGAAGCAGAACCAGCTCCCAGTCTGGTTTCAGGAAGCAGAACCAGCTCCCAGTCTGGTTTCAGGAACCAGAACCATCTCCCAGTCTGGTTTCAGAAACCAGAACCAGCTCCCAGTCTGGTTTCAGGAAGCAGAACCCGTTCAAAGTTTGGTTTCAGGAAGCAGAACCAGCTCCCAGTCTGGTTTCAGGAACCAGAACCAGCTCCCAGTCTGGTTTCAGGAAGCAGAACCAGCTCCCAGTCTAGTTTCAGGAAGCAGAACCAGCTCCCAGTCTGGTTTCAGGAAGCAGAACCAGCTCCCAGTCTAGTTTCAGGAAGCAGAACCAGCTCCCAGTCTGGTTAAAGGAACCAGAACCAGCTCCCAGTCTGGTTTCAGGAAGCAGAACCAGCTCCCAGTCTGGTTTCAGGAAGTGGAACCAGCTCCCAGTCTGGTTTCGGGAAGCAGAACCGGTTCCTAATTTGGTTTCAGAAAGCAGAACCAGCTCCCAGTCTGGTTTCAGGAAGCAGAACCAGCTCCTAGTCTGGTTTAAGCAAGCAGAACCAGCTCCCAGTCTGGTTTCAGGAAGCAGAACCAGCTCCCAGTCTGGTTTCAGGAAGCAGAACCGGTTCCTAATCTGGTTTCAGGAAGCAGAACCAGCTCCCAGTCTGGTTTCAGGAAGCAGAACCAGCTCCCAGTCTGGTTTCAGGAAGCAGAACCAGCTCCCAGTCTGGTTTCAGGAAGCAGAACCAGCTCCCAGTCTGGTTTCAGGAAGCAGAACCAGCTCCCAGTCTGGTTTCAGGAAGCAGAACCAGCTCCCAGTCTAGTTTCAGGAAGCAGAACCAGCTCCCAGTCTGGTTTAAGGAAGCAGAATCAGCTCCCAGTCTGGTTTCTGGAACCAGAACCAGCTCCCAGTCTGGTTTCAGGAAGCAGAACCAGCTCCCATTCTGGTTTCAGGAAGCAGAACCGGCTCCTAATCTGGTTTAAGGAAGCAGAACCAGCTCCCAGTCTGGTTTCAGGAAGCAGAACCAGCTCCCAGTCTGGTTTCAGGAAGCAGAACCAGCTCCCAGTCTGGTTTCAGGAACCAGAACCATCTCCCAGTCTGGTTTCAGAAACCAGAACCAGCTCCCAGTCTGGTTTCAGAAACCAGAACCAGCTCCCAGTCTGGTTTCAGGAAGCAGAACCCGTTCCAAGTTTGGTTTCAGGAAGCAGAACCAGCTCCCAGTCTGGTTTCAGGAACCAGAACCAGCTCCCAGTCTGGTTTCAGGAAGCAGAACCAGCTCCCAGTCTGGTTTCAGGAAGCAGAACCAGCTCCCAGTCTGGTTTCAGGAAGCAGAACCAGCTCCCAGTCTGGTTTAAGGAACCAGTACCAGCTCGCAGTCTGGTTTCAGGAAGCAGAACCAGCTCCCAGTCTAGTTTCAGGAAGCAGAACCAGCTCCCAGTCTGGTTTAAGGAACCAGAACCAGCTCCCAGTCTGGTTTCAGGAAGCAGAACCAGCTCCCAGTCTGGTTTCAGGAAGTGGAACCAGCTCCCAGTCTGGTTTCGGGAAGCAGAACCGGTTCCTAATTTGGTTTCAGAAAGCAGAACCAGCTCCCAGTCTGGTTTCAGGAAGCAGAACCAGCTCCTAGTCTGGTTTAAGGAAGCAGAACCAGCTCCCAGTCTGGTTTCAGGAACCAGAACCAGCTCCCAGTCTGGTTTCAGGAAGTGGAACCGGCCCCAGTCTGGTTTCGGGAAGCAGAACCGGTTCCTAATTTGGTTTCAGAAAGCAGAACCAGCTCCCAGTCTGGTTTCAGGAAGCAGAACCAACTCCTAATCTGGTTTAAGGAAGCAGAACCAGCTCCCAGTCTGGTTTAAGGAACCAGAACCAGCTCCCAGTCTGGTTTCAGGAAGCAGAACCAGCTCCCAGTCTGGTTTCAGGAAGCAGAACCAGCTCCCAGTCTGGTTTCAGGAAGCAGAACCAGCTCCCAGTCTGGTTTCAGGAAGTGGAACCAGCTCCCAGTCTGGTTTCAGGAAGCAGAACCAGCTCCCAGTCTGGTTTCAGGAAGCAGAACCAGTTGCTGGGAATAATGGGAAGGACAGAGAGAAATGGGAATGCTGGTAAGGATGGAGATGTTTGGGAACACTTCCTTCCTAATCCTGGCTTCTCTTCACATCCTCTTCACTGGGAAAGATGGAGAGGATTGGGAATGCTGGGAAGGAGGGAAAAAAACTGGGAATAATGGGAAGGACGGAGAGAAATTGGAATACTGGGAAGGATGGAGAGGATTGGGAATGATTGGAAGGATGGAGAGGAATGGGAATGCTGGGAAGGATGGAGAGGAATGGGAATGATGGGAAGGACCGAGAGAGAATGGGAATGCTAGGAAGGAAGGAGAGGAATGGGAATGCTGGGAAGGATGGAGAGGAATGGGAATGCTGGAAGGATGGAGAGGAATGGGAATGCTGGGAAGGACGGAGAGGAATGGGAATGCTGGGAAGGAAGGAGAGAGAATGGGAATGATGGAGAGGAATGGGAATGATGGGAAGGATGGAGAGGAATGGGAATGATGGAAAGAGAAGGAGAGGAATGGGAATGATGGGAAGAATGGAGAGGATTGGGAATGCTGGGAAGGATGGAGAGGAATGGGAATGCTGGGAAGGATGGAGAGGAATGGGAATGCTGGGAAGGAAGGAGAGGAATGGGAATGATGGAGAGGATTGGGAATGATGGGAAGGATGGAGAGGAATGGGAATGATGGAGAGGATTGGGAATGCTGGGAAGGAGGGAGAGGAATGGGAATGATGGAGAGGATTGGGAATGCTGGGAAGGAGGGAGAGGAATGGGAATGATGGGAAGGATGGAGAGGAATGGGAAGGATGGAGAGGATTGGGAATGATGGGAAGGAGGGAGAGGAATGGGAATGATGGGAAGGATGGAGAGGAATGGGAAGGATGGAGAGGATTGGGAATGATGGGAAGGATGGAGAGGAATGGGAATGATGGAGAGGATTGGGAATGCTGGGAAGGAGGGAGAGGAATGGGAATGATGGGAAGGATGGAGAGGAATGGGAATGCTGGGAAGGAGGGAGAGGAATGGGAATGCTGTCTTGTCCTCTCCATGGTACCAGCTCGTCTCTGTCCCCAGCAGCGTCCCCCCAGCATGTGTGTGTGTGTGTAGGCAGAGAAATGCTGCAGCAAGGATCCTTCGGTCCATCAGACCGGGACACATCAGCACCCAGCAGCACGGAGGAGACGGTGACGCCGTCACAGCGGAAAGGTAACGCTCACAAACACACTCACACACACACACACACACACACGCACACACACACACACACACACGCACACACACACACTTCCTTCCTATTCCCAGAGCGTCTCGTCACATCCTCTCCACTGAGACTCACTCGTACTCAGCTGGACCATCAACTTTCAGGCTGGCATGTTAGCATGAGCAGCCATCACCCCCTACACACACACACACATACACGCACGCACATGCACACACACACACACGCCAGCATCAACCCTGCACACGGCTCATATCTGCTATTTATAAGCACAGAAATCAACACGCCTGCAGAATCTGACAGCGTTGTGTGGATGTCTGGGGAATGCTGTTCATGCACACGCACGCGCACACACACACACACACACAGCAGAGGAAGAGGAGGATGATGACGAAGGATGCAGAGGAAAAGCAGCGGCATCTCCGCTGTCCTCTTACCTTCCAGGAGGAAACAGCTCACCTGGAATCCTCTGAAGAGCAGACAGGACGCATCAAGCCGAGCTCGCAGCCTGCAAACCAAACATCCCTCACACACACGCGCGCGCTCTCTCTCTCTCTCTCCCCCCCCCGTCCCTCTCTTCCGCTCCCTCCGCGAGCTGGAAACGATGAGGTTGTACTACAAGCAGAGAGGAGGGGGTGGACCGGGAGGACGGTTTTAGGAGGCAGCCTCCCTCAGAGAGACCGGAGCTGGCGGCTAATAAGAGGATGGAGACGTGAGTGTGTGTGGGGGGGTGTATGGCTGGGGGGGGGGGGGGGGAGTTTTAGGTGTGATGCAGCAGACGGGGGAGGAAAAAAGAAACGGCTGCCCGTGCGGACGTTTGGAAACCCGAGAGGAACCCTGTGCTGCGGAGAGATGGTACGACCCAAAGGAGTTTCAGGAAGCAGCAGCGTCTGCAGCTAACGGCTAATGCTAACAGGACCGGAACCGGGCCGGGAACCGGGCCACCGCACCAGTGTGTCTGCAGCCTCCTCTTCCTCATCTCTCCAGCATTACATCACAAACTGAGCTGGTTTTCCTGCAGATGCTGCGTTCAGGTGTCTCTGCAGACGAGGTGACAGCAGGAGCAGAGACCCGCGGACCTGGGACCTGTCGCCATGGTAACCGGTGCTTCCTGCTCTGGAGCACGTTGAGTTCAGAGGATGACAGCAGTGCCGTCACGTAGAAAGCAAGCAGACGTGATGGTGTCCTGCCGTGATCCATGACGAGCCGATATCAACCAAAGAAGAGTTGCTGTTTGTTTTATTCCTGACGGAGCTGCTCGTTTCTGCAGATCACCGGCAGATTTTCAGGCTTTTACACTCATACGTCGTAGTAATGCACGATACGATCGGCCGATATCGGTATCAGCCGATATTGGCTTTAAAACTGAATATCTTTCATTTTCTCTATCTTTAGTTTTCATTTTTTTAATAAAGAAAAAAAACATTAAAACTAAATATTAATATCGGCCCGATATCGGCATCAGCCGATATTGGCTTTAAAACTGAATATCTTTCATTTACTCTATCTTTGGTTTTCATTTTTTTAATAAAGAAAAAAAAAACATTGAAACTGAATATCAATATCAGCCCGATATCGGCATCAGCCGATATTGGCTTTAAAACTGAATATCTTTCATTTTCTCTATCTTTAGCTTTTATTGTTTTGATAAAGAAAAAATCATTAAAACTGAATATCAATATCAGGCCGATATCAGCATCGACAGACACTGACTTTAAAACTGAATATCTTTTTTTCCCCCCTTTAACTTTAAAGTTTTTAAGAAAGAAAATTATTTAAATTGAATATCAATATCAGGCCGATATCAACATTGGCCAACACTGACTCTAAAATTGAATATCCCCCCCCCCTTATCTTTAGTTGAAAGTTTTTAATAAAGAAAATCATTTAAACTGAATATGAATATCAGGCCGATATCAGCATCGGCCAACACTGACTTTAAAACTGAATATCTTTTTTTCCCCCTTTATCTTTAGTTGAAAGTTTTTAATAAAGAAAATCATTTAAACTGAATATCAATATCGGGCCAATATCAGCATCGGCCGACACTGACCAAGCAATGATACGAAGGTGGATCTGCAGGTAAGCAGGGGATGAAGTATCGTCTATATGCACCAACACTTTGATTACAATAAGATTACTTGAGTGATCTGATTATTGGGTTGCATCCGAGGGGCTGAAGGAAGGAACCACGTACAGTGAAACGAGAGGGTGGGGGGCGGATCGGGTTTCATTCCAGGCGCACACAGAGAAACAAGGGGATCGGGTGTCAATACAACGAAGCACATGCACGAGATAAACAAGAGGGCGTCGACTAAAACGGGCGACACCAGGTTGGGAGTGAAACTAATGCTGATGGAAAAGCAGAGAAGCCTGATCGGATACAAAGTTCGTAAGCGAAAAAATCTGCTCCATTCGTATCAAGTGGGCTACCGGGTCCTTCGTAGCGGACAGAACAGTTTAAGGGGGGAGATGACAGGTAAAAACCCAGTTTTTACATCACCTGGTCAATTCTGAGATTTTTTTTTCCTCCTTCAACATGTTTTCTTTCAGACTCGTGTAAAAACATCATAAATCTACATTTTAGGAGTTTATTTCCTGATTCTCCTCAACATGCAGCTAAAGTTGGTGTTTTAAACAGAGTGCTGCACCGTAAGGATGGGCATATCGATACCTTGGACTCAATACTTTGATACCAGCCAGACAAAATATCGCAATTGATACTTTGTTGAGTATCGCGATACTACAGTACAGATACAAAACATGCAACTTGTTTCTACTTCTGAGAGTTTAAATCAATGAAATGATGAAAGCAGTCAGATTCTAGCTTCTGTGTCACATGATGGTGGTAGCCTATCAGATTCTAGCTTCTATATCACATGATGGTGGTAGCCTATCAGATTCTAGCTTCTGCATCACATGATGGTGGTAGCCTATCAGATTCTAGCTTCTGTATCACATGATGGTGGTAGCCTATCAGATTCTAGCTTCTGTGTCACACGATGGTGGTAGCCTATCAGATTCTAGCTTCTGTGTCACATGATGGTGGTAGCCTATCAGATTCTAGCTTCTGTGTCACATGATGGTGGTAGCCTATCAGATTCTAGCTTCTGTATCACATGATGGTGGTAGCCTATCAGATTCTAGCTTCTGTATCACATGATGGTGGTAGCCTATCAGATTCTAGCTTCTGTGTCACATGATGGTGGTAGCCTATCAGATTCTAGCTTCTGTGTCACATGATGGTGGTAGCCTATCAGATTCTAGCTTCTGCATCACATGATGGTGGTAGCCTATCAGATTCTAGCTTCTGTGTCACATGATGGTGGTAGCCTATCAGATTCTAGCTTCTGTGTCACATGATGGTGGTAGCCTATCAGATTCTAGCTTCTGTATCACATGATGGTGGTAGCCTATCAGATTCTAGCTTCTGTGTCACATGATGGTGGTAGCCTATCAGATTCTAGCTTCTGTGTCACATGATGGTGGTAGCCTATCAGATTCTAGCTTCTGTATCACATGATGTTGGTAGCCTATCAGATTCTAGCTTCTGTGTCACATGGTGGTGGTAGCCTATCAGATTCTAGCTTCTGTGTCACATGATGGTGGTAGCCTATCAGATTCTAGCTTCTGTGTCACATGATGGTGGTAGCCTATCAGATTCTAGCTTCTGTATCACATGATGATGGTAGCCTATCAGATTCTAGCTTCTGTGTCACATGATGGTGGTAGCCTATCAGATTCTAGCTTCTGTATCACATGATGATGGTAGCCTATCAGATTCTAGCTTCTGTGTCACATGATGGTGGTAGCCTATCAGATTCTAGCTTCTGTGTCACATGATGGTGGTAGCCTATCAGATTCTAGCTTCTGTGTCACATGATGGTGGAAGCCTATCAGATTCTAGCTTCTGTATCACATGATGGTGGTAGCCTATCAGATTCTAGCTTCTGTATCACATGATGGTGGTAGCCTATCAGATTCTAGCTTCTGCGTCACATGATGGTGGTAGCCTATCAGATTCTAGCTTCTGTGTCACATGATGGTGGTAGCCTATCAGATTCTAGCTTCTGTATCACATGATGGTGGTAGCCTATCAGATTCTAGCTTCTGTATCACATGATGGTGGTAGCCTATCAGATTCTAGCTTCTGTATCACATGATGGTGGTAGCCTATCAGATTCTAGCTTCTGTGTTACATGATGGTGGTAGCCTATCAGATTCTAGCTTCTGTATCACATGATGGTGGTAGCCTATCAGATTCTAGCTTCTGTATCACATGATGGTGGTAGCCTATCAGATTCTAGCTTCTGTGTTACATGATGGTGGTAGCCTATCAGATTCTAGCTTCTGTGTTACATGATGGTGGTAGCCTATCAGATTCTAGCCTCTGTATCACATGATGGTGGTAGCCTATCAGATTCTAGCTTCTGTATCACATGATGGTGGTAGCCTATCAGATTCTAGCTTCTGTGTCACATGATGGTGGTAGCCTATCAGATTCTAGCTTCTGTGTCACATGATGGTGGTAGCCTATCAGATTCTAGCTTCTGTATCACATGATGGTGGTAGCCTATCAGATTCTAGCTTCTGTGTCACATGATGGTGGTAGCCTATCAGATTCTAGCTTCTGTGTCACATGATGGTGGTAGCCTATCAGATTCTAGCTTCTGTATCACATGATGGTGGTAGCCTATCAGATTCTAGCTTCTGTGTTACATGATGGTGGTAGCCTATCAGATTCTAGCTTCTGTATAGCATGATGGTGGTAGCCTATCAGATTCTAGCTTCTGTGTCACATGATGGTGGTAGCCTATCAGATTCTAGCTTCTGTGTCACATGATGGTGGTAGCCTATCAGATTCTAGCTTCTGTGTCACATGATGGTGGTAGCCTATCAGATTCTAGCTTCTGTATCACATGATGGTGGTAGCCTATCAGATTCTAGCTTCTGTATAGCATGATGGTGGTAGCCTATCAGATTCTAGCTTCTGTATCACATGATGGTGGTAGCCTATCAGATTCTAGCTTCTGTACCACATGATGGTGGTAGCCTATCAGAATCTAGCTTCTGTATCACATGATGGTGGTAGCCTATCAGAATCTAGCTTCTGTACCACATGATGGTTGTATCAGCAGTTACTAAAGTAAAAAAATATTGGCATCAAAGACACTTTTCCACTTGAAAGACCTCAGCATTCAAAGCTCCTTTTGCTCAGCTTTTTGGTCAGAAACAGGCATTTTTGCTGCAACAAAGCCATGTTCTACTGCAGATTACTAAAGAATGGAAAAAGCTAGAAACAAATGTTTTTTTTCTGATAAAAGAAGAGAGTCTAAGCTTTCCTTCGGTACATTCAGTGTTTGTATTGGCATAGTACACAACTTTCTGTGGATCTCCCAAATCAGTGAAAATGCTTAAAAATCCTGGCAATATGGAGCTCTGCTCAGAAAAGGTCTGGCAGTTGATGAGTTAATAAATTTGATTATTTTAGTATATATTATGTTATTTGATAACTGAAAGAAATTTTTAATCGATTTTTGTTTAATTTTCTCGTCACTATAATTTATTATTGTACTTTCCAGTACTTCTGTTCTCAAGTTTTACTTATATCTAATATGACATTTGCATTCAAGATATTAATGCAAAATGTACAGTCGTGATTTTCTTTTAAAGGACAAAAAGTATCGGTATTGATATCAGTATTGCTGAAAAAGTGCCATTAACTACTGGTATCGTATCAACGTGAAAAATTTCTGTATCGCCCATCCCTACAGCACTGTGGTGCTCGTCTGAACCCGTCATGTCTGGTATCCATGGAAACGTCTCTTTTTCCTGAACGATGTCATCTCAACCAAACTTGATATTTCCAGCTCATGAATCTGATTGGATCTGATGTCTGTAAATAGTGTTATAGAACAAAAATGTGGAGAATTTTACAATCCAAAACTTTAAAGGCTGTTTTCTTAAAATGAGTTTTTTCTCTTCTTCCGGGTAAAAAATCTCCACTTCAGGAGCACTTACAGAAACCAAACTTTCAAGTTTTGATCCTGACTGGATTCTTAAAGTTTTTACAGAAGGATCTTTTGATATCTCATTCACAGCCTGATTTATAGAACATTTCATCCCAAAAATATGACAAAAAATTAGTTTTATAATATATAATTAGAAACAGAGGCGCATACCTCCACCATGGGGCAGATCCTCCAACGGTGAAAAATCTTTAGAAAATTCTTGAATCTTGATAGACTTGTTTATTTCTACGGATGAGGATTCTGACTTTTTTCCAGAACATTTGAAAAAAAATTCAGGAATTTTTTTTTTTCAATTTCGAAAAGAGTCAAAATTTTGACTTTAATCTCAGAATTCTGACTTTTTTCGAGAATATTTAAAAAAAAAAAAAATTCAGCAAAAGTTGTTTTTTCCAATTTCTGAAAGAGTCAGAATTTTGACTTTTTTCCAGAACATTTAAAAAAAAAAAAAAAGAAAAATTCAGGAATTTTTTTTTTTCCAATTTCTGAAAAAGATTTTTTTCCCCAGTGGCCCTAATCCTCTTCCATATATTTCAATATCCAAACACACTCTATGAAAGGAGATTTAAATGTGCGTCATTGCCGTGAGGCCTGTGAGACGTCTGCGCTGTTACAGGTTTAGCGCTCCTACTGGCCAAAAGTTACACGGTAGAACTTTAAGAGGAAAAAGAAATAGAGATAGTGGTTTCAGAAAACCCGTACTTGTTGATAAAGTAGGAGCTCGAAGTACAGTTCTGAAATATTTTGGGTTCAGTTAGGTGAGCTGTTGAACTCTGATGCACCGCAGTGCAAGCGAGGCTACAAATGACTGTACCCCCTTCCTCCCCCGCTTCCAGAAGTCTTTATTTTAAAATGAAGGAAACACTGACATGAAAATGTGGTTTACCTTAAAAAGTATAGAAAAGTATCAAAATACAAAATGTTATCGTACCGAAACAGAAATCTGGTGTCATGACAACCTGTCAGTCTTTTACTGAAAAAACCTGGTTCAGATCCAAATGACATCAACAAGCTCCGCCTCATTTCTCATCTTCCCCTCCATTTCTGTCCCATAACAACCAGTTTGAACAATTTCAGTCTGGTTTCTGTCCCCACCACAACACCAAAACAGCCCCCATCAAGATCACCAATGACCTCCTCCTGCATGCTGACTCCTCCATCACTAGACATCATCTCTCCCTCCATTCTCCTCATCACTCATCCCTCCTTCACTGGTTCCCCTCCTACCTCACTGACTGTAATTCATCCAGCTGCAATCCCTCACACCACAACCCTCCCCAGTCACTTCAGGTGTTCCCCTGGGCTCTGTCCTGGGGCCCCTCCTCTTCATAATTTACCTCCTTGGAGTTGGCAATGTCCTCTGTAAATATGCCGTCCAGTTCCACCGCTTTGCAGATGACACCCAGCTCTATGTTCCCAGTAAGCCAGACTCCACTCTCCCCCCTTCCTCCCTCACCCTCTGCCTTTCATTAACAAAATCTTGGTTCACCTCCAACTTTCTCAAAATCGACGACAATAAAACAAACTTCCTTATGTTGGCACAAAAGCAACAGTCTCTGAAACTGACAGCTTCACCCTTTTCAAATCCAGACTGAAGACTCATCTGATTCAGGATTTTCACTCATTTCTATCTGCTTCTTCACACATTGTTTATATTTATTTTTTCATATCTTTGTGTTTTTATCCTGTAAAGTGACCTTGGGTGTTTTGAAAGGTGCTGTCAAATAACGTGTTGTTATTATTAAAGTTGGACTGGACATGAAACATTTTTAGTATTTGCTTGTGCATGAGTAATTAAATGATACACCACTGGGGTTTAAATGCTATGCACTTGGTCCAGTTTAATTAATTAAATGAAAATAAAGCAGGATTTACTGAAGGATGTGTAACCCATAAATATCACGTTTTTATAGAAATAGTTCAAAATTTGATCTGCACACACAGTTTTTCCACTATCCCTGTAGGGAAGTGTTAATTCAGGTCATGGTCCAGGAGTCCAGATCATCATCATCCTTCACCGTGATGAAGGAGTCCAGATCATCATCATCCTCCACCTGCTGACAGCTGTTATGAGGCGTTTAAGGACTCTGGTCTGGTGTGGGCAACATTGTTCCAGAAGTCTGCTGGTTTGTTCAGATCCAGGTTTGCTAGCTTAAACCGTGCTGCAACCCTTCCCAATATACCGGTTCATACTGGTTCATACTGGTTCGGTTGTGTTAACTGGAACTTTTAAGTCATGACCAGAAGCTGTAAACTACCTCCATCAACATGGACCATCATGCATTGCAGCTAGGGCTGGGTGATATATCAAATATACTCGAGATATAGCGGCTAGACAGAGCTCAGGTGTACCCCTGATCTCTGTCCTGGGGCCCCTCTTCTTCTTAATTTACCTCCTTGTGGTTGGCAATGTCCTCTGTAAATATGCCGTCCAGTTCCACCGGTTTGCAGATGACACCCAGCTCTATGTTCCCAGTAAGCCAGACTCCACCCTCCCCCTTCCTCCCTCACCCTAGTTGCATACATCACGTGTGCTACGTGCTTAAGCGTGTACATGACATCTGTGAAAATATGTCATGAAATAACTGTCGTGAAATAACTTTTAGCAACTATCAACTTATTTATTTCCTTTTTATATGTAAATAATTCACACCATGAACTAATTATATCTGTGTTTTACCAAAAGGCATAACAGTAGAAGTAGGCCCTTTGTTTTGTTTTAAAATTACATGATGTTCATTGCACTGCTTTAACTGTTCAGTAAACACAATTTTGATCAATTTGTTTAGTTATGATGTCACACTTTTGACATGTATGTTTAAAATCAGTATGAACAGTAATGTTTAATGTAGACACAGAATAATCTTACTGATGCGATTATATGCATCAAAGCATTGAGGTCAAATATCGAGATATATATCGTGTATCGTGACATGCCGTAAAAATATCGGGAGATTACTAAAAGGCAATATCTTCCAGCCCTAATTGCAGCCAAGGGGACTGGAGACGATGTAGCATGCTAACATGGTTGCAGCTCATAGTCTGAATTTCTGGTGAACAGACTGGAATGATGAAGAGGATCCAGTCTTCCTCTGACTTAGAAAGACAGAATGTTGGAAAACAACTGGAGAACAACAACAAAAGGTCCAGGGTGGCGTTTCCCCAAAACTATCATCAATTTTTCTAACATGTTCCATCATTTATCATGAGAAATATCAAGTTTTCAAGTTTTTCAAATCTTAATTTTTCAAGATTATTATGGATGGATGGATAAATGAATGGATGGATGGATGGATGGATGGATGGATGGATGGATGGATGGATGGATGGATGGATGGATGGATGGATGGATGGATGGATGGATAAGTGGATGGATGGATGGATGGATGGATGGGTGGGTGGATGGATGGATAAGGATGGATGAATGAATGAATGAATGAATGAATGATGATGATGATGATGATGATGATGATGATGATGGATGGAGGATGGATGGATGGATGGATGGATAGATGATTAGTGGATGGTGGATGGTGGTGGTGAATGATGATGTGGGGGTGGGTGGAAGTGGGTAGTGTGGTGGGGGGGGATGGAGAATGAAAGGTTCTTTATGGAAATGAATGAACGAATGGATGGATGGATGGATGGATGGAGGATGAATGAATGAATGAATGAATGAATGAATGGATGGATGGAGGGATAAGTGGATGGAAGGATGGTTGATTAGATGGATGGATGAATGAATGGATGAATGAATGAATGAATGGAGGAATGAAAGTGGATGGATGGAAGATGGGTGGATTAGTGGATGGATAGATGAATGGAAATGGATGGATGGATGGATGGATGAATGAAAAACACTTTTTAATCCTAGGAGGGAATTTAAAGAATTTTTTTCAAGAAATATTTATTTTAGTTGTTGATAACTTGTTATTGTTAATGAGTATTTCATCAGTAATTATAATAATAATAATAATAATAATATATAGTGAATTTGTGCAATAAAGTTTGATGACCTGCTCATCAAAAACCTCTGATCCATGCGTTTGTTTGTTTATGACTCGTACCGGTGAAGATCTGCTGTGTTATTATGGAGTTTGACCCTCTTCCAGAAGTGTTGGTGAGTCTGGAACTGCTTCCTAAATCCTCCATGTCGTCTCCACCGGAGGAAAAGTTGCTTCCAGACTGAGACTACCGCGCAGACGTTTCCTTTGTTGCTTTGTTCATCACCACCCTGCTCCTGGTTACGCTGCGCTCTCTCTATCATGGACGGCCTTGACTGACAGGCTTGTTGCTACAGAAACCAGCAGACGTGTTGCAGCGGACGGAGACAGGAAGGTGTGAAATCCACAATCAAATTGTTTAGATTGGATCTAAAGTGGAGTCGATTTCCAGACTGCAGCAGACGGTAATCAGTTAAAACCAGAACAACTGCAGAGGAGACGGTTTGCATTTTAACAAGATTTACTCCTGAGCGTGCGCACGCACGCATGCACATGCACACACACATGCACACGCACACACACAGGATGAGAATGGTGGCGGTAGACTGATGAATCCTTGGTGGATTATTCAGGCATATTACAACGGGAATCCTCCAACACCTGAACACATGAAGCTGGTTACAGTCAGGCACAGAGCAGTGTCGTTTCCATGGAAACATGAACAGCAAAACTAGCATAAAACATGTTAAGATCCCTCACAACAGTGAAACCATCCGGATGATGGGGAAAGGCTGATATGAAGTAAAATACCTCCTCTGAAGTCATTTCTGGGTTTAGCTCTTTATACCTGTAATATGGTGAAGGGGATGGATGGATGGATGGATGGATGGATGGATGGATGGATGGATGGATGATTAACGGAATATTCCACCCACAGAATGATGTAACTTTATCTTCCACCTCCCCTCATGGTGAGAAAGACTCTGCAGCACTTTTTTAATATCTTAAATGCAGCCGGCGATCAGGAAGGCTTCTCGTTTCCCCCCCAACTTTCATATAATGGAGTTCACCGGGGTCCGAGCCAAAAAGGTCCATAAAAGTCCACAAAAACGTGTCAATATTCCTCCATACTGCTCGTCCAATGTGATCCAAGTGTCCTGAGTGGGTAGCGTCCAGAATTTACTGGAAACGACGTCATTTAGTAGATTTTTAGAGACTAAACAGAACTACATCAGTACTACATCAGTACTACATCGCATCTCCTGCGAGCACGCCGATGCACGTTCATGAAACTACAGAAGCCACGGCAGACGAGATCACGCGTTTTCTTTTCTGTTCTTTCTTTGTTTTAAATCAACATCAACCCCTCTTGGACCCTCTTGTGTTTGTCCCGGTTTATCTGCAGCTCTGTCGCTCTTAGCACAATGTAAACAGAGAATTTCTTCTTCTACGCTTGTATTATCGGCAGAGTAGGCTCTGAACGCCGAGGCTGCCGTAGTTTCGTTAACGCGCATATGTGCGCTTCGCAAAAGTAAGATGTAGTACTGATGTAGTACTGTTTAGTCTCTAAAAATCTACTAAATGACGTCGTTTCGAGTAAATTCTGGACGCTACCCACTCAGGACACTTGGATTACGTTGGACGAGCAGTATGGAGGAATATTGACACGTTTTTGTGGACTTTTATGGACCTTTTTGGCTCGGACCCCGGTGAACTCCATTATATGAAAGTTGGGGGGAAACAAGAAGCCTTCCTGATCTCCGGCTGCATTTGAGATATTAAAAAAGTGCTGCAGAGTCTTTCTCACCATGAGGGGAAGTGGAAGATAAAGTCACATCATTCTGTGGGTGGACTAGTCCTTTAAAGGATAGATGGATGGATGATTAACGGATGGATGGATGGATGGATGAATGAATGATTATATGATTTTTAAAGGATTTAGTGAACAAATTTAAGGAAACTGTAAAGAACAAAACAACATATTAGTTTGATTCTGCAGAGTGTGTGTGTGTGTGTGTGTGTGTGTGTGTGGGGGGGGGGGGGGGTGTTGTGCAGTTCTTCTTCTACTTCCTTCTTCTACAAGTTAATAATCGGGGTGAAGGTGCAGTAAAGCAGCAGTGGCAGACGTCCAGTTGGGACGTGGAGGGGATTTTCCCTCCTCTGGGAAGTGAAACTAAATTCCTCTGAGGTATTTACACATCAGATGAGTTCCAGCTGTCTCCTAAATCTTCCTGACGCAGACCAACATCAGCCCGGTAACAGGATTTATTCAGCTGAGTCACATGATCCCAGAGATCTGTGACCTAAAATAACTGATGAATTTCCCTGACCTGGATTTCCCAACATTACTCTGGCTTATCAGAATCCCCCTCCAGGTCCAAACACACGTCCTGCTAGAAACTCTGAGACGTGCACCAACCCCGGCAAATACGTTAGAAAATGTTTATTTCCATTTCCATTTTTTTTAATCTCCCTTTTCTTATATTTTTATTAGCACTTTGAATTGTTCTGTACATGAAATGTGCTATACAAATAAACTTGCCTTACCATCAACCTGGTCCCCGAGCATCTGTTTCTGTTCACTGATTCACTGACACAAACAAAGTAAATATGGAAAGTATATGTGTGAAAAAGTGCTTGCCCCGGATTTCTTTTTTTTTTTTTTTTGCATGTTTTTCACAAAAGTAAACAGAAAATGCAGTTTTTAAATGAAGATTTTTATTACTACGGAAGGAAAAATCCAGACCTCCATGGCCCTGTGTGGAAAAAGTGATTGCCCCCCCTGTTAAAACATAAATTAGCTGTGTTTTATCATCTTTGGAAAGCAGAGTTCAGTTTCTCTGTCCACATCAGGCCTGATTACTGCCACACCTGTTCTCCATCAGAAATCCCTTAAATAGGACCTGCCTGACAAAGTGAAGTAGACCAAAAGATCCTCCAAAGCTAGACATCATGCTGCCATCCAAAGAAATTCAGGAACAAATGAGAAACAAAGTCATTGAGATCTATGAGTCTGGAAAAGGTTCCAAAGCCATTTCTAAAGCTTTGGGACTCCAGAGAACCACAGTGAGAACCATTATCCACAAATGGTGAAAACATGGAACAGTGGTGAACCTTCCCAGGAGGGGCCGGCCGACCAAAATGACCCCAAGAGCACAGCGACGACTCATCCAAGAGGTCACAAAAGACCCCAGAACAAC
This sequence comes from Atherinomorus stipes, assembly GCA_023101725.1. Lineage (NCBI taxonomy): Eukaryota > Metazoa > Chordata > Actinopteri > Atheriniformes > Atherinidae > Atherinomorus > Atherinomorus stipes. The sequence goes on along the minus strand of JALJCO010006430.1, from coordinate 11,888 downwards.
ATCCAAGAACTGCAGGCCTCACTTGCCTCAATGAAGGTCAGTGTTCATGACTCCCCCATCAGAAAGAGACTGGGGGGCAAAAATGGCTGCATGGCAGAGTTCCAAGACCAAAACCACTGCTGAGCAAAAAGAACATAAAGGCTCGTCTCAGTTTAGCCAGAAAGCATCTTGATGATCCCCAAGACTTTTGGGAAAATACTCTGTGGACTGACGAGACAAAAGTGGAACTTTCTGGAAGGTGGAGGTCCCATTACATCTGGCGTAAAAGTAACACGGCATTTCAGAAAAGGAACATCATAGCAACAGTAAAACATGGTGGTGGTAGTGTGATGGTCTGGGGCTGTTTTGCTGCTTCAGGACCTGGAAGACTTGCTGTGGTAAATGGAACCATGAATTCTGCTTCTACCAAAAAATCCTGAAGGAGAACGTCCGGCCATCTGTTGGTGACCTCAAGCTGAAGCGCACTTGGGTTCTGCAGCAGAACAATGATCCAGAACACACCAGCAAGTCCACCTCTGAATGGCTTAAGAACAACAACATGAAGACTTTGGAGTGGCCTAGTCAAAGCCCCCACCTGAATCCCATTGAGATGCTGTGGCATGACCTTAAAAAGGCGGTTCATGCTGGAAAAGCCTCCAATGTGGCTGAATTACAACAATTCTGCAAAGATGAGTGGAACAAAATTCCTCCACAGCGCTGTAGAAGACTCACTGCCAGTTATCACAAACGCTTGATGCAGTTGTTGCTGCTAAGGTGGAACAACCAGTTATTAGGTTTAGGGGAAGATTACTTTTTCACACAGGGACATGGAGGGTTGGATTTTTATCCCTTAAAGATAAAAATCTTCATTTAAAAACTGCATTTTGTGTTTACTTATGTTATTTTTGTCTAATATTTAAATTTGTTTGATGATCTGAAACATTTAAGTGAGACAAACATGCAAAAAGAAAAAATCAGGAAGGAGGAAACACTTTTTCACAACTGTAAATGTTCGGATTTGTTTATATATTACTTGGGTTGTTGCCAACATCTGGTAAAATACTTTTTCCCCCGCTTTAATATCAACCATGAATAAAAATCTAACAAATCTAAAATAAACTACAACATGCAAGCTGGAGAAGCCGCGTCATCATCTTCCATCAGCAGGTTTTCCTCCATCCTGCAGCAGGTGGATGAGTCAGAAACCCTGAAAACTGGTTCCCGTCTTCAAGGTCAGCAGCCTCAGAAAGCGGATGTTATTACAGGAGTTAAACCTGAACCGGGTGAGATCAGAGCGCTGCAGCGCGCCTCGGGTTGCTGGCTCGGACCTCATGCTGCCTGCGCCGGATAATTGGCCGTGCAGCCTGCATGGGCTCACATTTAACAGGTGTAAAGAGATGCAGGAGAGGAGATGGTGTGTTCCAGCCGACCTTCAATCACTCCTTTGTAAAAAAAAAAAAAAAAAGACAGGGCCCGGAGCCAGAACCTACCTTTTGGAGAAAAGATCCAACCGACTCACAAGGACAAAGGCGAATCATGCCGCAGAAGCTCCACATCCAGCGGATGTCGGCCATGCCGGGACATGAGTGACCCAGAGAGGATCCAGCTGCTGCAGCTGTTTATCTGTGTTTATATGCGCATGTGTGCTTGTGCATGTGGACAAATGTTCAGTGATATTCACACCCCTGCCTGGCCTACATTCCCCTCCAGCTCCGTATGGCGCGTTTCCCCTCCTGCTGTCCGTGTGAGGATTTAAAATGCTGCGACTGAAGCTGCTGTTGGCCCCGTGTCATTGTTATTCTGCAGCTCGGCTCGCATCGCCGCCACCTCCGAGCGCCGCAGATCAATGGAGGAGCAAACACAACAAACCAGAGATGAGAGCGTCTCCGGTGCAGCCGCTCTGCTCATTCAGCGCTAACTGATGCACCAACAGGTCGGCCTGAGGAGACGAGCCTGCAAACGGGCCGTGAGGGATCAGCCTCGGCTTTGTGTCAGAATGCAAATCAGCAGGATGACACGGCTGCAGCGCGTGGGACAGACAAGCCTGCTGCAGCACGTGAAGAAGAAGCAGCATAATCCCTGTTCATCACTCAGCACTGCTGCAGAACGTGAAGAAGAAGCAGCATAATCCCTGTTCATCACTCAGCACTGCTGCAGGCCTCAGATTACATTCCAGCGACCGGAGCGCTGCTGCAGCCTCCACAGCTGGATGACCTTGGCTCGACTTAACTCCAGTCTACAGCTTTCAGAGTTCCACATTCCAGTAACACCACTGCGTCAAACACGGGAATGAGCGGAGCTGCGGTCAGGAATGACATCCTGACAGCTGAGGAGCAGGAATCAGACCCAGACCGAGCAGCAGATGGAGACGACTTCACCGCCAGGTGACCAGATTCCATCTAAGCGAATGTGGGACAAAGACTCCAAAAGTGTGGGACAATAACCAAAAACATATTATATATATGTATATATATATAATATATATATTTCTTACTTTTTGCATGTTTGTCACACTTAAATGTTTCAGATCATCAAACAAATTTTAATGTGACACAAAGATAACAGAAGTAAACACAAAATGCAGTTTTTAAATGAAGGTTTTTATCATTAAGGGGTAAAAATCCAAACCTCCATGTCCCTGTGTGAAACAGTGATCTTCCCCTAAACCTAATAACTGGTTGTTCCACCTTAGCAGCAACAACTGCATCAAGCGTTTGTGATAACTGGCAGTGAGTCTTCTACAGCGTTGTGGAGGAATTTTGTTCCACTCATCTTTGCAGAATTGTTGTAATTCAGCCACATTGGAGGCTTTTCCAGCATGAACCGCCTTTTTAAGCTCATGCCACAGCATCTCAATGGGATTCAGGTGGGGGCTTTGACTAGGCCACTCCAAAGTCTTCATGTTGTTGTTCTTAAGCCATTCAGAGGTGGACTTGCTGGTGTGTTCTGGATCATTGTTCTGCTGCAGAACCCAAGTGCGCTTCAGCTTGAGGTCACCAACAGATGGCCGGACGTTCTCCTTCAGGATTTTTGGTAGAAGCAGAATTCATGGTTCCATTTACCACAGCAAGTCTTCCAGGTCCTGAAGCAGCAAAACAGCCCCAGACCATCACACTACCACCACCATGTTTTCCTGTTGCTATGATGTTCCTTTTCTGAAATGCCGTGTTACTTTTACGCCAGATGTAATGGGACCTCCACCTTCCAGAAAGTTCCACTTTTGTCTCGTCAGTCCACAGAGGATTTTCCCAAAAAGTCTTGGGGATCATCAAGATGCTTTCTGGCTAAACTGAGACGAGCCTTTATGTTCTTTTTGCTCAGCAGTGGTTTTGGTCTTGGAACTCTGCCATGCAGCCATTTTTGCCCCCCAGTCTCTTTCTGATGGGGGAGTCATGAACACTGACCTTCATTGAGGCAAGTGAGGCCTGCAGTTCTTGGATGTTGTTCTGGGGTCTTTTGTGACCTCTTGGATGAGTCGTCGCTGTGCTCTTGGGGTCATTTTGGTCGGCCGGCCCCTCCTGGGAAGGTTCACCACTGTTCCATGTTTTCACCATTTGTGGATAATGGTTCTCACTGTGGTTCTCTGGAGTCCCAAAGCTTTAGAAATGGCTTTGGAACCTTTTCCAGACTCATAGATCTCAATGACTTTGTTTCTCATTTGTTCCTGAATTTCTTTGGATGGCAGCATGATGTCTAGCTTTGGAGGATCTTTTGGTCTACTTCACTTTGTCAGGCAGGTCCTATTTAAGGGATTAGAAAAGCCCCCCCCCCACTAATAAAAATCTTTCTACAAAAACTGCATTTTCTGTTAACTTGTGTTATCTTTGACTCACGTTAAAATTTGTTTGATGATCTGAAACATTTAAGTGTGACAAACATGCAAAAAAGTAAGAAATCAGAAAAAAAAACTTTTTCACACAGCTATATATATATATATATATATATATATATATATATATATATATATATATATATAACACACACACACACACACATACATTGTGCGACTCTTAAATTCTGATATCCGATATCAACCGATACAGATCTCTGCAGACAACTGTGAGGTTGCATCTCTCATATTCTGAGAGCAAAGATTCCAAAATCTCCTGAGCTCAGCCAGAGAAGTTCATGTTGTACATCTGGCTGCCATATATCAGATACTAGCAGGTATCAGATACTAGCAGGTATCAGATACTAGCAGGTATTAGATATTACCATATATCAGATACTAGCAGGTATTAGATACTAGCAGGTATCAGATACTAGCAGGTATCAGATACTAGCAGGTATTAGATACTACCATATATCAGATACTAGCAGGTATTAGATACTACCATATATCAGATACTAGCAGGTATTAGATACTACCATATATCAGATACTAGCAGGTATTAGATATTACCATATATCAGATACTAGCAGGTATTAGATACTAGCATATATCAGATACTAGCAGGTATTAGATACTACCATATATCAGATACTAGCAGGTATTAGATACTAGCATATATCAGATACTAGCAGGTATTAGATATTACCATATATCAGATACTAGCAGGTATTAGATACTAGCAGGTATTAGATACTAGCAGGTATCAGATACTAGCAGATATTAGATACTACCATATATCAGATACTAGCAGGTATTAGATATTACCATATATCAGATACTAGCAGGTATTAGATACTACCACATATCAGATACTAGCAGGTATCAGATACTAGCAGATATTAGATATTACCATATATCAGATACTAGCAGGTATTAGATACTACCACATATCAGATACTAGCAGGTATCAGATACTAGCAGATATTAGATATTACCATATATCAGATACTAGCAGGTATCAGATACTAGCAGGTATCAGATACTAGCAGGTATCAGATACTAGCAGGTATTAGATACTAGCAGGTATCAGATACTAGCAGGTATTAGATACTACCATAGTGCACCGTAGTCACACGACTCTGAAAGGAATGCTGGGAAATGAAGTTCTTCCAGGATAACAGGGACTTTTCTACATGCTGGATCGGTGTTATTGGAACAAGATCTTACGAGTTTGTTAGTAAAACTATCTGTACGAAAAAACCAACACCGATATTTTCCGATATCACATTTCAATGCTGATATCAGCCAATAATGCGGGACATCTGCACACACAGCCAGTCCCAGCATCCACAGGTCTGGTTTGGAGTCGTGTTTCAGCGTGTCGTCGAAGAGCAGAGGACATTATGGAAACACTTTATATTAATGATAAAACACGTTTCCTCCCCATCATCTCCGACCTGTCCCCCTCCCCCCCTCCATCCTCGTTCAGGCTGAACTCCAGCGAGTCGTCTTCAGCTCGTCTGCATGACCAGCTGTGCTGAGATGCTGGCATGTGATTGGCTGGTTTAGAGAAGCAGGTGAGTCTGAAGCAGCTGGACTCCAAACACAACGCTGGTAATGTGAGACATCAGGACGGATGGGGGGGGGGGATCGGGGAGGCAGGTGTAGGTGTAGCTGCACGGAGGCTCGCCGCTCACCTTCATACTGCCGATTTAACAGTACGCAGCAGCTGGTGTCGATATTAAAGCAACTAATCAGCCTTGAACGACGGCGGCTTCACGCTCCGTCTCCTCATTCAAACCTCATTTAAATCAAAGCAACAAGCATAAACACAGATGAGACGTGTTGGAGGCTCTGAACCACTGCACCGCAGAAATACGCCAAACACATCACAGAAAACGGCAACGCGGGAATATTTCATCAGTCCTGCAACACCTGCTGACAGAGAGATGAAGGACGGCAAGTTAAATCCACCAGGAACTGAGATGATAAAGCTACAGGCACATTATACTGCATGTATACAGCAGGAAAAAGTATTAAACACGTCAACATTTTTCTATCATTTAATATATTTCTCGTAGAGCTATTGACATGAAATCTTCACCAGATGTCGGCAACAACCCAAGTAATGCACACGTACAAAGAAATCCGAACATTTATGTCCATAAATGAAGTTATGTGTAATATAGTGAAACACAGGGAATAAGTATTGAACACATGAAGAAATGGAGACAAAAAGATGTGAAAGCCAAGAAAGCAGCTGGAGTCTGTCAGTATTTAGAAAGTAATCCTGTCCCCTATCAGAGCAAAGGAATATCAGCTGCTTTAGTCCTGATTGATGCCTTTAAAAAGGTTTCTCATCACCAAGGAGTCACACAAGAAGCATTTAGGAATGCAAAATATTGGAATTTTAGCCGATAATCTGATATGCCGATATTTTAAAACTCGGTTGTTTTACAAAATAAAGCTAAAAACTAAGCAGTCATTGCAAATAGCAGTTTTGTTATCTGTTACAGACACTTTGAAAAATAGGGGTGGGAAAAAAAATCGATACACTGAAATACTGCAATATTTTCATATGCCAATATCAAATCAGTATTTAAAAACGCTGTATCAATCTATTTCACCTAGTAAATTTTGCGAGATTTCATCGTTCTGTTACAAAATCTCACAATATTTTGTGAATTCTCGCAAGATTTCATTACAGAATGAAATATCGCAAGATTATATAGAAATAGATCGATACCGTGTCTTCAAATGTTAATATGATATCAGCATATGAAAATATCATTAATTTTTGTGACGTCTTGTAAGATTTTGTAACAGGAACGATGAAATATCACAAGATTTTGTGAGTAAAATAGATCGATACCACATAAGTCCTAAGAAAGACTAAAGTAATCTGAGGAATGAGTAAAGTAATCTGAGGAATGAGTAAAGGAGAACGGCTGATGGGAAACCGAAACCTCCAGGGTTCTGGAACCTCCAGGATTCTGGAACCTCCAGGACTCTGAAACCTCCAGGATTCTGAAACCTCCAGGATTCTGAAACCTCCAGGATTCTGAAACCTCCAGGATTCTGGAACCTCCAGGATTCTGAAACCTCCAGGGTTCTGGAACCTCTAGGATTCTGGAACCTCCAGGATTCTAAAACCTCCAGGATTCTGAACCTCCAGGATTCTGAAACCTCCAGGATTCTGGAACCTCCAGGATTCTGGAACCTCCAGGAATTCTGAAACCTCCAGGATTCTGGAACCTCCAGGATTCTGGAACCTCCAGGATTCTGAAACCTCCAGGGTTCTGGAACCTCAGGATTCTGGAACCTCCAGGATTCTGGAACCTCCAGGATTCTGGAACCTCCAGGACTCTGAAACCTCCAGGATTCTGAAACCTCCAGGATTCTGAAACCTCCAGGATTCTGGAACCTCCAGGATTCTGAAACCTCCAGGGTTCTGGAACCTCTAGGATTCTGGAACCTCCAGGATTCTAAAACCTCCAGGATTCTGAACCTCCAGGATTCTGAAACCTCCAGGATTCTGGAACCTCCAGGATTCTGGAACCTCCAGGATTCTGGAACCTCAAGGATTCTGAAACCTCCAGGATTCTGGAACCTCCAGGATTCTGGAACCTCCAGAATTCTGAAACCTCCAGGATTCTGGAACCTCCAGGATTCTGGAACCTCCAGGATTCTGAAACCTCCAGGGTTCTGGAACCTCCAGGATTCTGGAACCTCCAGGATTCTAAAACCTCCAGGATTCTGGAACCTCCAGGATTCTGGAACCTCCAGGATTCTGGAACCTCAAGGATTCTGAAACCTCCAGGATTCTGAAACCTCCAGACTTCTGAACCTCCAGGATTCTGAAACCTCCAGGATTCTGGAACCTCCAGGATTCTAAAATCTCCAGGATTCTGAAACCTCCAGAATTATGAAACCTCCAGGATTATGAAACCTCCAGACTTCTGAACCTCCAGGATTCTGAAACCTCCAGACTTCTGAACCTCCAGGATTCTGAAACCTCCAGGATTCTGGAACCTCCAGGATTCTGGAACCTCCAGGATTCTAAAATCTCCAGGATTCTGAAACCTCCAGGATTATGAAACCTCCAGGATTATGAAACCTCCAGGATTCTGGAACCTCCAGGATTCTAAAATCTCCAGGATTCTGAAACCTCCAGGATTCTGGAACCTCCAGGATTCTGGAACCTCAAGGATTCTGAAACCTCCAGGATTCTGAAACCTCCAGACTTCTGAACCTCCAGGATTCTGAAACCTCCAGGATTCTGGAACCTCCAGGATTCTGGAACCTCCAGGATTCTGGAACCTCCAGGATTCTAAAATCTCCAGGATTCTGAAACCTCCAGGATTATGAAACCTCCAGGATTATGAAACCTCAAGGATTCTGAAACCTCCAGGATTCTGAAACCTCCAGACTTCTGAACCTCCAGGATTCTGAAACCTCCAGGATTCTGGAACCTCCAGGATTCTGGAACCTCAAGGATTCTGAAACCTCCAGGATTCTGGAACCTCCAGGATTCTGGAACCTCCAGGATTCTAAAATCTCCAGGATTCTGAAACCTCCAGGATTCTGGAACCTCCAGGATTCTGGAACCTCCAGGATTCTGGAACCTCAAGGATTCTGAAACCTCCAGGATTCTGAACCTCCAGACTTCTGAACCTCCAGGATTCTGGAACCTCCAGGATTCTGGAACCTCCAGGATTATGAAACCTCCAGGATTCTGAAACCTCCAGGATTCTGAACCTCCAGACTTCTGAACCTCCAGGATTCTGGAACCTCCAGGATTCTGGAACCTCCAGGATTCTAAAATCTCCAGGATTCTGAAACCTCCAGGATTCTGGAACCTCCAGGATTCTGGAACCTCCAGGATTATGAAACCTCCAGGATTCTGGAACCTCAAGGATTCTGAAACCTCCAGGATTCTGGAACCTCCAGGATTCTGGAACCTCAAGGATTCTGAAACCTCCAGGATTCTGGAACCTCCAGGATTCTGGAACCTCAAGGATTCTGAAACCTCCAGGATTCTGGAACCTCCAGGATTCTGGAACCTCAAGGATTCTGAAACCTCCAGGATTCTGAACCTCCAGACTTCTGAACCTCCAGGATTCTGGAACCTCCAGGATTCTGGAACCTCCAGGATCCTGAACCTCCAGGATTCTGAAACCTCCAGGATTCTGGAACCTCCAGGATTCTGGAACCTCAGGATTCTGAAACCTCCAGGATTCTGGAACCTCCAGGATCCTGGAACCTCCAGGATTGTGAAACCTCCAGGATTCTGGAATCTCCAGACTTCTGAACCTCCAGGATTCTGAAACCTCCAGGATCCTGGAACCTCCAGGATTGTGAAACCTCCAGGATTCTGAAACCTCAGGATTCTGGAACCTCCAGATTCTGAAACCTCGTGGATTCTGGAACCTCCAGGATTCTGGAACCTCCAGGATTCTGGAACCTCCAGGATTATGAAACCTCCAGGATTATGAAACCTCCAGGATTATGAAACCTCCAGGATTCTGGAACCTCCAGGATTCTAAAATCTCCAGGATTCTGAAACCTCCAGGATTCTGGAACCTCCAGGATTCTGGAACCTCAAGGATTCTGAAACCTCCAGGATTCTGGAACCTCCAGACTTCTGAACCTCCAGGATTCTGAAACCTCCAGGATTCTGAACCTCCAGACTTCTGAACCTCCAGGATTCTGGAACCTCCAGGATTCTGGAACCTCCAGGATTCTGGAACCTCCAGGATCCTGAACCTCCAGGATTCTGAAACCTCCAGGATTCTGGAACCTCCAGGATTCTGGAACCTCCAGGATTCTGAAACCTCCAGGATTCTGGAACCTCCAGGATCCTGGAACCTCCAGGATTGTGAAACCTCCAGGATTCTGGAATCTCCAGACTTCTGAACCTCCAGGATTCTGAAACCTCCAGGATCCTGGAACCTCCAGGATTGTGAAACCTCCAGGATTCTGAAACCTCAGGATTCTGGAACCTCCAGGATTCTGAAACCTCGTGGATTCTGGAACCTCCAGGATTCTGGAACCTCCAGGATTCTGGAACCTCCAGGATTATGAAACCTCCAGGATTATGAAACCTCCAGGATTCTGGAACCCCCAGGATTCTAAAATCTCCAGGATTCTGAAACCTCCAGGATTCTGGAACCTCCAGGATTCTGGAACCTCAAGGATTCTGAAACCTCCAGGATTCTGGAACCTCCAGACTTCTGAACCTCCAGGATTCTGAAACCTCCAGGATTCTGGAACCTCCAGGATTCTGGAACCTCAAGGATTCTGAAACCTCCAGGATTCTGGAACCTCCAGGATTCTGGAACCTCCAGGATTCTAAAATCTCCAGGATTCTGAAACCTCCCAGGATTCTGGAACCTCCAGGATCTCTGGAACCTCCAGGATTCTGGAACCTCAGGGATTCTGAAACCTCCAGGATTCTGAACCTCCAGACTTCTGAACCTCCAGGATTCTGGAACCTCCAGGATTCTGGAACCTCCAGGATTCTGGAACCTCCAGGATTCTGAAACCTCCAGGATTCTGAAACCTCCAGGATTCTGAACCTCCAGACTTCTGAACCTCCAGGATTCTGGAACCTCCAGGATTCTGGAACCTCCAGGATTCTAAAATCTCCAGGATTCTGAAACCTCCAGGATTCTGGAACCTCCAGGATTCTGGAACCTCCAGGATTATGAAACCTCCAGGATTATGAAACCTCCAGGATTCTGGAACCTCCAGGATTCTGGAACCTCAAGGATTCTGAAACCTCCAGGATTCTGGAACCTCCAGGATTCTGGAACCTCAAGGATTCTGAAACCTCCAGGATTCTGAACCTCCAGACTTCTGAACCTCCAGGATTCTGGAACCTCCAGGATTCTGGAACCTCCAGGATCCTGAACCTCCAGGATTCTGAAACCTCCAGGATTCTGGAACCTCCAGGATTCTGGAACCTCCAGGATTCTGAAACCTCCAGGATTCTGGAACCTCCAGGGATCCTGGAACCTCCAGGATTGTGAAACCTCCAGGATTCTGGAATCTCCAGACTTCTGAACCTCCAGGATTCTGAAACCTCCAGGATCCTGGAACCTCCAGGATTGTGAAACCTCCAGGATTCTGAAACCTCAGGATTCTGGAACCTCCAGGATTCTGAAACCTCGTGGATTCTGGAACCTCCAGGATTCTGGAACCTCCAGGATTCTGAAACCTCCAGACTTCTGAACCTCCAGGATTCTGAAACCTCCAGGATTCTGGAACCTCCAGGATTCTGGAACCTCCAGGATTCTGAAACCTCGTGGATTCTGGAACCTCCAGGATTCTGGAACCTCCAGACTTGGTGTCGGCGTTCCTGCTTCAGGCTTCTGATTTACCGACTCCCTCTTCATTAACCAGCTTCATCTTCTGAAATCTGGGCCGGTCGTTATTCAGAAACGTTCCTCTGAGCTGTTACAGGGTGGGTCAGGAGTGATGTCATCACCCATGCATGTCCCCATCATCCCCCCTTAATGCTGCGAGGAAAGTATGCTGCATGAAATACCAGAGGATCATGATACTGCTGAGTCACCGCGACGACATCAGATGTGGATCGGACGGAGAAATGACCTTCCACACACTTTAATGGAAACATGTAAGCGGTTACAGAGACGTGAGGACACGTTTTTCATGACATGACCTTCAGATCCAGTTCAGACGTCATTTAATGGAAAAAGGTTAAGTAGTACTAGGAACAAGTAAAGTACAGTAGTCCTCAGAATGTGTAAAGTAATTGTAGGAATAGGTAAAGTAACCCTATGATTGAATAAAGTAATCCTAGGAATGAGTAAAGTAGTACTAGGAATGAGTAGACGGGGCTCAGACAGATGTTTTCTGTGGTACTTGTTACTGTATGTTTCACGTTTTAACTTCCCATTTTAAAAATCGTATCTGCTCGTCTTCTTGGGTGCTTTGATAAGACGCTTTTCAAATTAAATGTTTTCTTATGATTATGTCCCTTTTTTTTTTTATTTTCCTGACAGCTCACTCAGAGACAGGATCATTTCTGTACCTGTAGGTACATTTATACAAA
>JALJCO010006429.1:2500-24006 GCA_023101725.1 Atherinomorus stipes | reverse complement strand
TATTTATTAGTTTATTATTTTTTATTATATATATTATCTATATATTTTATTATATTGGTTCAGAGACTGAGACTTCCAAAACATTTACTGAAACTTACACTGATGTATTTCAGTTTTTTGCTTTTTATATTTATATTTTTATTGTATTTCTGTATTTTTTCTGCATTTTTAAAATCCCATATAGCAGATCTTATACAGCTACATACTGTATATCTTTCCATCAGCTTTTATTCTTGTAAAGAGTTTTTTTCATGTCCTAGTGAGAAAAATATTGGAGTAAAGTTGTTTTTTCTTGGAAGTTTTTTGAAGCCAGCTTAGTTTTTGTTGTGCTACAAAGTGTTTTGCAGAGTAAAAATTGGGGATGTCCCGATACCACTTTTGCCAACCAAGTACAAGTACTTGTATATGAGTACTTGCAGATACCAAGTAACAAATTAATAAGTGAAGGGCATTTCTTTTCTTTTCTTTTTTTTTTTGGGGGGGGGGGGGGGGGGGGGGGGGGGGTTGGTCATTTGTTTTAAATATAACAAATGACCAAATAGAGAAGCAGCATCTCTGCAGCCCAGGTGTGATGCAGCATGTTTGTTTGTTGTGGATTATGATTGTTGGACCCCCAGCCCCCCAGCTCATGTGGGTGGTGGAGACACCAGATTACGTCTGTGACGGCGCATCGCTGCTGTCTGCAGGCTTATTGAGCTCCATCAGTCCTGGAGCTGACGGCCCCGGTGAGGCTCCATTATATGAAAGTTGGGGGGGAGCGAGAAGCCTTCCTGATCACCGGCTGCATTTGAGATATTAAGGAGGTGCTCCAGAGTCTTTCTCTACACTGAGGGAAAGTGGAAGATAAAATTACATCATTCTGTGGGTGAGATACTCCTTTAAGTTACTGTGTACAGTGCTGGTGGATCTACTCCCACCCACATGCTCGAGCGCACCACAGCCAAGCTGTGGAGTAGCGGACTTCCAGACCAGGCGAGGCTAGATACCACTCACAAAGAAATGCGGCGTTAGCCCCGACAGTGATCAGTCCAGCAGGGATGAACGGATCCTTAGAAATGTTATTGCATTGTTTGTTTATTTGGCCACAGTGGTGATGTGTTTTGAAATGACACTGCATTATTGTGGGGGGGGGGGAATCCACTATATCTGGGGGTATGGATCACGCAGGGGGACGAGCAGAGAGGGGGTAATGTCACACACCAACTTGGCCACATGCCGGAGTCGCTTGGCCGTGGAGTATTCGGACTATTAGCTTAACACCCGCTCCCATGAAAGGCTGGATTATCCCATGGGACGACTGGGAATCCACAATCCGCGAGTAACCTGACTGACGGTGGTTTCCCCTTTTTCTTCGTAGTTCCACTTTTAGTGTCTTTCAGTTGATCTGGACTGTTTGCAGGAGAATCCATAACTATCCCTTACAGTGCTTGAATCCACCCCAACGTCTCCTTCCTGGATCAAAGCTGTTGGGGAAGCACAGGACTGGCTGGGAAATTCAGCAATCGCAGCTCATTATGCAGCACACAGCCTGTTCAAGGCAATGGAGAGAGCGTAGGTCAGCTCGTTCTTTTTGGTTTTTAACGCCTCATCACCTGTTAGCATTAAAAACTGGACATGCATGTTAATTCTTTCACAATTCCTGCCTCTAGTCCCTTTAAAGGACCGTGTTCGAGCGTGTGGGTGGGAGTTATAATTTACCAGACTGCACGGTGTGAGTTAAAGTAAATGGTAATCAGTTGAAGCCAAAGATACTGATGTGTGTGTTGTCATTCATCCCTGGTGACTGAGATCCGCCTGCAACCTGAAAGTGTGTTGTAACTGTATTGCCTTGAAATTAGTAGATGAATCATTACAGAGCATCGTGCTGTGCTTTGGCATTTAGCCCCTGTAGTCCACACAGAACCGTGGTGTACCATCCTTCCTCAGGGTGAAGACAACCGGTGAGGCCCAGGAGTAATGGATGGTTCGATCACATCATTTTTGAGCATCCTCTGAATTTACTCCTCAAGTACAGGTCTTCTCTCTAGTGACACTCTGTAGGCTCTATACCACATTAGCATATCATTGGTTGTTACTAGCTTGTGCCTGATCACCTTAAGCCTGGGATACACTGTGCGATACTTTCAATCGTTGCTCACAACCTCAACTCAAATTGTGCGAATCAGTCGCAGAGTTCAAAGTTCCCAGCTTGCGATGTTTGTCCTCATACTGTACTGAACCGACGCTCGGATGCGATCTTACTACTCACCGTACATCCTCAAAGACAGTTCGGGGTCTGGAACAATCCCGACATGCAACGCAATAAATACAGCGAGTAGAAGAAGAAGACAGGGAATAAGACGACAGCAACAGTATGCTATCACCAAAAAAACACGCTGCCTTGGCCGATTTGTGTTCTTCTTTGGGAAGAACTCTCCAAAAAGAAAAAGATAATGATGTTGTGTGCGGACGAGGGAATTGTCTGACCAGACGTGGGATGTACGGTCTGTTGGTTCTACAACAAGAACTCCAAATGACACGCGGGGTTGCCATGCTGCTTCCGGTTTACTTCGTTTTTTGTTTCACACATGCGAAATGCTGTAAATCTCGGGGGAAAGAGTTCTCAGTCTAGTCGTGGCTCCGCTTCAACATGCGATTCACTCACGAGCCACGACCAGAACATCAGACAGGTTTGATTTTTCTTGCAACCCACGATATCTGATCGGGAACTTGTCGTGAGGTGCCAATCACCTCTCGTGCCCCCGTAGTACTGCATGACACACGGTTGGCCAAATTGGCCTGATCCAGTCCTATGACTGGAAAATCAGCTCAAAAACGTCCGGATATGCCGGGATTAAGTGGCACCAGTGGTCTCAGTTGTAGGATCTGCTCTGGGGCTCATCTCCGACACATAAAAATCGCTGCAGCTTTGTGCCTCCACTGCAGGTTCATCCTTGTCCCAGGGAGAAAGGGATATTCCTTCCCTCCTGGCAGGATGTACTTCCTGAGGTGTGGTTTCAGGGTTATCAAGGTCAAGGAGCAAGGTGGCCTTCCCCATTGGACTGTTTTCTTGACCACTGGCCATAACAGACCGCGGGATCTCTAAAGCATCCAGGTCCCCCCGAATGGCAGTGATCGGCACAGCCAAGAGGGTTGGCTCACCAATAACAGTAGCAAGGTCTGCCCCGACTGAGCCTGTAGTGACGCGTCGATGATGTCGATTACTCAGCTTTAAAAAATCGTCAATGTCAAATCCGGTTGTCGACGCATTGCCACCAGCCACGTGCAGGGGGTGCGGAGGGCTCGAGCCCCTGCCCCTTTACCCCTTGGTGCCCAAAGTGCCTTTGTCTCCTCTTTTTTTTTTCTAATTATTTTTTTAATTATTTTTATTTATTCTTGTTGAGTTAAAGTTTGTTGGTGATGCCAAAAACAATAAATAAAAGGAAATAATAATTTAGATAACGTTATGGTTGGTCACATGATCCAAACGTCACTGCCCTGACGTGCCTACCGAGACGCCCCCAGACACGCCCTGCAGCTGGAGACAGTAGTGTCGGAACCGCGAGGGAGGGGTTATCAGCCTGATGCTTCGGTGAATAGGTTTAGCAAAGGGTACTGCTCTGTCTATACCTGCAAGATAACTGACTACGTGAAGTGAGCATTCTTTTTGTGCGTCCTCTGGCTCTCTGGACAAAAGATACTTCAGCTGCTAGTTATCCACACACACAGCTGCTGAGCGGAAAAGTTTGTCAGGAGGCTCCTTTTTAGAGAGAAAAAAAAAAGCCTATCCCAAGATCCCAGAGCTAAAAGTGCCCAAGTCATTCTTGTTTGTTCCAAGTTGTCTCCTTCATGCATGTATCAGTAAGCTACCAATGCCAGAGTAAAAGTTCCTGTGTCCCATTTTGTGACAATAAAGAAAGAGATTTGTATCATTTTACTGTCAAGTGAGTTTAAGTGGAGATTTTTCTGTTTAGAGCAAAAGAGGTCTTTATTAAGTAATTAAAGTAAAAATAAGCAGTACATGCATAAATTCACATACTTCTGGACTATTACAGTATAAGTACAATAATATGAAGAATTTGAATTAAGATGTTTTCAACTTCTTATTTAAACATAACATTTACAAATTAATTGCAAATTAAATATAACTGTCCCTTACTGCCATTTTCAAAGTGGATAATAAAACTAACTAAAAAAGTACAAATCACTTACATTTAAATGTGATTTCTATATTTGTGTGAGTAAACTCAGAATATCAAGAGTAGCCTGATATTCATAAGGGCAAAGTAAATCTGTTCAACACAATAAAGCAGCCAGATCATCATTCTGCTGCTGCCATGCTGGATAGGACAAGAAAAATAAATAAATTGATGAATAAATAATGATAATAATAATAAAGGTGCCAAAATGTTTTCATTTTTTCCATAATGGTGATCTAATTAAACTAGTATATTATCTTTCTATGTCTTAAATTGCACAGCTTGGATTATGTTTTTTTGAATATATGCTGTACCTCCACCCTCCTTTATTCCTGTCCCCCATTAAGTTCCCCTTTTAGTTACAGATGATCAACTAGTTCTGCTTAGTTTAAACAGTCAGTCTTGACTGCAGCGTCACTCAGCAGGAGTCTCCTACAATCCAATAATGTCAGATCACTGTAATTTATTTCAACGACAGCTTTCACCTAAACATTTGTATAAGTGGCCACGATCTCCTCCGTGTTTTTTTTAGGGGTCTGCTCAGCTGCTCAGTAGAACCACCACAGCTTCCTCACAAACTACCTCCACAACGTCTCCATCAGGTAAAACATGGACTACTGCTTTGCACTGCCTCCTAACAAAAATGGGAAGTTTGGACAAAGATGTGGATGTTTTTGTTTCATGTTACATTAATGACTATGAGTTGCTGCAATTCAACCGGTAACATTACAGTATGAGGTCAGATTCTGTTTGCTGTTTCAAATTTGTGCTCATTTGCCCCTTTTGTAACTTCCCCAAGCACCTGCCCCTCTAGAGGAGTCTCTGCACGGGCCTGATTGCCACGCCCACTCGCCACACACACGCTCGAAAAATGTCATGCCTGCTGGCAACGAGGATGCCCCAGGCCGCACCTCTTTTTCCTCTGCGTGGTTTTCCTGTCATTTACAGTTTTATGACCAGTGGTGGGTTTGATTCTGTCTAATATGAACTGCCGGAGTCCTGCACGCATGCAGCATCACCGGGCAGTACAGAGTTAAGCATGACTTGTAGCAGCTGTTGATCCAGACGTTAACTACAGTGAAGGCGGCTGTAGCGCTGAACTGCCTTTAGAAAGTTTGATCCATTAATCAAGGCGTACGATAATAAAGCTCAACATAATATGTAAAACACCGTTCATATTTAGAGATGCATGTGCTGGTTCAACGTTACTGGTACAGCGCGTGAACCTGTGTGGGTTTAACAGGACTGCAGCTGCTGACGCATCAGGCTCAGAGTGACAGAAAAATAAATAAAAATAAATAAATTAACCAGATAGTTTCCACTGTGATTTCCACAGACATTCATGAATGATCAATTCCTCATTAGTTTGGTGTACAAATGTATGCTTGGAAGAATGTAATTTATTAGAGGTGTCACAATAAAGTAAAATAAGAAAAAAAATAGAATAAATAAAATATAACAATGTTCCAACTCCTAACTCCCCAATTCCACCTTCAAGGTGTGATTTAAAATTAGGATTCAGGATCAGATTAGTGTGTTGATACAGGACAGGAGAAACACTGTCCTGTATCTTTTCTCTTCTGTTTTATATTACAAAAAGTATCGGATCAGGACTCGGTATCGGCCGATCACTCAAAATCAAATGGCTCAGAATTGGGGACAAAAACCCTGATCGGGACATCTCTAGTGTTTATGAGCACCAAAAATACTTAAGTGCAGATAAATATCTCCAGATAAATGTGAATACATTAGTAGAACCAAGTTCCACTTTTGGTTCAGTGAGAACCAGAGAATGACGTGCAGCCCTGATAATTTCCAAGTTATGAAAATCAGACACTGCTTTTATGTTCAGCAGAAGATGTTTGGTTTTGGAAAACCTTTGTATGATAAAGTAATTAAAACAGTTTTGGGGGTATCCATTTGAGACTTTGTTTTTTATTAATGTGCAACAGAAAAATAATCGTTAGATTAACAATCAGCTCATCTTAAATACCAGCAAGACTAAAGAGATGATTGTTGACTTCAGGAGGAGCAAGAATAAGCAGCATAGTCCTGTCTAAATCCTGGAAGAGGAGGTGGAGGTGGTGGAGAACTACAAATACCTGGAGTTCAGCTGGATAACAGACTCAACTGGAAATGCAACAGTGACTACATCTACAAGAAAGGTCAGAGCAGACTCTACTTCTTAAGGAAGCTGAGATCATTCAACGTCTGCACCAACATGTTGCAGATCTTCTACAAGTCTGTTGTGGAAAGTGACATCATCTTTGCAGCATCTGCTGGGGCAGCAGCATCAGAACCAGAACCAGGACCAGAACCAGAACCAGGACCAGGACCAGGACCAGAATCAGAACCAGAACCAGACCAGAACCAGAACCAGAACCAGAACCAGAACCAGAACCAGGACCAGGACCAGAACCAGAACCAGAGATTTGAAGAAGCTAAACAAGCTGATCAAGAAAGCTGGTTCTGTGCTGGGAATAACTCTGAGCATGATCGTTCAGAAAAGAATGCTGCACAAGCTGATGAAGATGATGGAGGACTCTTCCTCACTCTCCACAACACGGTGGAAGAATCAACAGAGTGTGCTCAGTGGGAGGCTGCGTCAGGTTCATGTAGGACGGAGAGATACAGAAATTCATTCCTGCCAGCAGCCATCACCCTGAAGAACAAGACTGACTGACTTTTTTGTTTATTTAAAAAAAAAAAAAAAGTGAGCTTTTACAATACTGAATTTCCCTTCTGGGATGAAGAAAAGTATTTTTCATTCATTCATTTTCATTTCATTCAAGTGGCTACAAGTTGTTAGAATAGTCGACTATTCGATAAAATAATCGTCCGAATAATTGTTTTAAAAATAATCCTTTACCCCAGCCCTTGCCCTGACACCTCGGCCTGGTCCCTGGTCTGTCTTCTTGCCAGTCCGTTCTGATGGGTGGGACTGTGACTGCTCTACTGTGGTAACCCTGCAAACCACTGGCCAGTCTTGGGTTACATACGCTAAGAATGCGATGCACAATCTCTCCTTCCCTCATATCTGGTCTCCATTTAAGACAGAAAGCATGGTAATGGTACGCAAAATCCCTCAGTCATTGGTTTGGTGCTTGGATGTTGGCCTGGAGCTGCTCCTCAATCTCTGACTGATAGTCCAAGTGGAGGAAAGCCTCAAGAAAGGCCTTCTTGAACTTCACCCAGGTGTTATCCATAACCTCTTTAAGTCAGGCCTCCATATTTATCACTGACTGCTGTAACACCTGCAGCTGCTCCAACACTTCTACCTCCTCTCTACATCATCCATCTCTTCGGCCTGAACAACCTACACTCTCAGAAACAGAGGTATGAGACAGGAACATTTCTGTACCTGTAGGTTCATGTTATACAAATGTTCTTTCAAAAGTACAATATTGGTCTTTATGAGGCCAGAAGTACCTATATACTATGAAAAAGGGTCCAAAGTAATAGAAATGTGGTGGGATGAGGTGGGTATTTCTGCCTCAGCCAATCAGTGGTTGGCAGATGGTGTCATAAACCAGGTAGGAAACGAACTTAGAGCGCATTGTTTCCTGACGTCAAGCAGCACACTGGGTTCCGTGACTTCCTGTAAGCATGGATGTGGTAGGCTATCGTGTGTTAAGGCAGGTTCATGTCTAGTTGCTGTGTGCGCATGGCCACTGTGCTTGTAGATTCTTCTGGTGGTGCTGCCTCCGATTTTAAGCATGCTGGTACCGATGTGGTACGCAAGTCATATGGTCTTTGTTATGACTAAATGGGGGTACAGGTGTAACCTAGCTGACCAATACGTAACCAGCTAAGCTGCTAACTGTTTGAAGGATTGTGCCCCTGACGAGCTTGATGGTGACTGGTAAGCTTTCTATTCCACGGCATGTTTTATTTCCTGTATGAGCGACTCATGTTTGGGTTTATTGTAGGAATGCAGATCTATATGGTTTCGCTGGGGTGGTGCTACTCAGGGCCGCTAGCAGCACGGCTGCCGAGTTCAGCTCCAGAGGAACTGATTACGAGCGTACTGCTGCTTTGTTTTCCTGTAACTGTACTAACCTTTACCTCGTTCACTGCTATGCAGCCTGTCCATTTGTATGTGAAGAGCTGTTTCTCATGGCTGTTGGTTCTGCTGGACTGGATGTATGAGCATTCAGCCATTGCTCGTTAGACATCACAGAGCTTGCTAAAACGTATTGTAGCCAGAACTCTCGAGCTGCTGGCTCTTTGACTTTTTAATTTATTCTTGTGTATTTCTTTCAGTCACCTGCATTTTATCTTTTATTCCAGAGGCTGTGAGCTTGACACATGGTGGTCTTGCCTCCCACGGCTGGGATTCCTCCTTTTGGTGCGCTTGTAATGGTGTTCTCACGTGTGAATTGCCGTGCTTGTTGTGTGCTTGTGTGGCGTGCACAAGTGTGTGGGGTGACTTCGTGGATTCCCCCTGGCTCGTCCACCCAAACCTGGTAAGCTCCAGCTCTGGTCCTCTTTTTTGTCTTTTTAAAGTTGTTTTTAAAATAAATTTTTGTATTTTTTGGAAACCTCGCCTCATGTCTCATTGGCACTACGGACTTCAGCGTCCTTAGTAAAACCCGAGTAAATCTCTGGGTGAAAGTCCCAGGGTGGCGTTGTCTTGGCTTGTTTTATATTAAAAGCCAGTTTGTTCTTCAGGGGCTCACACCACATAAAGTATAAATTATACCATTTCAACCTCATGGGCATCTTTGTGATTAGAAAAATGTGTAGCAATCACTATAAATATAGTAATCCTGAACCTATGTTAATATAATTAACTCTCATATTATGATTTTCATAATAATCATAATAATAATAGTAATAATTATATGTATAATTATATATGCGTTTGGCTCTAATATTTCTATAATAATTATTCATTTATTATTAGCATCTTGGATTGCTGTCATAATCTCTACTTTATTGACTTTTATTCATCATCTTTAACTGGTTTAATTGTACTTTATTAACTCATACAGCTTGATAAGGTACAAAAATGGACCATGAAGGTACAGAAATGTCTTTCAGAAAGTAACCCCCCCCCCCAGAAACAAGCTTTGGACCCTTTTAGGTACAAACTGGTACCTCTGTTTCTGAGTGTGTATCGGTCTGGCTCTGTTACATACATGGATTCCACTTGACTGGCAAGCGCCGTGACACCACTCTCATTTCTTCCTAATAGTAACATGGCGGAATGGGTGGGGGTCCAAAGCTGTGTTCTATTCCTCCACCCTGTTTTTCTCCCAATGCACCGTCATGAGTGGTGCATTGGATTTATCCTGCATGCTTGTATAAACGTTGAATGAACGGCCCTGATCTTATTAATGCGGTTTAACTGTGCGTGCACTAGGGTTGTGCATGGAGGAATTGAGTGTTGATGGGAACTGGGACTAACACCGTAGAATCCGTCCGAAGCTCAATGTTTGTGAGGACCGAGTTTCTGGTACACCCGATTACGCAGACACACGCTGACGCACAGGGCGTCTTTTTCGCTATATTTAGCGAGTTTTCAGATCCTCTGATAATCTTTTCAAGTTATCTCTGAGGCGGCCTCCCGCTCTTAGAGCACACTTGGCAGCTGCAGGAGCGTCAGTTCACCTTCCTGCCCAAGAACTAGACTAAAAACAAAACTAAAACTGGCACTGATGGTCAGATATTAATTCCTCTTAAAGAAGAACGTGGACAAAAACATTTAATTTAAAGTTCTGTAACATGAAGCACACTCTTAATTAGAAGACAGCAAGTTTAACAGCTGGTTAAAGTTCTTAAAAATGGTGAACTTCAACCAGGGTCTATTCAAATTTGGCCAGGGATCATTTATATTTCTTTTTCTTTTTTTTTTTTTAAGTTGAAATGCAAATAAACGGCTTTGGTCAGAACATAGAGATGGAGGTTGCTATATTAATGTACATGTCCACAAAAAAAAGAAAATGTTAACTTTTTTTTTTCCCCGCGCCCCTCAAAAGAATCGAAACCCGGGAATCGTTAGGAAACAGAATCAAAAGAAGGGAATTAAATCGGAACCAGAATCGTTAAAAGTTCAAAACGATGCCCAACCCTAACATGCACGTACTTAACCGTGTGCACGAGTAAGGGTGCGCAACCGTGTGTAAGTGAGCAAGGAGGAGAAAAAAAAAGCAACACAAGCTTAAACGGGCTACATCCAACCTCGGTAGTACTGGCTTATGTTTGTCTCTAACCCCCGCCTAACAGCGTGTACAGACCATAGTCAATGCATGAATCCGCGCTCCCCGTACGGGCCACCAAACTGCAACATTTCATCGATTATTTCCAAGTCAATGCAGTTACAACACATTTTCAGGTCGCAGAGGCGGATCTCTGTCACCAGCAGGGATTAATAACTACATACACAACAGTGTCTTTGGCTTCAGCTGATTGCCATTTACTAAAGCTCACATCATACAGGCTGGTGGATCATAACTCCCACCCACACGCTCGAAACCCCAGCCCTTTAACAGAAGGATCATTCCATACATAATCAAACAAATAAACAATTCCTGCACATTAGTATGACACAAACAAACAGTTCACAGTACAATATTCCAGTCCACCAAACAGCTGACTTGCCCTGTCAGCCTTCCACCCACAAACCCACGGCCCGGATCTGCTGGGTTAGCCATTTTACGCAGCAGGCTGGAAAACCACCGTCAGTCAGGTTACTCGCGGATTGTGGGTTCCCAATGCGTCCCATGGGATAATCCAGCCTTTCATCGGAGCGGGTGTTAAGCTAATAGTCCGAATACTCCACGGCCAAGCGACTCCGGCATGTGGCCAAGTTGGTGTGTGGCGTCACCCCCTCTCTGCTCGTCCCCCTGC
The DNA here is from genome assembly GCA_023101725.1 of Atherinomorus stipes. Lineage (NCBI taxonomy): Eukaryota > Metazoa > Chordata > Actinopteri > Atheriniformes > Atherinidae > Atherinomorus > Atherinomorus stipes. The sequence continues at coordinate 12,976 of JALJCO010006429.1, read as the reverse complement.
GTGATCAATACCCCCAGATATATTCCCCACAATAATGCAGTGTCATATCAAAGCACATCACCACTGTAGCCAAATAAACAACAATGCAATAACATTTCCAAGGATCCATTTCATCCCTGCTGGGCTCAGTCACTGTCGGGGCCAATGCGGCCATTACGTCACTTTACCTAAACCATTTCCAAGTCACATTTTCGCTCATCAAGTGTTTCTTTGTCTTAACTATCTTAACTGGTCTATTCACAATTCAGTGTTCTCCAAATTATTCCATCATTCCCTGAAATGGCCAAGATTCCCACCAGCTGGTTTAATTGGTTATTAGTGGGAGACTGATCAAATCCCTGCTGCTGCACCTCCATCATTGGTCAATTAAGCAGATGCAGGATCGACTACTTCCCTTTGGTTTCTTCAGCAACATATTCAGTGAAAATATCTTAACTGTGATAAGTTGTTTGTTTCCTCCTGACTGGGGTTCTGAACAAGCATCACAAATTACTGGATGACATCACCTGCAACGGCGATTTTGGAAATCTCACTGGCCACAGCAATTCTGAGGAAATGCCTGGCAATCAACAATGGCCGCGTTTCCCAGATTAGTTAAGACACTCTTAACGCTGAGGTCCTTCTTAAGTCACTTCTTAAAGGTACCTTGTTTGGACGTTGCGTTTCCCAGATGCGCTCTTAACTCAGGAGCTTCTTTATTTTCAGGAGCGGCTAGACCCACTCTTTCGAACCTTCTTTAACGTTCCCCCCTGCTAAGGGAACAACAGGCCCATCTACTGGTCACTTTTTGGAAACGACACTATTTCCCATGAAAAAAAAGTAGAAAATGGAAATTATTAAAAATGGACCTATTCACGGATCAGTTGTTGTATTGAGTCATGTTTTCTCACTCATGTCATAATGTCAATCATCTATGATGGAAAGAAAACTGTAGTTACCCGAGTGAATGACAGAAAATATTGTGGTTAAGTTTAATCATTATGGCAAGATAGGCCTCCCTATACTTAGCTTACGTTAGATAAAGCTGTGGGTATCAACCACAGAAACAAAAACATTGCGGTAGGAATTGTACGCAATCTATGAGGACTCACGTCATATTTACGCATTTGTCAGCTGTTCATGATGAGATGCACCTGCTTCGCTCAATAAAAGCATGGCCATTTACGCATGCCCGTATCAGACATCATGGCTGCTTTACAGCAAATTTTATTGTAGCAAACCAACAGCGTCGCCGTAGACGGAGTGACACTGTGTATGTACATGCTTTCATGCGCCAGCATTTCAGTCCTCTAGATGTGCTGTCAATCGCGCTATTCAGATGCGTTACAGGCTACCGCGGCACGCAATCGAGCGGATCATTCAAATAGTTGCTCCACACATCAGGAGGCCCACAAGGTGCAACTTTGCTCTGAGCCCAGAGGTGCAGTGCCTGGCTGCGTTGCGTTTCTACGCGGTGGGGAGCTTTCTGGAGGTAGTGGGGGATGGAACCGGACTCAGCAAGGCGTCGGTGTCAGTCGCGCACACTGCAAGGGCTGGATGGGGACATTTTCAGCGCTATTGATTGCCATGCCCTGGCCTTTGCTTCTATGTCTTTTTCCCCTTTGTCCCTCCAAAGAGAATGCTTTTTTACCTGCCACTTCTTCAATCAGAATCGCCATCTCCTCTGGCGTGAAGGCCGGAGGAGCGCTTCATCCTCTTGGTGGGGTTCCCTTCAGCCATTACGTCAACAAATAGCGTCAGAATGACCATTATTTATAGGGCATCTGTAAATTTCCAATCGCCTACACCTGTTTAGCACAATTTGGCCAATTACACAATATACAATGAGCTTTTCAATGAATATTTGCAATCACTGGTAATCACATGCATATTTTTAACAGTTTGTCTTCTTGCACAAACACATAAACGTATAAATGGGCTCAATATCAGCGTCGGAAAATAACCTCCACACTAAATGAATGGTGTCGATCGGTATACCTGACCTCGATTGCTTTTTTTCAGCACCTCCGGAAGTGGATAGCTTCTGTTAGGACCTTCTTAAGATGTAGCGTAGCAAAGACGTTTCTCAGGAAATAAGAACGCGCGAAAGAAGCAATCTGGGAAACGGGCGTATCTTTGCGATCCTTTGTTGGGAAGAGCTTCCTTGAGGCCTTCTTTAATCCAAAGAAGAATCTTAACTGGGAAAGCTATGACCAATGACAGCTTAAATGCTTTAGCTTATGCAGGGGTCAGCTGTAAATCTTTACAGCTTTACAGTCAACAATTTTCTTAGAAAAAATATTTCTAGTAGAACTATTTTTAATATAAAAACAACCCAAGTAATGCACACATACAAAGAAATGCTAACATTTATGGACATAAATGTTAATCGTATGTGCATTACTTCGTGTTACTGACATCTGTGAAAATGTCATATCAATAGCCCTACAAGAAATATATTTATGAGAAAAATGTTGACGTGTTCAATACACCCCCCTCCCCCCCTGTATATGTATGTAGAAATATCCATCAGGTATTCTGCACTGACCATTTATGGTAAAAAGTGGGAAAAAAGAAGTGAACCAAATTCACCTGTGCAAACTTACAGGAAAAGTGTGATCTGTACAGGGGAAATGGTTTGGATCTGTGTGCGCGCACTGTTTATCAATCTGAATATTTTAGAATTGCGCGCAAACTTTGGGGTTTTGGTGCATGTAGACTTTTTGCAAAAATCCTACGACAGTTTATAAATGAGACCCCTCTTCTTTAGAGCAGTGGTTCCCAAACTGGGGGTCGGGACCCCTATATGTGGGTTGTAGGATACTTTCAGGGGGTCGTCAGATCATTGTAGAAAAACAAAAATAGAGCCTACATTTATCAAATGTCAATATTCCTCCAAACTGCTCGTCCGATGTAATCCAAGTGTCCTGAGTGTAGCGTCCAGAATTTACTTGAAACGACATAATTTTATCAATTTGTAGAGAGCCTTAAACAGTTCCACATCGCATTCCCTGCAAACACACCGATGCACGTTTACGAAACTACGGAAGCCGCGGCAGACGAGATCACACGTTCTCTTTTCTTTCTTTCTTTGTTTTAAATCAATATCAACCCCTCTTGGACCCTCTTGTGTTTGTCTCGGTTTGTCTCAGCTCTTGTCACTCTTAGCACAATGTAAACGGCGAATTTCTTCTTCTACGCCCATTATCGGCAGAGTACGCTCTGAATGCCGAGGCTTCTGTAGTTTCGTGAATGCCCATATATGCGCTTTGCGAAAGTAAGATTTAGGCTATAAAATCTACTAAATGACGTTATTTCCCAGTAGAGTCTGGACGCTACCCACTCAGGACACTTGGATTACATTGGACGAGCAGTATGGAGGAATATTGACACGCTTTTGTGGACTTTGACCTTTTGGCTCGGACCCGGTGAACTCCATTATATGAAAGTTGGGGGAAACAAGAAGCCTTCCTGATCACCGGCTGCATTTGAGATATTAAAAAAGTGCTCCAGTCTTGCTCACCATGAGGGGAAGTGGAAGATAAAGTTACATCATTCTGTGGGTGGAATATTTCTTTAACAAATGTGTACCAAAAAAATACAACCTGTGAATAATGTGTAAACGAAAGAGAATTTGCCAGAATCTGCTTCAGTCTTATGTGAAGAAGAGTTACTGAGCAGAACCTCGTTTGGCAGGAGGATCAACTCTATCTGCCCAGCTAAGAGAATTTTAACTCTGTCTGCAAAGGCACGACCCCCCGACAAAAAAGCTTTCTTCTTTTCCTTTCTTGCTTTTTGTACTGCAACCTTCAGCAAACTTCAGCTTGTTATCTCAGAGGAAGGAGGACTGTTTAACACAGGGGTCGGCAACCCAAAATGTTCAAAGAGCCATATTGGACAAAAACCGAAAAACAAATCTGTCTGGAGCCGCAAAAATGTAAAAGTCTTAAATAAGCCGGTCGGCAACCTGTTTCCAGCCAAACAGCCTTTTAGACCCGTTTCACACAATAAAGAAAACACTGGAGCATCAACTGACTTTTAACATTGATAATTAAATAAAACTTTAACGTTAAATGTGTTGCATTTAACATAAAAACGAGAAAACGAAATCACATTTCTGCATCCAGCAAAAAAAACATTTTAAACTAAAAAAAAGAAAAGACGTCGGGTTGAAGGTCACTTTTTTTTTTTATCTATTTTAAGTTGTTGTATTTATGTAGGATGGAAAAAAGACGCAGCTTTAATAATCTACCAGCAGCAAACCAAACACGCTGTCCTGTCTGTACCGTCATCCTTTTACTGGCGCGTGCAGTAAGCTACCCGAAAAATGAAATTACTGTTTCACAAAATATGAACATGGCTACGCAAAATAATCTGGTCAGCAGGAAAACAAATGAATCTGCCCACGCAGCGCTGAACATGCTCAGTGCATCAGACACTTTTCTTCTCTATCGTCGGCCTACCTGCTGGAGAAGTGATCAAAGCGCAGCATGACAGGGTCGGAGTGGACAAATAAGCTTTTGCTCGTTTATTATTCACTTTAAATGCCAGAACTGCAGCAACAGCACAACAGCACAGCAGAGACGCTCAGACGACTCTCATGCACATCACAGACTTTTTGGCAGTCATGGACTTGCTTTTCATGTCTTTTAGATCTGCACAGATGAACTCCAACGATTCCTTGATACTTTCATTTTTTTAGATTTGTCCTTGATAGCCTCTTTTGCCTCAGTAATAACAATAGAGTACCTTTTAATACTATCTTTTCCAGCGCGTCCGACCTGTTGTTTATGGGGGAGGCAAGCGATGTCGACACCAAATTACGTGCTGACGCAGATGACGGATGAAACTGTCCATCCGTCTGCATATCTGTCTTCTGCATCGAACATAAATGGGCCTTTACCCAGGGAAAGTGGGGGGAATGATCAGTGGATGGATGGATGGATGGATGGATGGATGGGATGGATGGATGGACGGAGGAATGGATGGATGGACGAATGTATGGATGGACGTATCTATGTATTGATGTATGCATGGATGGGTGGATGGATGGATGGACGTATGTACAGTATCTATGGATGGATGGATGGATGAATGGATGGATGGATGGACGTATGTATCTATGGATGGATGGATGGATGGATGGATGGATGGATGGATGGATGGATGGATGGGTGGGTGGGTGGGTGGGTGGATGTATGTATGTATTGCTGTATGGATGGATGGATGGACGTATGTATGTATGTATGGATGGATGGATGGATGGACGTATGTATCTGTGGATGGATGGATGGATGGATGGAAATCGGAATTGGATGGATGGATGGATGGATGGATGGATGGACGTATGTATGTGATGGATGGATGAGGATGGATGGACGTATGTATCTTTGGATGGATAGATGGATGGATGGATGGACGTATGTATCTATGGATGGATGGATGGATGGATGGATGGATGGACGTATGTATCTTTGGATGGATAGATGGATGTATGGATGGATGGATGGTTGGATGGATGGGTGGGTGGGTGGGTGGGTGGACGTATGTATGTATTGATGTATGTATGTATGGATGGATGGATGGACGTATGTATGGATGGATGTATGTATCTATGGATGGATGTATGTATCTATGGATGGATGTATGGATGGATGGTTGGATGGACGGACGGAGGAATGGATGGATGGACGAATGTATGGGTGGATGTATGTATCTATGGATGGATGTATGTATCTATGGATGGATGTATGTATCTATGGATGGATGTATGTATCTATGGATGGATGTATGTATCTATGGATGGACTTATGTATGGATGGATGGACGTATGTATGTATGTATGGATGCACGTATGGATGGATGATGATGATGATGATGAAGTGCAGCTCAGACTGAGGAGGATTATGAAGGAATCTCTGTGACTCATTAGGGCTCATGGAGCGGCTCCAGGAGTGAAGAAGCAGCAGGAAGGAGAGAATGTGTCAGCAGGTGGCTCAGCTGATGCACAACAGCATCACTTACAACTCTAAAAACACCTAGAGGGACACGCGCTGGAAGCCCCGCCCCATGAAAAAGCCCCCCACCTCACCACGCTGAGACAGCATCAAGCCAGCGTCAGCACGGAAGCCTGCATGTGTGCCGGCTGCCTGCTGTCATGACAACCTGCTCCCGCATCCACAGGTCTGATTGGATATCACCGGGAACAGAAATTCCTCTGCTGCTTGCTGAGCTTTCAGAGCTGATGATGACAGAATTAATGGACGGGAAAATTGAACCAAGGACATATTATTGCCTGGGGAGGGGGGGAGGGGGGAGCACCCTCTGCTGGCAAAAATGGAAAATATCCAGAAGATGGTGGTGAAAATATTCTGTTTTTAATCTTTAAAACATAGATTAAATCATTTATCTAACACGTGTAACTTAAATAAAACATTTAAATATTAAGAATCTTTCATTATTAAACCTGAAATCTGAAGATTATGTTTTATATCTGGAGATACTGACCGATGTAACAGTAAATACCTGCACTCTTTATTATTCTGCTCTAGATAATGTGTGATCACGACATAAATTCATATCATAGTTATTGAAGAAGCAAATAATAATAATTATAATGATGATAATGATAATAATAAAAATGATAATAGATGATAACATATTATAAAAATACATAATAAATATAAGTTAAAAGGAATAGAGCTGTTAAATAAACCAGATTTAGAACAATGTATCACTGTAAAACAAATTAGTTTGTGGAACAATCCAGACAAAGAGAATAAATTAAATCATAATTCTGTAAAGAAGGTAAAGTCAGTTTGTAAAATAAATATATGTATTTGTTCTGTGTTGTTGTTATATATATATATGAAGGTATACTAACTTTATTCTGTTTATAATTTATATAATAAATATAATAATATGATTAATATGAATAGCAATAATAATATTTAATAAAATAATGATTTATATATATATAGAAATCTCTCTCTCTCTCTCTCTCTATATATATATATATATATATATACATATATATACACAATTTTTAAATATTGTTTTAATAATAGACTTTAATATAGTCTATATACAAAATACTATAAATCTAATAGTTTATACAATAATATAATAATAATTTTATTATTATTAATAATAATAATGATAACAATTCATATAGTAATGATTATATGTGTATATATATATATATATATATATATATATATATATATATATATATATATATATATACACAATAGAATATAATATGAGAATAAATAATTAAATTTATATATATATATATTTAATATATTTACACATATGATGACTAATGAGTCATATGTGTGTTTATGTGTTTATGTTTATGACTGTTTGTGAGTGTTTATATGCTGTAGATCGCTGTAGCTCAGGAGTAAGACCAGTCGACTGCCACCCTGACTGTCGGCGGACGGATGCCAGGCTTCCCCTACCAAGGACCTGAACCCCACGTAGACCCCGATGTGTATCTGAATGTGTTCAGACTGTATAAACGTGTGAGCACTTTGATTGGTCGACTAAATACTTTAAATGTGTTTGATGATTCCACTCCACTTACCAGTTAGGATAAACTATAATGTAAAAAAGTTCTGTTCAGGTTTCTCTTCATTCTTGTTCTCAGATGATCTGTTTTGTTGCTGTTTTGTCTCCAGAATTGATAAAATAAACTGAAAACTAATTTTGTCAGATTGTTTTAAAGACTGAAGTCAAAAACTGAAAGGAGGAAATATTTTGAACTGATCACAACTGAACCTGCTGGACAGGTAAATGCCGTGATTCTGTTGGAAGTAAATGAAGAAAAGTCTTTCTGGTTTACATAAAAATCATATTCTTGTGAACTGGTCTACCTCAAAGAGACCAGTTTAACCATTATGTGGATGGAGGATGAGTCAGAAAATGGAAAATTCTTTCATCTATGTGAGTGATGGAGGATGGAATTTTCCAGATATTCCAGTATTTATCCAGCAGCAGCGAGCAGCAGCTAGCAGCCCAGCTAATGAGAAGTATGGGGCAACTGGCCCCGCGTCTAAGTTCACCCTAAAAACCTGCGTTTTTTCCACCCTGAAGGGCTCAGATAGTTTCAACAAGTGTCCGACATCATACGAGAGCGGAGACATGAACCAAAGTATCTACATTACCTGAAGATTGATGTTTGTTCTGGTGTTTGTTTCCAAATCTCAGGACGCTGGAGATCAAACCTCGTTCTGAAATCACCTCATAACTCGCATCAAAACACCGGTGGGGGATGCCGGTGGGGGACCGACACAGCGGCCGGGCAGGACAGGCACCCGGCACGGAAAAGACCCGGCCACCCTGCAACCCCCACCCCCACACGACCCCCCCACTGACATACACACACGCACGCACACACATAGCAGAGGCGCCCCGGCCCCCCAGTGCAGTGACTTGACACCAGGACGTGAGGACCAGCCCAAACCAGAGGAGGCGCGTCCCACCAGCCCAGACCCCCCCCCAGCGCCGAGGTGGGTCCCCCCTCCCAGGAGGCAGGGGCCACCCCCGAGCACCAGGGCCCAGGACCCCCTGCCCGGGACAGCCCTGTCCATCCAGCGCTGGCTGACACCAACCGGTCAGCGCCCTACCAGCGACCCGCCCACCGCCACAGAGCAGCCCCAACCGCTGACCCCCCCCACCAGGGGGGACCAGAGGGAGTGGAATTCATCTAACTGGTTCTTAGAGGAGGCAGACATCGTCTCAATACTGATATGGTCTACTAAGAAATTCCTAAACTGGCTAATGCTCAGATTATTTTTGGATTTCCAGTTTACCAAGATAGTTTTCTTTGCAATACATAATACAGTAAGTATCATATGTGCATAGTTGGTTACCGTGTTGATCTCATCCAAGTCCCCCAGTAAACACAGTGTGGGGCTTGCAGGAAAGTTACACCTGAGCCACGTTAACAGGTCATCACATACCTGAAGCCAGAACCTCTGGACAGGTGGACAAGACCACAAGGCGTGAAGATAATTGTCTGTTGTATCTCATTGCAGTGTAAACAAATATTTGAAGGTGACAGACCCATCTTGAACATCCTCTGTCCTGTGTAATGTACTCTGTGTAAAACCTTGAATTGTATCAACTGTATATTTGAGTTTTTAGTCATTAGGAACGTGTTTAAACATATCTGTGTCCATGTGTTTTGGTTAAGGGTTCTGGACAAGTCAGCCTCCCACTTCGAAGTTGGAAGGGAAATTGAATCATCCAGTTTTAATAACAATCTATATATTTTCAACAGTAATTTGGGGATAGAGAGATTCAGGAATTCTGCTACCCCTGACCGGAGTCTGCAGGATCAGTTGGTTAGAGGTATATTTTTTGCTTAATATAGATTTAAGTTGATGGTATTCTAAGAATTTAGTACTACTGATCCCGTATTGTAAGGTAAGTGTATTAAATGACAGGAATTTTCCATTTTCAATGATATGTTGTAATTGTTTTACTCCTTTATCCTTCCAATGTACAAAATTAATCATTTTCTTGTTTTGTAGAATATCCAGGTTATTCCAGATGGGTGTGAGTTTACATGGAATAATAGAAGACTCGGTTAATTTCAGGAATTCCACCATGCTTTCAGAGTAGAGCAGATGTTGATACTTTTAAAGCATTTGAAACGAGATTTGATTTCCAGCGTGAGATTTGGACAACAACACCAAAACACCTGGCGATCTCTGGGTAATGTAGATACTTTGGTTCATGTCTCCTCTCTAGTATGATGTCAGACACTCGTTGAGACTATCCGAGTCCTTCAGGGTGGAAAAAACGCAGGTTTTTAGGGTGAACTAAGGCGCGGGGGCCAGTTGCCCCATACTTCTCATTAGCTGGGCTGCTAGCTGCTGCTAGGCTGCCTGCCGGATAAATACTGGAGCTATCTTTCTCCATCACTCACATAGATGAAAGAAAGATGAAAACACACCCCAGGCTCAAAAAAAGAGAAATTCCCCTTTAAATTAAAGTGAGGTGGCAAAAGAAGCAGAAATGAAGAACGGAGTTCCTGAAAATGGACAAATGAAGAGGAAGAAACAGGAGAAATAATGGCAACGGGCAGAAGGTGAGAGGAAGCAGGTGCACGGAGGTCTGATGTGGTTCTGAACCAGTTTAACATTAGAAAACAGGACTGTGGGACCTACCAGAGCAGACGGCTGTCCACGGGCGTGGTACAGACACAGCGCACACTCCTTCCTGCAATCCGCCCCCACCACCACTGACACGCACACGCCCAGAGCCAGCACCCACAGGCAGCTGCTTCCTGCACGGGACGCCATGGGCTGAGGAAACACACAGCATCATCTTCATCATCACCATCATTATTACCATCACCATCATCATCACCATCATCATTATTATCATCACCATCATTATTACCATCACCATCACCATTATTACCATCACCATCATCATCACCATCATCATCATCATTATTACCATCACCATCATCATTATCATCAC
>JALJCO010006428.1:0-278707 GCA_023101725.1 Atherinomorus stipes | reverse complement strand
ACATTGTTTTGTCTGTTCAGGGACACTGCTGTAAAAATGGTGGAAGAAATATGGCAGCCTCCATATGTGCACCCCTAGCAAGTAGATATAATGACTCATTCTAAGAAAATAAACATAAAACACTAGTGCAGTGATTACACATCAATAGAAACACAGTTTTGAATTATATAATACATTTTTCTGTCATTGGCCTTTGATTTTTTACATACTGGTAATTCCTTTAAAATCCCATATAATAGATTGTATATGAGTTTGTTTGGTTTTTTTTGCATTACTAAGATGTCCTTTTGTGAAAAACATTTTTGGATAAAGTTGTTTTACATGGAAGTTAATTGTAGCCAGCTCAGTTTTTGCTGTACCAGTGTTTTGGTGAGTAAAAAATGTTTACAATAAACAGAAGATTAATGAAAAATATGACCAACAATTCAGAATAATTATATTTTATGTGGGCTGCATTATGATGTGGTGGTTAGCACCCTCGCAGCCTTAGAGTAAGAAGATCTACCAATCAATGGGGGGGGGGGGGGGCCCATCAAACAATTCCAACAGTTCCTTCCTGTGTGGAGCTTCCGTGCCCTCCCGTGTATGCGTGGGTTCTCTCCCGGGTTCTCCGGCTTCCCTCCTCCCACCATCCAAACACATAACTGACCACTCTAAATTGTCCTTAGCAGTGCATGGTTGTCTGTCTCTCTCCGTTGGCGCTGCGACAGACTGGAGACCTGTCCAGGTGTACCCCACCTTTCACCTATAATAGCTGGGAAAGACTCCATCAAGACCCCCACATCCCTAACTGGATAAGCGGGATGCAGAAACTGACTCATTACTGAATTATATTTATCTTTATTTTTTTCTACTGTGTTTTTTCCATATATTTTACAATATTTTTTTTATTTATACTTATTATTGGGGGGTGTTGAAATATTCCGATCCAAATTCATCTTGCCTTACAAATTGCTACCAGTTATTTACTTGATAAAGATTAGTTACTGTTGATTTAATACTGAAACAAAGACAATGAATAAAAAAATAAGACAAAAAGATTAAAGAATAGTAACGAGCCAGTCTTTTGAATGATTCTTTAAATCGATCAGCTCCATAAGATCCGGCTCCCTTCAAAGAACCATGAATCTCATCTCTCGTCCTGTCCCTGCAGTACTTCGGTGACGCCACCAGAGGGCGGTGTTTCTCAGACATCCTGCTGCAGCACATCAGCAACATTTAGCTCATGTTTGTGGACTTTTAATGACAAATATCACAGGTAAGCTTCTGGTATGGGAAGGTTGATGCTGTTCCTGCAGGTGGTGCAGGACTTTACGCTCCCATGTTTGTGGGAACGCTGATCTCATAATGAATTTTTAAGTGGGGTCTTCTGAGGGTTCAATCTGCCCACACAGGCTACATGTTGTTATGCTGCTGTTTGAGTTGCAGAGGGGAGAGGAGAGGGGAGATCATACAGGTGCAAATGCTGGAAATACACATTATGCTCCATCTGCATTTTAACCTAACACTCCGTTTCTTTGATGTCAAAGCTCCATATTTTTACATTATGATAATATTTTCATCTTGAGGCGTCATTTATCAGCTATAAGGGGGGAGAAAGTCATGACATTTATTTTGGAAATGATTGTTTTCATGTTTTGCTCTCAGTCGTAACATAGAAAACTCTTTTGGATGGTTTTTCATATTTTTTCTTACAAATACCCCTGTATTTTTATGAGAAACAAACAGCCATGTTCCTAAGACGAAATACACAAATCTCTTCTTACATGTCGAGTCAAGTTAAAATGTTGAAAAGTGCAGCTCTCTTTTATCAAGAAAAGCTTGTTGACACAGTTGCTTCAGTGTTATTTCAAGGTTGAGGTGGAAATCACAAGTTAAAGTTTAAATAAAACATGCTGCTGAGAGTATTTATTTTGTCATCGTGGCCTGAAAACCTGGAGAATCAGAGCTGAGCCTTTTGTTGCTGAGGTTACTTTACAGTGCTGAGCTCTCTTTGACTTACCAATGGCCCAGCGGTGACACATTTGTCACCTTCATCATTGTCACCTGCACCTCCGGTTTTGTCACTTCGGACTTGAGGTCGTTAGCAGGAATACACTAAAGCCTAATCTTTTGACTTTTTGGCTATTTTGGCTGTTATCTCCCAGAAGTCAAAGAAGAGTGTTGTAAATGGCCGGCAGTAAGTTGGACTGGCCACTAGGGTGGCAGCTTGCTTTCCTGCCAGAATGCAAAGTCTGGACAGAGAAGAAGTCATTTCGCCTGAGTGTCCTCACCCCAGTAGTCTTCCTCACCATCTTCATTCTGACTTTGGTCTGCTGGTGTTTGCACAGCTCTGATTGCTGCTAATGGTTTGACCTCCCCAGTTAGTCCCTGAGTAAGTTTGACCGTAGCTGTTTTGACTTTTGGATCATTCTACAGAAACGTCCGTTTTTTTTTTCACATTTAAACTCTCTAGCCTGAGTGCACTGGAATTCAGTGCGTAGTGCACTCTATGCACTTTGTCTTGTAGTGCACACTGTTGTCACTAAATGCAAACCCGAACGAGAGCACTGCCCTTTCAGGAAGTGACGTACTAGCATTGACTGCTAACCGCGGCCTCAAACACGTCAGCAAGATGGCGTTTGTTGAGTGCGAGAAGTGTGCTTCGTTTTGCACTGTGGTTTTGTCCGTTATAGATGGTGTCTGAGCAACATCACAGATAGGATGCACGCTCGACCGGGGGAAGGAAAACCAGGGAAAAGCATTAAGAATTATGAGAAGACGTGTGTTTACATGCAAGACTCCACTTTTAATGCCGATGAGGTCATGATGGCGTGAAAGTGTCGGGAAATATAATCTTTGAGTCCTGGTATTTGTTCGGTTACAAAAATCCAAACGTTAATGCATGTAAACGGTTACCATGGTGATAACAGGACAGTAGGAGTGACTGTGTTTGGAAACCCTCTGATAACTTCTGCAGGTTCAGATCCATGATTTATTCAGTCTTTCACCATGGTCACCATGGTAACCATGGTCACCATGTCAAGCTTAAACTACCATGGTGGCAGAAATGATTCCCATATTGTGGTGGGGAGACTGGTACTGGAACAATACCAGTATCACGGCCGCGACCAGTCATTGATCAGTTCACGGCTGCATTCCAACACTGTAGCTGTGATACAGCCGTCTCGCTCACACACGGAGAATAAAAGAAGAAGAAACTGATGGTGGAGCCGTTTACAGACATTCATGCTGCTATAACAACGCATCCCGGAGATTTAATGCGAAGCGCAGGGGTCGAAATCAGAGTTTCTACCTGTTAGCTTGTTAGCAGTTAGCTAGTCTGTCTGCTGTCTACCAGGATTTCATCCACAATAAAGCAGAACGTTCCACAAGCAGCGAGACTCACCGACAGCAATGCAGGTGAGTCCCTAACAGCTGGAATCAGCTTCTTTCCAAACATAGTGATGATGTCGTCTTTGCCTGGTTTAATCCAGACTAGTGGAGTTGCTCCTGTATGGAGGAGGTGAAGACGACACAGGCAGAACCTGGCAGACAGCAGACTGTTTGTTTAGTCGGGTTACTTTGTATTTTTATGAATGAGTGTTTGGCCGTAGACTGCAGTACAAACAGGCTTTTTGCTCCCTGGTTGCCTAGCAACTGCTAATGTTTGTTAACGGGAACCCATCTATTAGGGCAGGAGCTTAAATGACAGCATGAATGCGCTACACACTCAAAAATAGTGTTTGAAGTGCTCAAGTGTGCTCAAGACCTTTTTCACAAAACCGGAAGTACGTAACGGGTGAGAATCTTGTCTTCCTGTGAGGACCAGACTTCAGTCAAATGTCAAACATGGATCATGTTTCCTCTCTGGATGTCACATCTGAGCCCGTTTACTCGATTCGATTGTGAGAACCAGAAGTTTTGTCTGCGTTGTTTCCATCATGTGACCAACGATGCATCGTTTTGTCATCTGCACGTGTTGAGCTGCTCCCAGGATTTTAAAGAGACGGAGTTTGTGAATATATCAAGCTTTAAATGTAATTCAATCACATCCAAAACAGAATGTTAATAGAGGAGGTTTAGCTGCGGTTATTCCTCATTTCTGATATCAGAAAGCATCAGATTAGAATGAAACCTGCAGAGCCGCTCTGATGACACTGATAGGAGATAAAACGTGACCATGCAGGTGTTATTTATGCATCCAGTACGTGCATAATATCCGCAAATTAACGTATTAGGGCCTGATTTACAAAGAATCCAAATTGCGAGGCTAACCGGGATTATAACGCTTACCGGAACTTCCGGTATTTGGACACTTCCTCTTCCGGGCCATGTTAACGACAGCCGTTCCTGCTCTGTTATACTGTTTAAATCGGATAAACTCCAAACATATTTAAGTTTTCATTCTAGACTGAAGTGATACTGGATCAAAAGCTGGATCAAAGCGATCGATTTGCTGCGGTGAAGGGCCCGAACTTTATAATAAAACACACGTTTGTTTGTCGCCGGTGGGGCACAACACCGGCACTTCACAGCATGCTAGCATTAGCCAGCTAGCGTTTACTGGCGTGCTTAACATTGTGCGTCTTAAAACACACAAACATCTGTTAGTCCGGGTCTGTACCCCCCGTTTTCCAGTGAAACAACTGGGGACTGCCAAGAAAGGAGACGCTTTCAGATGCTTGTGTAGTTTCAGCGTTTGAAAGTTAGGCACGTTATCGAGCTTTGGCTAATGCTAACCTGCTAACAGTAGTCCGCCAGCTACTATTCTGTTAAACTTTGTAAATCGGATAAACGCCCAGTACCAAGTTTTCATTTCAGACTGAAGTGATGCTAAGGAAGAAGTGGATTAAAACGACAGGTTCGCCGCGGTGAAGGACTGAACTTTATAATAAAACGATACACGTTTGTTTGTGGCCGGCAGACTGCCCAGTCGCGTTATGAGCTTAGCATTAGCCAGCTCGATGACGTGCCTAACTTTGTGCGGCTGAAAACACACAACCATCAGAGAGCGTCTCCTTTCTTCAGCAGTCCCCAGTTGTTCCACTGGAAACGGGGAGGTACAGACACGATTTTCAGATGTTTGTGTCTTTTAAGACGCACAATGTTAAGCACGTCAGTAAACGCTAGCTGTTTAATGCTGGCATGCTGTGAAGTGTCGGTGTTGTGCCACACCACCAATTCAAACAAACGTGTGTTTTATTATAAAGTTCGGCCCTTCACCAAGGCAAATCGATGGCTTTGATCCAGCTTTTGATCAGTATCACTTCAGTTTGGAATGAAAACTAGTACAGCTGTGGGTACATACATGTATGATTCTAGTACAGCTGTGAGTACATACATGTATTATTCTAGTACAGCTGTGGGTACATACATGTATTATTCAGTACAGCTGTGGGTACATACATGTATTATTCTAGTACAGCTGTGGGTACATACATGTATTATTCTAGTACAGCTGTGAGTACATACTGTATTATTCTAGTACATCTGTCGGGACTCATACATGATAATTCTAGAACAGCTGTGGGTACATACATGTATTATTCTAGTACAGTTGTGGGTACATACATGTATTATTCTAGTACAGCTGTGAGTACATACATGTATTATTCTAGTACAGCTGTGGGTACATACATGTATTATTCTAGTACAGCTGTGGGTACATACATGTATTATTCTAGTACAGCTGTGAGTACATACATGTATTATTCTAGTACAGTTGTGGGTACATACATGGTTATTCTAGCATGCTGTGGGTACATACATGTATTATTCTAGTACAGCTGTGGGTACATACATGTATTATTCTAGTACAGCTGTGGGTACATACATGTATTATTCTAGTACAGCTGTGAGTACACATGTATTATTCTAGTACAGCCAGGACTACATACATGTATTATTCTAGTACAGCTGTGGGTACATACATGTATTATTCAGTACTGGTTGAGTACATACATGTGTTATTCTTAGTACAGCTGAGTACATACATGTATTATTCTAGTACAGCTGTGACTACATACATGTATTATTCTAGTACAGCTGTGAGTACATACATGTATTATTCTAGTACAGCTGTGGGTACATACATGTATTATTCTAGCACAGCTGTGGGTACATACATGTATGACTCTAGTAAAGCTGTGGGTACATACATGTACACACTCTAGCACAGGCAGTGGGTACATACATGTATTATTCTAGTACGCTGTGGTACATACATGTATTATTCTAGTACAGCTGTGGGTACATACATGCATTATCTAGTACAGCTGTGGGTACATACATGTATTATTCTAGTACAGCTGTGGGTTACCATGTTCTCACGCATGTTATAATGATATGAGGCTGTTTCTAACTTCCTGGTCTCAGCGTCTCATTCTAACATACGTGAGAACATGAATCCACGGCTACGACGCTGCATCAGCACGTCCACCATGAAGATCCACAGATGACAGCAGCACCACTTCACACACCACAGTTAAACTGTCTCCATGCATGAAGGACAGAAATATAAAAGCTTCTACTTTAACACTGATGGATGAAAACAGGAACTCAGGACTGAGGACAGAGTTGAGAACATTTTATTTTATTTATTTGTTTTATTTTTTTTTTAAATTTCTGACCATATCAAATGTTTCCAGCAGGGATCGATGTGGTCACGTCCAGTATAACAGTCTGTGCTCACGGCTGTCATGTCAAAATGACTCGGCGATTAATGACGCTTCGGTTTTTCCGTCCCTGTTAATGTCTATCATCGATGGATGTTGAAAAGTCCTGGAAATAGATGTTGGACGGCTGCAGAGCAAAGAAAAACAACCTGGTGCTGCAATGACTTGATTTTCCAGCTTGAGACACTGTTGTCGGAAGCAAAGATCCTCGCCCGTTGCGTATTTCCGGTCAAAAAACAAGGAAGTGTGAAAAAGGTCTATTGCAACATGTTTTACGCCCATTTCATGACGTCGCCCCGGAAGAGACACTGATTCTGAAGGGTCACAGAATTGTTTGTAGCACCGGCAGCTCATGTGGATGCTATTTGTAAACACTGATGGATAATCGGACTCTGATCGACGGGATAAAACGGACCAGCCTGTTATGGAGCTGTATGTGCTCGACCCAGAGTCTGATATGGAGTTTTTGAAGTACACGCAGTACCACAGAAGTACCACAGAAGTACCACAGAGACCCCTGACAAGTTAGTAAATTAGCAAACAAATCATAAGCTAATAAGAGAGATGTGTTTTTCACATACTGGTGCTGTTGTCTGTCCATGCGCGTTTTTATTGTAGGAACTACGTCAGGTTTCAGAAGTAATCCCAGAGAAAAAAACACTTTACTGCCCGAGATTCATGAAGTTGCCAGGAGTGAAGTTCACACACAAAGTTGAGTTTTTTTTTATAGTTTTTTATAGTTATAATCCAACCACTTCTGGCAAGTTGATTCGTCCAGTACAACAAATAAACTCCCACGCTGAACGCAAACACATTTTTCCCAACTTGCCCGTCCTCTAGCTAAAAAAAAAAAAAAAATTCTCCTAAACTCTGGATCAAACGCCTGTTAGCTGATGGCTGTTTGTCTGTGAGGAAATCTTCCTGCAGGCGTTAGTTTCTTCCTCAGAGAGTGTGTACAGGTTAGGATTCTCTAAGAGTTTCTGTTCCACAAAGAGGGCGTCTTGCTACGATGCTGCGCATGCGTGTTTGTCGCTTTGTGATTGGTGCCATCTCGTTGCGTATACCGGTGTCAGTCAGTTATGTTAAAGGAATAGTTCACCCACATAATGATTTAACTTTATTTTCAACTTCCCTTCAAGACTCTCGAACACTTTTTTTAATATCTCAAATGCAGCCGGCGATCAGGAAGGCTTCTCTTTTTCCCCCAACTTTCATATAATGGAGTTCACCAGGGTCCGAGCCAAAAAGATCCGTAAAAGTCCACAAAAACTTGTCAATATTCCTCCATACTGCTCGTCCAATCTAATCCAAGTGTCCTGAGTGGGTAGCGGTCCGAATTTACTCGAAACAACGTCATTTAGTATATTTTTAGAGCCTAAAAAGGAGTATTGTTTACTTCTGCAAGCGCGCACATGCGCGGTCACGAAAATACGGAAGCCTCAGCGTTGAGAGCCTACTCTGCCGATAATGCAAGCTTCTAAGAAGAAATTCACTGTTTACATTGTGGTAAGAGCGTCAAAGCTGCAGACAAACCGGGACAGACACGGGAGGGTTTGGACATTGATTTAAAAGAAAGAAAGAAAAAGAGAACGCGCAATCTCATCTGCCATGGTTTCCGTAGTTTCGTGAATGTGCATCTGCGTGCTTGCTAGACATGCGATGTAGTACTGTTTAGGCTCTAAAAATCTACTAAATGACGTTGTTTCCAGTAAATTCTGGACGCTACCCACTCAGGACACTTGGATTACATTGGACGAGCAGTATGGAGGAATATTGACAAGTTTTTGTGGACTTTTATGGACCTTTTTGGTTCGGACCCCGGCGAACTCCATTATATGAAAGTTGGGGGGAGAAACCTTCCTGATCGTCGGCTGCATTTGAGATATTCAAAAAGTGTTCGAGAGTCTTGCTCACCATGAGGGTAAGTGGAAAATAAAATTAAATCATTCTGTGGGTGAACTATTCCTTTAAGGGAAGCTGCAGCTTGGCCTTAATAATTAATAATATTACTCAAATATGCACAAATTAAGAAAAAAACGACTTAAATTAAGTTTTTATGAGGAAATAACACAGTAACATGCTGAAAAGCTCATAAAATTCCATTTTTCATGAAAGGGCTCCTTTAAGGCATTGCATCTTATTTCAAGAAATCTTATCAAGAAAATTTGGCTTGTCCCATTGGCAGATTTTTTTTTCCTCTTTTCAAGCAAAAAGATGCTTTTTTTAAAACTTATTTTAAGAGTGGCCAAGGTATTTTTGAGCTGAAATTTATATGTAAAATACATTTAAAAAGAAAAAAAAACCAAAAAAAACATGCGCTCTGAGGTATCTACTTATGGCCACCCCAGTGAAAAATTTCTGGCCGACTGCACATTAAGGCAGCATCAGAGTAAGGCTTGGTTCCTCCTCACTGCACCACAGCCCCTTTTCAAAACCATGCCCACCGTACAGATGAGAGGAACCTAACACTAACAAAAAACGGCGCTGACGTCACTACAAGCTACGCCCCTGACAACCATGCCCACCATACAAATGAGAGGAACCTAACACTAACGACAACCCTCCCACATCAGTACAAACCACGCCCCTAAAAACCATGCCCACCGTACAAATGAGAGGAGCCTAACCCTAACAGCCCTCCTACGTCATTACAAACCATGCCCAATTTCGCGGCACGCCTCAGGGTGTGCGGCTGCAGTTGGGTTAACTTGACAACTTCGGTGAGTTTCCATGGTTTTCTGCTGTCGAACTTTTTAGTGAAAGAAAAAACCTGTTGACACGACATGGTCGACCGAGCCTGCCAGTTCCATGTAGATATGAATGATACGAACGGCAGGTTCAGAGCTGACAGGAGCACTTCAGTTGTTGATGGGACAGATTACTGCACTTCAACCTGTAGTGGTCTTAATACAAGTTCAAAAACACTGAAACTGAGAAGTTTTTATAACTTTAAGCAAGTTATAAAAACCTGCTCTGTTCTTGTTTTCAAGATCTTTTCTCTTAAAATAAGAAGCAACACTAAAAAATCAGCATCACCAGACCAGTCTGAAGTGTTATCACTTAATACGAAACTTGAAATGAGTTTTTCAGCTTGTTTTAAGCAAGTTTCCACTTGTCTAACAAATAGACATTTATCTTATTACAAGAAACTTGTGTGTGTGAACTGGTACAGGAGGTCTGAAAACAAGTTTTTACAGCTAAAATTGGGAATAAAAGACATAAAGTGATCTGAAACAGTGTTAGTGAGATAATTTACCTTCATATGCAACTAAAATATCCAATTTTAAGATTGACGTACTGAGTAAAAAAATAAAAGACTTTCTCTCAAAACGAGATGAATAATCTGACATATTCTAGTCTTGTCAAGTATATTACTTTTACATTGAGATAGTTAAGACAGTTTTTGTTGAATACTGTATAAGAGTCTAAGACTTGGTTAGATAAACTGTTTTTGCAGTGTGATTAATGGAAAAACACTTTTGAACCAAATAATCCATTTTTGTGAACAGATAACAGGAGAACTTACAAAATGTCTCTTAACATCGATCAGTTGTATGTGTGTTCAGAGGTTGAGAGAAAGTCTAATTCATTTCACTTGGGAAGGTTTTAATGCATTCTAGATTCATTCAGCCATCATACAAAAAGCCAAGTATATCGTTTTTTGAAAAATGTACATCATTGAAAAAAAAAATTCTTATATGTATTAAAATATTGACATTATAGATTTTTCTTAAAGTTTTTCATAATTTTATAGATTATCTGTGTATTTATTGATCCAGTTCAATGAAACCTGCTGGAGGTTCAGATGTAAAGTTTTGTATCTTCATTATATCTGCTCAGTCTTTTTCTCTTTTTTTAAAAATAAAATATCAGTATTAACGGACAATATCATGACAAATTCATCAGTGCAGACATTCAGGTTCTTCTATGACATTTTGATAACTTGATTGTTCTAAAAACTGTATTGAGTAGAGCAGGAGAGATTCATATTCAGATTTTTGACCGTTAAATCAGGAGACAGACGTAGAAACGTCCTGATTTCTGACCTGCAGGGCTTCAGCCTTTCAGCCTTGCTTCAGGTCTGAGACGAATGACGAGAAGATCTATTAATAACCCCGTCAACTTCAGCCAGACGAGAAAATGATGCTGACATGTATGACTCAAGTCTGCAGAGAAAACTCATTCAGATATGGTCAGGTGTTTCTAAAAATCTAACTGCCCAATACAGGGTCAAAATAATCTCACTGAATTATTCACAGCCATGGTTAAAAGTAAAATCACTTAAAAAAAACTTTCTGTTGTGGAAGTGTTCCTTCATGTTGTCATTGGTGTGCGTGGGGGAAAACAAACTATTTTCCTCTGACCCGGAACCCACTTGGATCATTTCAGGAGCACGGATCAGTGAGATGTTGGGGGTGAACGTCAGGATGTTTGCTGAAAAGTTCCACATGAGGGCAGCAGCGGTTCATGAACCTGGACAGAGATGCCAGTAGTGCAGCAGCTGTGTGTACACACTGCAGCAGGCAACACTGAGGGATATGTACGCTGTAAAATGTTTCTCTTAGAAATATGAGTGACACCATTGAAATGAAACGGTTGTGTGTTTAAGATGTGTTTGATAAAGTTTTTTAATTAATAAGATTTGTTGATTTGTTGATTGAACAAAAATGCCAAAATGCAGTTTACAGTGTAGGAACGAATAAATACAAATAAAGAGTTGTAAAATGTGTTCTCTCCCAAATCTGCTGCACGTCAGCATAAAATAATCTACAACATCATCATCATCATCATCATACACTTAAAATAATCCATTACTATATAAAACTAAAAAAGTGGAAGAAGCTGAAGTTTTTTCTCCAGATAGCTGCTCTAAAGGCTCATTTATAGTCGTCCTGAAGTGCTCTACGTAGGTGACGGTCGTCTCCGGCTGCACGAAATATTTAAAGGCCCGTTTCCACCCGCGGGTCTAGGTCAGGCCAGGCCGGATCAAGTACCCCCCCCTGCAACTTGCAGGAGTCAGATATCAGGCGGTGCTGGACATCGATGGGCGTGACCAGATATTAAGTTTCGGGTTCGGGCTTAGGGATAGGGGGAAGGGTTAAAATAAATGACTCAAAACGGTAATGTGGGCAGAGTCGGACATCCAACCCCACCTAATATCAGCCTCCACCTCATCCCACAAGCCACAGGCGGGACCTTCTCGTCATCCATGCTATGAGTCTGACAGAAAGAGTCGGATCCTTCAAACTAAGACGTTTATATACATCAGCCTTCGTCGCGGCTCGCTGTGATTGCAGTTAATATTATTAGAGGGGTTTGAAAACTAATGCAATCCGGGCCCAGTTCTGGCCCCCCTCCTACCCTGGGCCCGGTACAACAGACCCGTTTGTCTACCCCTATATGCGGGCCTGCTGCTGGTGGAAACGGGGGCTTAAGTGTCCCTCACTCCGTCAAGTGACAACCGACAACCGGAGCCAGCAAGGGCTGTGATTGGTCTATCGCAACGTAAACACTGGCAGCACCGTTTTTAAACTGGCTAGCCTACGAAGACGCAGAGTCCAACCGAAGATACGAGGAAATACAAAATCTGTCCACCGTCTTTATTTCTGCATCAACAGCATCTGCTTCAGTGTTCCTCAGCTGCAGCAACATCGTTCTCTCTCAGACGCCGTTCATCGCTGGAACCAGAAGCAGAACAGCCACCGAGGTTACCGCCCATCGGCATCATGGGATCAGGCCAGTCTTGCATAGCGACCCCTACTCAGCGGGTGGGGAATTGCGCTGCGTATCTGGCACCATGACGGAGAACTATGAAGGCTGGAGGGGTCTCCGTGGTTACGCAGGATAACGCATTACAATGTTGGAGAAGTAAACTGTGGCTGCACAGCTGTTCAGTCCCTCCAGTTCCCGTCATATTACACAAATATGCTCTGCTGTTCAGAGCCAACTAGGCGTCAAAAACGCGCCTGACGGCCAAAGTTGGAAACTGGGTCGCTAAAAAGTCAAATGCTTGATTTCCAGCGTCGAGTGTGTCGGGGAGCTCCTTCCGCTTTTTTCCCGGTTGTACGGCAGATGCAGTAGAAAGAGCGGCTCAGCTTCATGTGATGAACAGATCTAGGGAACGTGGTCGTAGAGCGTCTCTGCGCCGTGTCTGGCTCATCAGAGGCGTTCTGAGTTTCAACCTTACTTCAGGAGCTGCGCGCTGAGCTTTCATCTGAGCCGGTTCAGTTTAACGACCTGCAGTCCAGCATCAGGACCGCATCATGAGCCCATTACATCCCATCAGCACAGCAGGTCATCAACCCACCGTTTCAGAAAGCGGACGCAGATCACAGTTTATCCTCCTCTGTCTTCCCAGAGGGGAGAGATTCCACGCATGTCAACCTGACGCCCAAGTCGCGTTTGGTCTGAACACAGCGCACTAAACGCAGCCCTGAGCTCTACTGTTGTTTTTATTCAGGTTCATTTTACCAAACATTTCAGTGATCACCGATCATTCAGGATTTATTACGACCACATTTCTTCCGTAGAGACGATGGTGCTTCCAGTTTCAATCGTGTTGTACAGTTCTGAACCCAGCTTTAGTCGGTTCTGTCTCCTTAGATGCTTCTCTGCGGGATGCATATCAGTCGTTTGACCCATAAGCACATGAAGAAATGAGAAGCCAGTCATTACCTCAGTTAGGGTTAAATTACTTTTTGCAGCTGAAACACAATTACCATGCAGTAATTATCCAACTGGAGGCTCCTATAAGTTAAAGGTAGAGTCCAAGCCCCCCCACCGTTTCAGCCTATTCAGCTTTAACGACTCCTTCAGAGCTCAGAAGCGGGTAAAAGCCAAACCAAAATTAACCCTGGTTTTCCAACGTGCACTATCTAAAGCTCTTCCCTTTTTCCTTTTCTTCGGTGCATCCACCATTTTTCTTTTTTTTCCTTGGAGAGTTGGAGTGACTGGCGTCTGCTCCAATCATGAGCTTATTCTCACACAGCGTCATGTCCTTAGTTTTGTCATTGGCTGCTGATATAAACAGAAATCTCCACCCAGAAACGTCCCGAACACAACAAACAAAAAAGAGGAACAGACAGGAGGAGAGGGAGTTGCATTTAAACTCACCCCGGCACACGAGTAAAGGTCCAAAGGGGTTTGAGATGGATTTCACCTGCACAAGTTAACGTTTGTTTTCAGGGGGGAAACTTCGGACTCTACCTTTAAATCCAGGTGGTGACTCTTCTTTTGGCCAGGCAGTGTATTCATCAGGTCAGATTCAGCTCAGTAGGATTATCAGCATTTGCTGATCAGTAATCTCTGATTTTCTTCACTGTAATCAAACATTTATCTTGAAATCAGCTACACGTAGAAAACCTGCAGACATTTACAACAGAAGCTCTGCCTACTGATGGAACATTTCTGTGCGTGATATTTGTTATACTCAGTTATAAATAAATGTGCAGTAAACAAACACAAAGGCTTCTGGATGTATAAACAAGTTGTACAACAGACCATCAATATTCAGCATGTCATGAAAGCAGGTGCAGGCCACTGCGGCAGGAAGACGCCGAGGTCTGTAGCTGCTGTAGTGCTTTGAAATAGGTCATGTTCACATCAGGGACGTCTGCATAATTTTTATGACTTCTCTGCTGCTGAAGTGTTTCAGGCCGGTGGCCCATGGCTGTGGAGGGAAGCAGTGAGTGGGGGATGGGATGGATAGTTGGAGAAGACCTCACTGTGACGCGTTATCATTGTCAGAGACAAATAACCAACGATCTTTATCTCAGACGTCGTGGTTATCCGTCTAAACGTGCTCTTGTCATAAATATTAAGTTATGTACATTACCTACACGTAATCTACCACATCAATGTGATTTCACCAAGAGCAGAGCAGCAGCCTTTACCCTGATGATGTGTTTAAGTCTCAGAGGTGTCAAAACAAGCTCCAGCAGCTCCAGAGAGCAGACCACTGTCAGTCATATGCAACTTTAACTAAGTCAGTACCACAGTGTACGATAATACCAGACTAAAACTCCACACGTTTAAGACTTTTCCACAAGACTAATCCAGCCAAACTCCACAATTAGACTGTCCACCATTGCCTGGGGAGCGTTTCTGTATATGTGTAACTAGAACAGATGAGAATGGGACTTTTTTCTTCCCAACATGGAGGAAATGTGGAAGGACGTCACATTCCTGGTTGCTGGAACATCAGAGGAAAACTTTAATGTGGTAATAAGTGAAGAAGAAGATCACGGACATTTATTTCATGAAGATTTCTGCTGTTTGTGACTAAAGTGGACGGTGCTGCTCAGTCCACTGATGTCAGTGTGTTCGTATCGGGGAGGAATATCGGCCAATCAGAGCAGAGGAGGAATAACTTGCTGCCACGGTGGAGAAAACACTGGATTTAATCCCCAACAACAAAAACACGGTAAATTATGGTGAACACTCATTAATCTGACACTTTATTTCACGTATCTATGCTCCCGAAAATGAGGCACCGCATAACGTTCTCATGCTAGCTAATGCTAACAGAGACAGCTGTGGTGTTGCTGAGATTTAATGACTAATCTGGGAGATATTGTGAAATATCAGGTTATTGGCTCTGATCAGGGCAACGTTGGGACCAGAAAATAAAACCAGTTCAGTCAGAAACACAAACGGATCAGGAAGACGGTGTCCTGCAGCCTTTAGTTTCATCTGAAGGACATGTGAAGCTACGTGGTCTGTACAGTCCTGAAACAATACCAAAAGCCAAATATGGGAGAAAGTAGAAAAGTAACCACCTTTGAAAGAGTTTAGTTTTCAAATTTTGATAAATAATCATGAGATGTGCGTGTTATTCCAGTGTGATTGTTATTAAAGCCAGTTTCTGGAGATGAATAATAGTTTAAATTAATGCTCCGATGTAAAAAAAAAAAAAAAAAGAAAGAAAGAAATGTCAGATTAACTTAGAGATCTCTGGATAACATACCTATAGGTTATCATGACCTTAAACGACTGTCCAACGTTGTAAATCCAGATATTCACGCTGCTTTTGGCAGATACAAGGTAATTGGGACTTGTTCCCCAGGCAACGGCGGCGCCACAAGATGGCGCAACGCACAAAACGCTCATCTGATTACTCTATAAAAAGATACAGTTAGGTCTGTAAATCGATGGTACAGAGCCAGCTAATATCTTACCCAGACCTCCTACTGACCTCCTGCTGCTTCTCCTGCAGGATCACAAGGACACATAACCTCTCCAGCATGTACTGGGTCTCCCCCCATGTCTTGTTCCAGTTGGGGTTGGTTGAAAAACCTCCACAGGGAGGAGACCAGTAAAATCCCCAAGTCAGGATTAATCACATCTCTTTTACCAAGAAGGAATATCGCATGCGAACAATCGTTCGTCTCTCTTCGCTTCAAAATCAAAACTATGGCGGCGATGAGGAGGAACTTTGTGTGGACAGATGAGGAGGTAGAATTACTTCTCCAAACGACACTCAATAGGGGATTATCACGCTTACCGGAAGTTCCCAGATTTTGGCACTTCCTCTTCCGGGCCATGTTAACGACAGCCGTTCCTGCTCTGTTATACTGTTTAAATCGGATAAACTCCAAACGTACTTAAGTTTTCATTCCAGACTGAAGTGATACTGGATCAAAAGCTGGATCAAAGCGATCGATTCGCCGCGGTGAAGGGCCGAACTTTATAATAAAACACACGTTTGTTTGTCGCCGATGGGGCACAACACCGGCACTTCACCGCATGCTAGCATTAGCCAGCTAGCGTTTACTGACACATAAACATCTGAAAATCGGGTCTGTACCCCCCCGTTTCCAGTGGAACAACTGGGGACTGCCAAGAAAGGAGACGCTTTCAGATGCTTGTGTGTTTTCAGCCGCACAAAGTTAGGCACGTCATCGAGCTGGCTAATGCTAACCTGCTAACACGACTGCGCAGTCTGACGGCCACAAACAAACGTGTGTCGTTTTATTATAAAGTTCGGCCCTTCACCGCGGCGAATCGGTCGCTTTGATCCAGCTTTTGATCCAGTATCACTTCAGTCTGGAATGAAAACTTGGTATTGGCGTTTATCCGATTTACAAAGTTTAACAGAGTAGTAGCTGGCGGACTATTGTTAGCCGGTTAGCATTAGCCAGCTTGATGACATGCCTAACTTTGTGCGGCTGAAAATACACAAGCATCTGAAAGCGTCTCCTTTCTTGGCAGTCCCCACCTGCTCCAAAATAACTGGCAGCTTTTAAGCAGACACTTTATTTATTTTTATTTTATTTTTATTTTTACTTTTTTCCTTTCCTCCCTTGATTACTATAACCCCCCCCCCCCCCCCCCTTCCTGTTTTATTTCCTTTTTGTATGTATGTGTATATAGGTGCGTTTACGTATGCGTGTATATGTGTGTTTATGTATATGTGTATATGTGTGTTTGTGTATATGTATGTATGTATGTATGTATGTGTATATGTATATATATGCATATTATTGTCATCCTAATATACCTTTCTAGCCTGAGGTTGTATGGACCACATAGGTGATGGATATGTCTGATGTATTGATATTTGTACTGTTACTGTTTTGTTTGTAGTATAGACTTTTATTTGTTATGTGTGTTGTAAGTCTTGTATCCCTGTTTGCACTGTACACCTGCTGTTAACAAAAACGAATAAAAACACTTTGATTATTATTATTCTTGGCAGTCCCCAGTTGTTCCACTGGAAACGGGGGGGTACAGACCCGATTTTCAGATGTTTGTGTGTTTTAAGACGCACAATGTTAAGCACGTCAGTAAACGCTAGCTGGCTAATGCTAGCATGCTGTGAAGTGCCGGTGTTGTGCCCCACCGGCGACAAACAAACGTGTGTTTTATTATAAAGTTCGGCCCTTCACCGCGGCGAATCGATCGCTTTGATCCAGCTTTTGATCCAGTATCACTTCAGTCTGGAATGAAAACTTAAGTATGTTTGGAGTTTATCCGATTTAAACAGTATAACAGAGCAGGAACGGCTGTCGTTAACATGGCCCGGAAGAGGAAGTGTCAAAATCCGCGAAATTCCAGTAGGCGTGATAATCCCCTATTACAAGCTCGCAACGTGGAGATCTGCTGGGCCTCCGTAGTCCGACACTGTTGTTTTTCCTGTATTGTATGACGTCACGCGCAGCCACGTGAGCACGGCGTCAGTAGTTCTGTGGGTCCACCATCATTTCTGCGTTTCGGACCGTGCAGACGAGGAAGCAAGAGCGTTGCGTCCTCAGGAATTCCACTTTGGAATGAGTCTTCAGATTTTTGCGTCTGCAACCCAGAATAACGCCGTTGACGTGTGAACGAAAAGCACTTCTGATGAAATATTTAGCCGTTTTTACCCACAATCGTCCTCGTGTGAACGGCCCCTTAGTCTCTGCTTCATCTCCATTTTGTCTCTACTTTTCTCTTTCGACTCTGTTTCATCTCTACTTCATTTCTGCTTCATCTCTACCTCATTGCTCTACAAAATAAAAGGTACAATTGTAGAAAATGAAGATTTGGGTGGAATTTATTAGTCTATTTTCTCATTATTTGACTTGTACTATAGCAGCTGGAAATGTCCAAAACTGTCCTGGAAAAGTCCTGGAAAATAATTTAAGAAAACAGTGGGAACCCTAAATTGTTCTAATGCTGCTCATCACAACCCCAAAATCTCTTCTTTCACCACCTTAAAGAGCGGTCTTGCATCTGCAAATAATTTTGCAAAGAATTATTCAATGTGTGGAATTAACTCTGTTGATCCATGTTTCTTTTCTCACGAAGAGTTGTTGGATTTGATATGTTAATTATTTTCTCAGATAAAGTTTCTTTATGAATGATTACGTTTCCTCAAGTACCAACATATGAATGAACTTAGTCTTCCCATTTTTATCATTAATATTATGAACTAATTTGAGTGAAGTGATCCAAGCTTAACAGTTCTTTGCAATATTTAATATCTATGTGCTTGCAGATCTAAAGCATTTTATCTGTGTTTATCTTGAAATCCATAATGAGAAAAACTGCTGTCATTTATCTTTTTATTAAGTTATTTCTTTCTTTCAGGAATCAAGAATGTGGAGTCTTTGCTCCATATGAAATGATGTGTTATGGTTATAAAGATCATTTTTGTTTTATCTTCTTAACTTGGTTAGTGTTGAAGTCTTATCAACGAGATGAATATTTTGGAAAGCCTGTCCGCCTCACAAAAGTCCCTCCTGCGGGAGATATACCATGCTCCTATTGGACCAAGTGTTACAGTAGATATGCTTTCTACGTCACCCAAAATCTAGTGCTGCTGTTGATCGGACTCTTTCTTGGAGGGGGTCATTTTTAACCCCAAGATGCAGCCGTAAGAGTAGAAAAAGTAAATATATAAAGAAAGAAACAGACACAGAAGAAAAGAGATCTCAGAATAGATGTTAACATTTTACTAGGTCCAAACAAAGAATGAATAACTTTTATGTTTATCTTTTTGTTGTGACGTTATTTGTTTTACCGTTTGTTTTTCCTAGAAATTATTTCTAAAGCATCTTGCTTGCAACAACCCAGAGCCGAGTCCAGCACCAGCAAGACATCTTTCCCTTTATCTCCTGATAACCTTGGACTCTCCTCAGCAGTGCTGCTGAAATTCAGATTGAATGACAACTTCTCTGCGTCTCTGTGGTCGAGGTCATAAACGGGGATTCCCATCTTTTCATCTCATAATCACAATTCACCCCTGAAACATTATGATCTTGCATACACTGTACAGTTATTTCCTTTCAGCTGCCTTAATTAACTTAATCCTGTTCTTTTCCTTGATCTTTGCTGCATTTTCACTTGACTCTCTGATTCCTGCTGTTTGATGCTTTTCTCTGTGTGTTAAGTCATGAGATTGGGTCTGACTGGATGATTGGATGTGATTCTTGTTTGTTCCTCTGGTAGAAGTCCCTCCTTACATTAAGACTGATAAGATGTGTAAAAGATAGATTTTCTATTTTAAGAGGTGATGCCCTATCAAGTTTACTACACGATGCAAACATCACCCCGGAACTACTTTTTACAGACGTGTTACTACACGATGCAAACATCACCCCGGAACTACTTTTTACAGACGTGTTACTACACGATGGTAAACATCACCCTGGAACTACTTTTTACAGACGCGTTACTACACGATGGTAAACATCACCCCGGAACTACTTTTTACAGACGTGTTACTACACGATGGTAAACGTCACCCTGGAACTACTTTTTACAGACGTGTTACTACACGATGGTAAACATCACCCTGGAACTACTTTTTACAGACGTGTTACTACACGATGGTAAACATCACCCCGGAACTACTTTTTACAGACGTGTTACTACACGATGCAAACATCACCCCGGAACTACTTTTTACAGACGTGTTACTACACGATGCAAACATCACCCCGGAACTACTTTTTACAGACGTGTTACTACACGATGCAAACATCACCCCGGAACTACTTTTTACAGACGTGTTACTACACGATGGTAAACATCACCCCGGAACTACTTTTTACAGACGTGTTACTACACGATGCAAACATCACCCCGGAACTACTTTTTACAGACGTGTAAAATCTGGTCCTGTCTTTTATTCAGTTGTATTTCTTCTAATAAACAGGAATGGAAAAACAAAAGTGATTGATGGACTTAGGCTGAAATCATTTTAAATCTTTTCAGTGGAACATAAAACTTTTGACTTTGTTGGGACATTGTCCGAGCTGCCAGTAGAAGACCACGTGCTTCTGGGTCTACATGGTAAACTATGTTAACAAAAAAGGGAAGAAAAGGAGAAAAACGGTCTTGTATCTTTAACTTCTGGCACAAAATCAGATGAGTGACTTACACAGAACATGACTGTTAATCTTTATTAGAAGTGCAGACGACACACAGTGCTCAATATTTATTCCCTTTGTTTTACAAGGTGACCTTTTAAATCTTTACATGG
Organism: Atherinomorus stipes; assembly: GCA_023101725.1. Classification (NCBI taxonomy): domain Eukaryota; kingdom Metazoa; phylum Chordata; class Actinopteri; order Atheriniformes; family Atherinidae; genus Atherinomorus; species Atherinomorus stipes. Next base: position 258,088 of record JALJCO010006428.1, on the reverse strand, counting down.
TAGAAGTGAGGAGAGAACAAAAAGCCATGTGAAGATGATATTTGGTTAGGAATCTTTCAGTTTCATCTGAACACAAGTGGGCCTTGATCCCTGCCCTGGAAACACTTAAAGCTAAAACACTGGGAAACAACACGTCATGTGTACACAGTCAGTAACGTCTGATGGTCTGATGGTCGCATCCACCCAGGACATGTTAACATATCAGTGAAAATCAGTGTGGAACCTACAACCTGGAATAGAGTGATCAGGGTGAAGTGTTTCTCTTCTTCCAGATGTGCTGCTGAATGTGCTGAACCAGGAGGTGTTTCATGGAGACCACCACAGACCGCCGGACTGATCTCACCATTAAATCACCAACTTTTATATACACTCGTCCTCAAAATTATTCACACTCTCCAATTACAGGAAATGCCAAATTCACAATAGTTGTGTTCAAATAACAACAAACTAAAAAAGTGATAATAAATAAACAGTATAAATTATATTATACAATTATTATAAATTATAACTGAGCGAAATAAATATTGCTTTAGAATGAGGTTAAAAAGAATATATATGTATATAAGTATATAAAAACAGCAAACAAAACTGTTCCAGACATATTAGAGCGCCTTGATCATAAACAGCGGACCAACATACCCGTCAGCAGGTGCAGACGTCTGATTGGACGTTACAGAAACACCTGATTGCAGGGATTGCCTCAAAGTGTTGCTCAACAACATTATAGCTTCGGAGCTCCATCATGCTTGTTTAATTGTTTTATTTTTTGTGTGTTTGTTTTTAATATTTCCGTTGAACTACAATTCAAAATCAATGTCATGATTTTCAATTTTTTTTTTTTTATTATTACTTTTGTTAATTTCAACTTATTTCACTAACAGCTGATTTTTTTTTCCTTTAATTTTAGGGCATGAATAATTTTGAGGACAACTGTATATGTTCATATATACAGGTATATATATATATATATATATATATGTGACTTTGAGTAGGTTGAAGTTTTTCTCACATTGCTAGAACTCAAATCTTAGCAAGTATATTTTTCTAATTTCTAGACAAAATATCATCACACCAAAAAAAGACTTTGATAAATTTTGCTTATGCCATTGGTAGAATTTTTTTTTTTTTTTTTTTTGCTTTATACAAGCAAAGAAAAAAACAACCCAAAAAACCCACAAACATTTCACTTATTTTAAGAGTGACCAAGATTTTTTTGCTTTTAATTAGTGAAAAAATTCTACCAATGGCATGAGCAAAATTTTCTTGAAAAGATGTCTTGAAATAATATCCATTGTCTTAAAATAATATCTTATATCTCACTGAAATGTTTTTCTTTAAGTAATTTTGTATTTCTGAGGGATATTTTGACTAGAAATTATAAAAATATACTTGCTCAGATTTGAGTTTTTGCAGTGTATAAAGTCATGATCACTAAAAGTTATGAATCAAACTTCATGAAAAAAGTGAAAACAGCTGGCTTACAATTGGTTAAAGCTACTTTGCACACTGGTTTATTTGAGACGTATGTTGCCGTGGCAAGGTAATTATTGTCTAGTATGAATAGAGTTATAGATTGGATTAATTTGAAACCGTAAAGTGACTACAGATGATTTTTGTTTTGAATTGCTGCTTTACTAATAAAGCTGAATGAAATCTCCTGGCTGCTGATGTCATCACCATGCCAGTCTGAGCTGAAACACTCAGCCTGGTCTCCTGAAACACCTCCCGTCCGGTGGGAGCATCTCTGGAAACGTCTGTGAGTTGCACAACGACCTGAAAATGTTGCTGATGATGTCAAACCTGAGTTGTATGCTACAAACGGTGTCCTCTCTCATTGAGGATGTGTTTGTGTGGAGCTTCTCGTCACAGTGAAAACTGGCACATCATTTTGGCACGATACAAAGTTTGTGCTTCAGAGCACATTGCACTTTTTAAAAAGTTATTTCACCAGCTGAGGGAACTATAGAAACACACTAGTGCAATATTTGTCAAACAAGAGTCAGAATCTATTTGGCAGCATACATAAAGTGTCTCTGTATAAAATTTTCATAAATTAATCTTAGTTCATATAAATAAATCAAAATCTTCATAAAACTCTGCAAGGGTGTCTCCATAGGAATAAACATACAACACAAACACACCATATCTGTATGAACTTACTCATGCACATAAAAAACACACACATGCTCACACTGATTCAAAGGTGATTTTACATGAATAACAACTCGTATTCAAATTATATCCCATAAATGCCATCAGAAATATAAATGAACAAATATAGATTTAAAAGAGGATCATATCTAAGGGAGAACTAGATTTACAGATTCAGAAAATCACTTGAACTTCTTCCAATCAGCTGCAGTGATGAACCTGCTCTTTAACTTTCACAATTTTAATGCAGATTCATTTTCTTTTCCAAGTTCCGTTTAAAAATCGACAGCTAAGACCAACAGTAGAGCTCATTTATTTGCTGGAGTTATGATTCCCATTTTTAGGACTCATGAAATGATCAATCCACTGTCGCCTTAGGGGCAAAATAAAATAAAAAAACTTCTGCACACAAATGGATTTTGTATGCCATCACTGAAGTTAATAAAAGAAATTATGACCTTCCATCTAATTTCTTTTGATTCTAGTTAGTAGAACTGAATGAAAATTGGTAAGAGAACAAAATTATTTCTGTGTTGGCTCACTCTAGTTTTGTTGTGCCACGTGTTCTCCAACACCGATAATCACTTAAACCCAAAATACTAACCTAACTAATGCGATCAGCAGTTTAAGGTAAGGCTATATTGTTCAATTTTACCCTCTTCACTTTTGCATCAGACTGGTCCTGAATCCTGGTCTGGTCTGGTTGGTCTGTACTACAACCCAGATCATTATGGATTAGGCAGCAGCAACAACACCACAGATGTTCTGCTGCTGAAGTGATTAAACTGTTTTTTTTTTTTTCATCTTCATTTTACACGTTCACGTGTGTTATATGTATGTATATATGTTATTTCCCATCTGCAACATATTCCCTCAAAAACAGTTGGGACACAGGACAATTTGGTTTTGTAAAGAGATTAAATTTACTGACTAAACATGATTTGGTTCAACAGCAGCATCCATGAGAGAATATGGGGTTGGATCAGGGATCTGAGGGTACGGGTACAGATCAGGGTTCTGTGAAGGCATGGGTGTAGATCAGGGTTCTGAGGGTAAAGATATGGATTGGGGTTCTGTGAGGGTATGGATCAGGGATCTGAGGGTATGGGTGTGGATCAGGATTCTGAGGGTATGGATTTGGATCAGGGTTCTGTGAGGGTATAGATATGGATTGGGGTTCTGTGAGGGTATGGATCAGGGATCTGAGGGTATGGGTGTGGATCAGGATTCTGAGGGTATGGATTTGGATCAGGGTTCTGTGAGGGTATAGATATGGATCAGGGTTCTGAGGGTATGGATCAGGATTTTGAGAGTATGGGGTTGGATCAGGGATCTGAGGGTACGGGTACAGATCAGGGGTTCTGTGAAGGCATGGGTGTAGATCAGGGTTCTGAGGGTATGGATATGGATCAGGGTTCTGTGAGGGTATGGGTGTAGATCAGGGTTCTGAGGGTATGGATTTGGATCAGGGTTCTGAGGGTATAGATATGGATTGGGGTTCTGTGAGGGTATGGATCAGGGATCTGAGGGTATGGGTGTGGATCAGGATTCTGAGGGTATGGATTTGGATCAGGGTTCTGTGAGGGTATAGATATGGATCAGGGTTCTGAGGGTATGGATATGGATCAGGGTTCTGAGGGTATGGATCAGGATTCTGAGGGTATGGGGTTGGATCGGGGATCTGAGGGTATGGGTGTGGATCAGGATTCTGAGGGCATGGGTATGGATCAGGGTTCTGAGGGTATGGGGTTGGATCAGGATTTTGAGGGTATGGGGTTGGATCGGGGATCTGAGGGTATGGGTGTGGATCAGGATTCTGAGGGTATGGGGTTAGATCACGGTTCTGAGGGTATGGGGTTAGATTACGGTTCTGAGGGTATAGATATGGATCAGGGTTCTGTGAGGGTATGGGTGTGGATCAGGGTTCTGAGGGTATGGGTATGGATCACGGTTCTGAGGGTTTGGAGGAGGGTACAGGTTCTGGATTGGAGGCCTGATCTGGAAAAACCATGACCCCAAACTGTTGGACACCTGAGTACGTCTTTTAGAGAAGAAGGGCACAAAATTACACCTGAAACTCATCATCACTGGTTTCTTCAATGTTAGAAGTACTGGAAGGTGTTCGGAGGTAAATGGAAATGTTACAGAGTAGGAAAAAGATCCAACAAGCTGGGATGCAAAGATGGATGAATAGTATCAATAAAAGGAGTTGATGCAGCAATGCCTTCTTATAGACTGAGCCCTCTTGTCTTACTGAAACATTGCTAGTTAGCAAGATACTGTGCTGATGAGCAGCTTAAAGGCCTCAGAGTTTAACATTATATTAAACTCAGCCTTTGATCAGAATGAAGATTATTTACAAAAACTGATTAGTAGCACACCTAAAGTTATTTACCTTTTTTATATAAAGGGATCTGAAACATTAAGGGGACAACAAAATCACTGAAAACTGAAATTGTTTGAAGGAAAGCTGAAGGCAAGAAGACCCAAACACTTCTAAAGTCATCCAGCTCTTAGCAGGAGGAAACTATACGGTGGTTTCATTCTTCCAGGGACCAGTCCGTATATTTCCCGTTGTATCTGAACCAAACAGGCCATCTTCTTGCAGACTCCTGTTTCGACCAATGGCTCCTCGGCGGCTGACGGTGGCGTGCTGCCGAGGCAAGGTGTTTCTCGGGAAGCTTCTCTGCTCCACCTCCAGACAGTGATTCTCCTTGTCATTGGCCGCTGTCTTTGACCTGCAGCCATAAACGTCGGGGTCTTGCTGATATGGCAAAGTGAAGGGCTCAGATTTGTCACAGCAGCTGGCATTGGAAGAGTGATCGGCCGGGCCGTAAAGGTGCCACTGGCAGGTATGCACCCCGTGAGAAGGCAGGAGGAGGCTCTGACAGGAGGTCATGCTGTCGTGCATGTTGTGGACAAGGCTGTGGCGCGAAGTCACAGAGTCCTGGATGCTGTGGCAGGAGGTCTGGCGCTGCAAGCCGTGGCAGGCCGCCAGCTGCTTCTCCAGCTGGGGGCTGGGACATGGCAGCTGCAGGTCTGGATGTGGGCTGCTGGAAAACAACGGTGAGCCGGTGGTGTGAGGGCTGTCCAGGTGGGAGCTGTGCACACTCCCGTCCATGCTGAGGGAGGCCATGTGAGAGCGGTAGTCCTGGAGGCAAGGACGCGGGCGATTGAAGGAGCGGGACTTCGCTCGGTCAGTAAGGCAGCTCTGCAGGGGAAGGGCTGGACGAGGGAGCTCATCAGGAAGCGTCTGTGGACGTGGAGAGGGTAGCGGCTCTATAAGGGACGAGACAGGGGACGCAGGGCTCATCACAGCCACGCAGCACGGACCTGAGTGGCTTGGAGTGGGACTCTGAGGAGGCGGCGTCATTTTGTCATAAGAACTCTGCAGGAGGTGGGGGGAAAGTAGCGGCTGCTTTCCTGAGCACGGGGAGCTCAGGTGGCAGTGTGGCTGGTGCAGCTCCTGTCTCTGGATCTGGTCTCCGTTCCCATCCTCCGTCTTGGACTTGGACGGACAACAAATCCACCAACGGTTCCACACATCGTCACGCTTGGCACAGTGCTGAATAAGAAGGAAGAGTCCCAGAGTGACACAGAAAGCCCCGTACAGGCAGCTGAAGATCATGTCCAAGAAGTGTCCCAGCGAGACCGCCAGCGCTCCCAAAGCCCACGTTGCCAGGAACAGCAGGAGCGTGAAGGCTGTGGCCCGGAGCTGGGATTTAAAGGAGTGCTCATTAGCCAGGACAGATACGCCAGCAGAAAATGGCATACAGTCCCCGGCAGGCCCCGGAGCCCCCCCACCGTCAGAGTGGCAGTGATGGTTTGACTCACTGGATGACAACTGCTGCTGCTCCTCACTCAGAAGCCGCAGCTCATACCTCCTCTCTGGGTGGCGCTTCAGCTGGATGTAGGTGCACAAGAAGTAGACAGACATGACTAAGACCAGAAGACTCATCGGGGCATAAAACCCCCCCAGGCTCGGCTCCCAGGCCATCCAGCAGCTTCACATGACACAAAGAGACAGAAACTTTCATTTTAGTCATTCAGTCCTGAATGAAGACGTGATTACCAGAAAAATAAAACACACTCACTACAAAGCATCGTCCCTGCTGCCGTAGTTCTCCAAACCAAACGCTGCGGTGACTCCAACAATGATGAGAGGGATGCCATCACTGACCAGATAAAACCTGCCAGCAGAGGAAAAACAAAAGCACAATAGTCAGTAGGGAAATACCCGTCTCCCACTGGTCAAAAACCAGTTTAAACCCGCCAACAATTGGCTTTTAGGGCATGGTCTCATGGGTTTCCTCAAACGGACTAGACTTGAACGATCTGGATTCTGGCAGTAGGGGTCTGACAACTCTGCGCAGTCTCATGGTTGACGGCAAAACTCCAGTCCAGCTGGTGGCGTCACCATTTGTTAGAGTGCTGTCACTAATAGACAATCTATGCATGTGCATGTTTCGTAGTTGACGTTTGTGTAAATGTTAAATGTTAAAAGGGACACTGTGTAATCGGGAGCAGCTCCCTCGCACTTTTCATGCTGCATTCGCGTGAAACCGGGCAGACCGACGACATCCGCTGCATGTAAAATCATCACCGGCCTCTATGTGAAGACGTGGTCCGTCAGTTACAGTGACATCAGTCCACATCTGATTTGTTGTCATGGCGATGTCGTATTGTTTTCCCTGACCCATGTTTTACCGTCTTTCGCTCGGCTTCATTGATTAAAATGACATCTGGTTTGTTACCGACGGCCGTCTGCCCGACTGCACGTGAACGCAGCATCAGTGAGACGCTGGCTTCTCCCACTGCAGCGCGGTGACTTTTCAAAGGCATTACCTCGAACTGAGCTGAAAACTCCGGTGTGTCCGGTGAGTTTCTGTGTTTTCCTGCTGTCACGCTTCTCCCGAACGCAAAAACATGGCGATACGACATGGCAGCCTCCACCGAGCCGCCCCGTTCAATGTGTAAATGAATGATACGAACGGCAAATTTAGAACTTAGAGGAGCACTTCAGTTTGTTGATGGGAGTGATTAGTGATTAATGAAAAAACACTTTTGAACCAAATAATCAGTTTTTGTGAATAAAAACACAGGAGAACTTACACAATATCCCTTTAAATAAAGAACGGTCCCTCATCAGTGCAGCAGAGCATGCTGACCGAGAGAGAGCCAGCATGAAGGGAGCTCCGGTTAGAGACAAACGACCGCTGCCAGAGATCCAACACCACCCCCACTCCCCTTGTGTCAAATGTTCCAGACTTTCCAAGTGTGCAGACGGCCTCTTCCAACCGTTCCGTTTTGACAATTGTTCCGGACTTTTGGTGCGGTCGCATGGTGCAAAAAATACGGATCTAATCCCTTTTCTGGACTAGAGAACATTTTAATCGTGACAAAAGTGTCCGTGTAACCCTGCCCTTAGTGGCAGCGGGAAAGGTCAACGACCCACGTCAAACGACTCATCATGAAACGCAGCTGATAGGTAGAGTCCGGATTTTTTTCCCCATTTGTTTGTAAACATTATTCAAACTGAGAGCCCCTCCCCTAAGGAAAACGGCCACATCACTCTTCAGCTTCAAGCCTTTCCTTCAAAGCTCGGAAGCAGGTGAAAGCCAAACCCTGGTTTTCCAACGTGCACTATCTAAACCTCTTTTCACTGCAGAATACTTCCTTTTCTTTGCTACATCCGCCATTTTTATTGAGAATTCGAGTGAATCTGGTGTCGGCTTCAGTCCCCACAGAGTGCTATGCAGAGCTCTGTGACTGGCTGGAGACAAATATGCAAATCTCCACCCAGAAACGTCTCAAACACACCAAAACAAAGAGAAAAGATGAAATACAGACAGGGGGAGTTACAAACAAACTCAACGCCACAAGAGAGTAGAGGCTCAAAGGATTGTGACAAAGTTTAGCGTTTTTTTTTCAGGTGAAAACTCCAGATTCCACCTTTAACTCACTGAGTGCCATTGGTGGTGTTTGCCACCAATGGCGTTCGCCACCAATTTAAATCCAACTGTTCGGTGCCATTGGTGGCATTTACCACCAATTGCTTTTTTTAATATGAAACGCACGAGAAGTGTGACTGGGTTTAATGTAAATATCATGCATGTACCTTTAAGTGTTCGACCGTAAGTCACCACTAGATTGCGCAATCAGAGGGAAAAAAAGGCAAAAGAAGTGGTGAGATCTGTGGCCCACACTCCGGAACAGTAAGTGGCAGTAATGCACCAGTAAGCTGGATGCCAACCACCGTTAAACAAGAGGAAGAAGAAGAGAGCTCTGTGGGAGAAATGGCTGGGAGAGTGGCAGGTGTTGGAGCGTGGAAGCAGTTATCAGAGAAAGTTTAAGGCGTTAGTCTCTGTATGTTCAAAAACTGATTTCTAAAGAACAGGAAATGCTAGAAACAACTTTTTTCTGATGAAAGAGCAAAGTCAGATGTTTCTTTGAATAATTTAAATTTTTTTGTAGTCATAAAACTAAATATTCGGTGGGTCTTGAAAGATCAGTCAAAATAGTCCAATATGCTGGGACCCAGGGACTATCTGCTCTGAAAATGGCTGGCACTCAATGAGTTACAAACAAATGAAAGTGAACTGGAAGACAGTGATGGGAGGTCAAAATCAGAGTAATGACATTTGCTTGAAGGAGTGAAAAACATCCATTTGGCAGCAGTAGACGAGCGATGGAGGAAGAGAAGTTATGGAGGCATCACTGATTTCAGTTTACAGGACAGGATTCATCAGCTGGAAGAGGGTTTTAGTCTGATCCATTTAGTCAGGATTTAGTCTGATCCATTTTCACACCAATATTTCTGCTCATGGATTGCTCTTGTAGAGCCAGAGAGGACAGGTGGATAAGGTGCTGCTCATGTTGTTAAGTCTGAACATCACAACCTCAGAATTCGAATGGCGTTTATTTTCAAAGGGAAAACTCTGGATTCTACCTTTAAAATCTCCTTCAAACGTCTCGGCTCCGATCGGCGCGCAGTAGGAGCATCAGATCCAGGTTGAGCTGCGACTTTACGTGATGACGTTGGGCGGTATGTACCTACGTCATGACATTGCGCCAGCTGTGTCTCATATAAAGTACTAAAGCAACTCGGCCACAAATTCATGTCGCCTACGTCCCATCTATGCTAGAAAACCATCCGCTGGCTGAGGATGGACAAAGGTGCAACAGGAAAGCACAATGACTACGGCCCGACTCGCTCTCCATCGTTTACTTCCCTGGTTTCTGTCACACAGATGACATCACCACCAACCCAACATGATGGTGTCACCCATAGATATACACACCTTCGGACCTGTAGCATCCGTCGGCTCGGCTGCCATCTTGGGCAGGGGTTTCTAACAAGCAGCTAGAAACCCCTGGTTAGGTCACATTTCGTGTCTCGTTTTGTGTCACTGTTCATCGGAAACCAAAATGCCAGAGTTTTGTGCCGTGTATGAATGTTCTCAAGAAAAAAACAGCGAAACAAAGAAAAGGAGAAACGTTTTACAAGAGGTGGTTTTATATCATTCAATTGTTATGAATGTGTTGAATTTTATGTGTCTCTTAAAGTGCTGATGACAGGTTTTTGACATTTCCTCCATGTTTTATCAACCAGAACGTTCTTCATGATGATCTATGTAACAGAAACAAGCGCAGCTGCATAGATGAGGTATTAGAAAACATCGCTGCTTTTCAGCACATCTGACCAGACGGTGGCGCTGTTAACAGAAACTGGACGTAACATCTGCCAGAGAAAATTCTCAGCTCCTTTAACAGTGAAGTCAATGGCTTCATAGCAGTTTTTAAGTTCCTTTTCCAGTTTTACAGACAAACAGAAACGACTCAGCCCTCTGTTGTATTGCCAGTTAATGTTTAAAAGCTCGTAAGTACAGCGTTAGTTTATTTAAGTTTCTTACAGATCCAGAATTTTATTGTGAAGAGGATAAGGAAGCAGGTCGGACTTACCAGGTAGCAGTAGGAACCTCTGCACGTCTCTCCTGTCTACAGCTTCTGTATACGCCATGTATGAGACACGTGTCTCATACATGGCGTTGGTCACGCTGGTGCACCAGCATTTATGCTTTGTCATAAATGTCAGATATTTATGATAAACCAAACGGTTTGAAAATGGGTCAGTTATGGAGTATTTAATCAGAGATAGATCTCTGCCTACATTGATTAATGCAATGAGAAGATGCGGCTTCCCCCTGCCTAAGATGGCGGCCGAGCTGACATATTGCTCCAATGGCCAGCAGCGTCGGAGGGGGCATCTAGTGATATCTATGAGTAGCAACAGTCAGACGGTGCTGATGCAGGAAAGAACCAACGCCTCCCTGCATGAACGAGAATGAGCTGAATAATATCCAGAGGGTGTTTCCATGCAGCAGTGTCTGCAGCATTCTTCTGTTCAATCAGCTCCAGGACCAGGTCCTGGAGCTGAAGAGTCTATACAACACAGAGGGCCCGATTTACGAAAGGTTTGCGCTTGTTAAAACAGGCGCTATCTTCATTACGCACGCAATAATCCGCCAGAGCTGATTTACAAAGCAGGGCAAAAGGAGGTTTGCGCCTGTTAAGGGGCAAAATAGCGCCGCTGTCCATTTTGCGCATCTGCTGCAGATGAATATTCAAACTGGGCGTTTCTGCCAGAAAGCGCAAAATATTGGGAGGAGACTATGCAAAACCTCAGTTTAACACGCGCAATGTGATCTATCAACCGTTCAACGGAAAGCGGGCGCAAAAGATTGCGTGTAATTTAGCACGTCTGAAAAGCAGGTATAACTGGCAGCTTTACGCACTGATGGCTGAAAGAATGCTGCACACAGGACTGCAGACATCGGGTCAGAATCATTTCTCATGAGGTGTTCAGGCGACACGTCAAGTTTTCATTATCTAATTAAATAACAATCAACATCACTGTTAAACACGGGTTAATTTTAGACATGAACCAGAACATCTGCAGCTGCAGCATCATGGTAGTTAAAGCTGACATTAATTATGTCTTTTTATTTTCTTTTACTTTTTGCCAATGGCATATTTTTAAATTAAAATCATCTCCTGCTCCTCCACACCCCAGCAACTGCTGTTCTGAGGTGTCCTGTGTGAAGTTGCCCCCCACCCCACAGAAAACTCAGTGAAAATAACCAGTAACGCACAAACTATTGATACTACTTTAGTTTTGCGTGGGGTGGGGGGCAATTGCACAGGTCCCGCGGCTGGCATTGTGCCAAAGAGCGCGCAGTCTGTGCGTAATATCAGATCATCTTTACCAGCGTGTCCTTATCCATGTCCTTAAACTGGTCTCTACGACCCACATTGAAACCTGCTGCATCGTTTTTATTTATAGTTATTATATGAAGAGTTCATTTGCAAAAACAGACAAACATCACTGTGGAAAAACAGAGTTAACTGCTTTTGTTGCTGTCCGGTACAAACGTCCTATCTCCATTTTACATCATTAAAACCCTCTACTTCATGTGAGCTTGATTTGCTGAAAATATTAAAAAAGTAAATGAAGAGTTTATGTGCAAAAGCAGTTAACTCCGTTTTTTCTAAATGGCGTTTGTCTATTTTTGCAAATGAACTCTTCATATTTATCTTATATTCTGTTTTTTATTTGCCTCATTATATCTCTGGAACTAACATCTCTCTATCAGGATGAATTTCATTTTGCGTTTACCACATGCTCTTCTGAACTTTCCGTGGCGCAGGGAGAGCGCACGCTAAATCCTCATTTAAATCCTGCTGTTTGCGCCAGTTACAGATTGCGCCTGTAATCTTTGTAGATCACCCGCAAACGCTAAAATGACAGCGCACGCTATTTTTTTTTGCGAGGCAAAGACATTAGACTCGCAATTTGGAGTCTTTGTAAATCAGGCCCAGAGTGTTTAGTCAGAGGCTTCTTCAGCTCTGCTGCAGACTACTGCTGACATTTATCTTTGGGGATTATTCAAGCAGTTTTTTCAGTTTAAACAGAAAAAGCTGTTTAATCTCTGAAATGATTCCTTTGATAAGATCAGCTGTTTGTTGTAAAAGAAAAACTAAAGAAAAGTACTTGACTGCAACAGCTTCTGACACAGAGGTTTCAGGATGCTCACAAAGGCTTCGCTACTTGGCTGAATCAATCATGACTCATTAACGAGGTTTACCTCAGGATGGTGGGTTTGGTTCGGGTCTGGACCGGCCCGTTCCTGTCCTTGGGCCGAAGTGGGTCTTTGGACACATCTTTACAGATGTTTCTGGCAGTGAATGTCAGCCACAGCATGGTTGACAAAGACGCGTAATGGAGCACGATACCAACCTAACAGAAGACATAAACTCAGATTAAAATGAGTTCATCGTATAAGAACAACTCACCACAAAATCTGCTCCTGTTCCCACATCTACGTTATATTAGGAAGCCTGATGAATGTACTCAGTTTCTCTCAGAACATGAAATACTTGGACGGTCCTGGAGAGCTACTATCCTGCTACTTTTTACAACATACCCCTTCCAACACACCTGAATCAAGTGGTTAATCCCCTCATGAGCACGTTAATGCTCACTCGAGCATTTATTAGATTCAGGTGTGTTGGAGAAGGATGCAACCAAGATGTGCAGGGTGGTAGCTCTGAAGGACCGGACTAGACACCCCAGTACGCCTTTATGAAACGTAGGATGTTAGCAGAAGGCCAGGGGCAGAGCTACGGGGGTGGACAGGGGGGCCACCCCTGGCCAATCACTGGCCTGCCCCATTGCCTTCTTTAACTGGAGTGTGTCAATAATCTTGAGCACGACTGTATATATATATATATATATATATATATATATATATATATATATGTATATATTCATTCATTTTCTGTACCGCTTATCCAGTTCAGGGTTGCGGGGGTAGCTGGAGTCTATCCCAGCTATTATCAGGCGAGAGGCGGGGTACATCCTGGACAGGTCGCCAGTTTGTCGCAGGGCCAACACAGAGAGACAGACAACCATTCACGCTCACGTTCATTCCTAGGGACAATTTAGAGTGATCAATTAACCTGACATGCATGTCTTTGGAATATATATACATATATATATATATATATATATATATATATATATATTTTTTTTTTTTTTTTTTTTTTTTTTTTTTGGGGGGGGGGACCACCCCCTATGTCAGTAATCATCTCACCCTGGCCAACCCAATGAAAAATTTCTGACTCTGCCGCTGGGAAACGCAGCCCCTTTCTTGCCTCTGATTGGCTAGATTCTAGGCTTAGGTTTAGGGAAAAAGGACGGGGGAAGTGTCTAGGTTGGCTCAGCATGAGATGATGTTTCAGAGCCAAATCAAATAGCCAATCAGGGAAAGGCCTTCTAGCCAATCAGAAGTGAAAAAGGCACTATCTTCCCCTACCATCCTACGTTTTGCAAGTTAGCCTCCTGTACAAAAACAGTACACTGAATCCATAATATGATTATAGTTTCTCTCATAATTCACTGTATTTGAAGTGATCCAGCAGTACAAATGCAGAACCCTGAAAGGCTCCAAGAGCATCTGCTCTGAGGAGGTAAGCCAAATAATAACCATATTTTTACAAACAAAACTAAGTTTAAATGGTGATGTTATTAAAGTTCTGTACGTCACAGGAATGAATGTGAGTGTGAATGGTTGTCTGTCTCTCTGTGTAGGTCAGGGATCCCCAATTCTGGTCCTCGAGGGCCGGTGTCCTGCAGGTATTATGAGCTGCCTGGCTGCAACACACCTTGTGACGTGTGCAGAGCTTGATGTGAAGCTCTGCACACGTTTGCTAATTACCCACTGATTGGAGTCAGGTATGTTGCAGCAAGGGAGCTCCTAATACCTGCAGGACACCGGCCCTCGAGGACCGGAATTGGGGATCCCTGGTGTAGGTCCTGCGACAGACTGGTGACCTGTCCAGGTGTACCTGCCTCTCGCCTGATAATAGCTGGATAGACTCCAGCAGCCCCCGCGAACCGGAACTGGATGAGCGGTACAGAAAATGACTGATGACTGACTGACTTCACAGAGTTACGCAGACCACAACCTAACCAAATAACAGCAGCAGAAAACTTTAAACAGCTTTAAATGCATCCCATTCAGGATATTTTTGTTGCTCTTCGCCATGCTCAAAGGTCAAAGTTTACCTCATCTTGGCAACTTGGGCATCATAACATTTTTCCAGTTTTCCAGTGGAAATTACGACATGAGTGGGTGTTCAAGTGCAATTTTGATCTTGTAATTTGGTATTTCCCACTTGAAGGCAGCATAAGAAATTGGATGGATGAAGGTATACGTGTGCTATTTCCAGCAGACTGTTTGGAAGTCAGACCTTTTCAGAACGTAGAATAATTATCTGACCTGTGAGATTATTGATCATTTAAAGAGTAATTTAAGTGTCCTCGTGTCTCATCCAGGAAAACCTGCCTTTCCTCTGCTTCTGGTTCTATAAAGAGCATCATACTCATATACAAGCGTCCCCAAAACAACACTTACAATTTGACAAACAAAGGGGAAGTTGATCTGGTTGATGCCTCCAGCAAAAACTCCAAATGTCAGTCCTGTGTGGAAGAGGAAGTTGAGCAGAGTGTGCCAGCCATTCCTGCTGATGCGGATCGCACTGGAAAAAACAACAGATATTATAAAAATGGACCAACTCTTCATCCACCACCGCTTAACAACCAAACAGACAGTGGTGCAAGTCAAACACTGTCATTGCAAAAGAAAAAGCTGCATGGAGGAGAGAGCTAAATCTCCTCAGCTTTAAGAAAAGTCAGTCAAATACGATCCCATGTGGAGGATGTAAACTTTTGGTATTAGAGTGAAAATTCAAGCAGATGTTAAACTCTTGTTTAAATCTTTTAAAAACTGCTGCACATGTAAGCATTAAGCTTCTTCTCTTTGACTGTGTGGAATTTGGTGAAACTGATGAAGAAATGTCAGGAAATCATGCTTCATGCTAGACATGGTGTGTTTTTTTTTATTTTTTACGACAGGCATAAGCACAGACAGCTAAATAAAAGCGCTGCTTTGCTGGTTTAGGTGAAGCTGATATAGTATCATCTTACAGAGGTTGGGAGCTGGTGATTGACAGGTGGATTTGAGGTGGAGTTATTCTGACTCTACTGTAAAAGCAAGTTGTTTTGCAAAGATCTCAGTTTTGGGTTTGTCCATTTCTGAAAACTTTACACACAAATCTAGTTAATTTCACACAAAATGCAAAAAGCCCTTTATCTACTGCA
Organism: Atherinomorus stipes; assembly: GCA_023101725.1. NCBI lineage: Eukaryota > Metazoa > Chordata > Actinopteri > Atheriniformes > Atherinidae > Atherinomorus > Atherinomorus stipes. Next base: position 242,715 of record JALJCO010006428.1, on the reverse strand, counting down.
AAATGAAATACAGAATTCAAAATATTGTAAACACATCTCAAAAGCAAGCATCTGTCTCACCTCACTAACACATTTTCCATTTATCACATACTTGTGTATATCATTTACACACTGTTACTCTGAATGTAAAGCTCTTTTGTTTTTATTGATTTGCTCCATATACTGTATATGATTGCCATATAAGAGCGAAAATAGCATGCAAATAGAAGTCGACACACTGCAAAAACTCAAATCTACTTCTATCTAATCTTACTGCACTGAGGTGAAGTTGTGAGGTTTGAGTGAATAAGTTTAGAAATACTGTAGTGTGATATACAGTATAAAGGTTTTGTGTGTAAGCGATTGAAAGAAACTGTAATTGAGATCAGCAATGTTCCATGTGTTGGAAGAACATGGTGGAAATGTTGGTCTGAGCTGAAATTTGAAAAGTAGAGTTTCATGCAAACAATCTTTTCCTCTCACCTGTGGTGTACAATGTAAGTCATGATAGAGACGAGCAGGCAGAGCAGCATGACGGCAGTGCAGGCGTACACCACTGGATGCAGATAATCCCCAGGGTACGGAGGGAAGGACAGCACTCTTTTAAGATCCTAGAAAAAGAAGGAAAAATCATCAGTTTTGTTTTTTCATACTGGAAGCTGGAAATAAAGAAAAGGGTTATAATAACTATGAGATATACCGTGAAGTGATAAAAACTTGGAGGAAAAATGGGGAAAAACGTCTACTTCAACAACCTGTATGCATCTAAAAACCACCAGCAACAATCTGCCAGTCAAGATAACATGTGACAACATTCGGTTGTTTTCAGTGACATTGAAGTATTTCTGAATCTGCTCCTCTGCTGCAGCAGCACACCAGCCAGCATGCAGGATCCTGCTGTCTCATGCTGGTAACTCCAGGAGTTCAGTTAGTTAAAGTAGCGCTGTGTAACCTTCCAACCTTGCAGCTCCACGTTTCTGACCTGTTTGAGGTCAGAAACACACTGACATCACACCTACAGCTGTCGTCACTAAGCAGCATCCCGAGGCTGAGAAACTGCACCTCACACTGAAAGAAATGACACTTTGGATCGACCAAAAAAAATTGCTGTAATTTGTTACAACTAAATTTATGAGTTTTTCATCCATCCATCCGTCTTCTTCCGCTCATCTGGGATCGGGTCGCGGGGGCAGCTGCCTAAGCAGGGAAGCCCCGACTTCCCCCTCCCCGACTACAGCCACCAGCTCATCCGGGGGGGGGTCCCGAGGCGTTCCCAGGTCAGCCGGGAGACGTAGTCCCTCCAGCGTGTCCTGGGTCTCCCCCGGGGTCTGGTCCCGGTGGGACGTGCCTGGAACACCTCACCAGGGAGGCGTCCAGGAGGCATCCTGACCAGATGCCCGAGCCTCCTCATCTGGCTCCTCTCTATACGGAGGAGCAGCGGCTCTACTTTGAGTCCCTCCCGAATGACAGAGCTCCTCACCCTATCTCTAAGGGAGAGCCCGGCCCCCCTGCAGAAGAAACTCATTTCAGCCGCTTGTACCCGCGATCTCCTTCTTTCGGTCATGACCCACAGCTCATGGCCATAGGTGAGGGTGGGAACGTAGATGGACGGTAAATCGAGAGCTTCTCCTTCTTCAGCTCTTTCTTCACCACGACGGACCGATGCAAAGTCCGCATCACTGCAGACGCCGCACCGATCCGTCTGTCCATCTCCCGCTCCATTTTTCCCTCACTCGTGAACAAGACCCCGAGATACTTAAACTCTTCCACCTGGGGCAGGACCTCACTCCGGACCCGGAGAGGACATTCCACCCTTTGCCGGGCGAGGACCATGGACTCGGATTTATACGTTTTTCTCAAATTAAATTAATGATTTGGCTGAAAATATATATTTTTATTTACTGAAAATATATCTTTTACCTTAAAGGAGCCCTATCATGAAAAATGGACTTTTAAGAGCTTTTCAGCATGTTATTGTTATTTCCTCATAAAAAACTTCATTTAAGTTGTTCTTTTCTTCATTTGTGCATATTTGAGTAATATATGTGAATATTCAGGCCCAGCTCTAGCTCCTGAACATGACTGACTGACCACCAGTATACGCAACGAGGTGACATCAATCAGGAAGCGACAAACACGCATGCGCACCATCGTAGCAAGACGCCATCTTTGTTCAACAGAAACTGGAGGAGAATCCTAACCTGTACACACTCTCTGAGGACGAAACTAACAGCCTGCAGGAAGATTTCCTCAGAGACAAGCAGCCATCAGCTAACAGACGTTTGATCCAGATTCAGGAGAAAAGTGTTTTTGTTTTTTTGTTTTTGTCTTTTTGCTCTGGAGGACGGCAAGTTGGAAAAATGTGGTTGTGTTCAGCGTAGGAGTTGTGTGTGAACTTCACTCCTGACAACACGGACAGACAAGAACACCGGTGAGTGAAAACATCTCCCAGCTCAATGCTAACCGTTAGCCTATGACTTGTAAGCTAATGTACTCACTTGTCAGGGTCTCTGTGGTACTGTGTGTACTTCAAACTCCATATCAGACTCTGGGTCGAGCATACAGAGTGTCCTGAGTGGGTTTTAGTTTAGTTTAGTTTATTAAGATCCCCATTAGCTGTTGAAAAGCTACCGCTATTCTTCCTGGGGTCCAACAAAATATACAAGACGTTAAAAGAGAAAAAAACAAGCAAAAACAAAACTAAAAACAATATAACATCTCCATATCTAAGTGAATATTCTTTATATGTATATATATATATATATATATATATATATATATATATATATATATATATATATATATATATATATACATACATATCTATACATACATATATATACATATATATATATATATATATACACACACATACACATATACATACAACATTTCTCACTTTGATAAATATTGTTTGATTAGTACTTTGAATTGCTTTATATGAGTGGTGAGTTTGACTTGTGTTGGTAATAAATCCCATTCCTTCATACCTCTGTACAGAGCAGTTCGTTTGATTGTATTTGATCTTGTTTTGGGTAATGTAAAGTTTCCAACAGTAGCATGCCTCGTGGTGTATTTATGATTTTCTGCACTTCTTAAAAGATTTCTGTACAATGCTAAAGGAGATTTAATAACATATATGTTTCTTATGACAACCATCAGTGAATATAACAGTCTGTCTTTGACCATTAACCAGTTGAGTTTTTTGTGCATTGAAATAATATTTGATTTAAAGTAACGCTTCAAAACTGTGCAGGCGGCTCTATTTTGTATACTTTGTCGTCTGTTTAACATTTTTCCACTGGCATTTGACCAAACTGCTGGGCAGTAGTCGAGATGTGACAGTATCAAAGACTGAACTGCTGTTTTTAAGATGTCAGAGTTTATAAAGTTTGCATGTTTCCTGATCATTTATATACCTCTACCAATCTTTGCCATCATATTATCATGTGTTTTTTCCATGTTAATTTATCATCAACAGTCACACCCAGGAGTTTGGTTTCATGCACCTGATTTATAGTCATATTGTTAATGTTAATCCTTAATACACTATTACTGTCCATATTATAATTTGATACTATGTTCATGCAATTTTTTTTGATAAATTCAACACCAGTTTGTTTGCTTTGACCCAGTCAACTACACCTTTTAGTTCCTTATTAATAACAGTCTCTAATTCATTATAGGTCTGTGCTGATGCGTATATAGTTGAATCGTCTGCATACATTACTATGTTAGCTTTATCTAATATGAAAGGTAAATCATTAGTAAAAATAGTAAATAATAAAGGACCCAGACAACTCCCTTGTGGGACTCCACATGGTGTAGTTCTGGTTTCAGAATAGCTGCCATTAAAAAACACTGTTTGTGTCCTATTTGATAGATAACTGTAGAACCAAGTGCAGATTGCTCAAAGCCATAACAGGAAAGTTTTTCTAGTAATAAATGATGATCTATTATATCAAAGGCAGCTGGGAAGTCTAAGAATACGCCACCAACCTTGTTCTTAATTTCAATACCTCTTAGCCAATCATCAGACATGCACATCCGTGCTGATGACGGAGAGTGAGCCTTTCTATATGCATGTTGGAAGTTACAAATTATATTATTTGCAGATAAATAGTTATTGATTTTTTCATATACAAATGTTTCCATCATTTTTAAAAAATATAGGTAATAAACTAATCGGACGACTATTTGGTCCCAAAAAAGGCAGTTTCTTGTTCTTTGGTAGCGGGATAATATTTCTTGCATTGTTTGGTAACAGAGTTTCTCATTTTCCTATAAAGATCCCAGTCATATTTATTTCCTGTTATAATTGCAGTTTTTTTCATTTGATCCCTCATTTTCCCTCATTTTTATTTCATTATCAAACCAGGGAGTTTTAGCATTTCTGACAGCAAACTTTCTTAATGGTGCATGTTTATCCACGAAAGTCAGGAATAAATCATTGAACCTTGACAGAGCCATTTCAGGATTACTTGCTTCAAATACTCCTGACCAACAGATTTCTTTCACATCCTCCACAAATAACTCGTGATTGAACTGTGTGTATGATCTTTTAAATACTACTGTAGGTCCCGGTCTGCCCACCTTTGAATTTCTAACAACTATGATCAGGTTTTGATCACTACTGCCAGAAAGCACAGACAAGTTCTTACCACATAACTCAGGAGAGTTTGTAAAAATATGATCAATGCACTTTGATGTTTTGGTGCCATCATATTTTACACATACTCTTGTTGGTTTATTAACAATTTGAGTAAGTCCACATGCAGTCGTAGCAGCTAGCATCTTATTTCTTAATGGACAGTTTTGAACAAACCAGTCTACGTTAAAATCACCCATCAAGTAAATATCCTTACCTACCATAGTAATGTTATCCAACATTTGACAAATCATATCCAGATATTGATTATTCGCCTTAGGTGGTCTGTAACAGCAACCAAGTAATATAGGCTTCTGATGAGGTAGATTAGCTTGTAACCATAATATCTCTATGCTATATTGCATCATGTCGGTACATATTTTCACTGGCACATTACCCTGAACATAAAAAGCTACTCCTCCTCCATATTTATTTCTATCCTTTCTATACATTTTGTAACCTATTATATTTAACTGTATCCTCAAACGAAGAGTCCAGATGAGTCTCTGAGACAGCCAGTATGTGCAATTTATATTTAACTAACAACTCATAAACATCATTTATTGTATTCCTCAAACTATTTACATTAATATGTGCAATCCATTCTTTGACTGTTTGTGTTGCACTGTAATTGTATCAGTCATAACAGTGATAGACTATCCCTTGTGTAGTCATGCCTGAATCTATGTTGCTTATTTTGGAGTGCTGGTGCGAGGGTGAATGATCAACCTGTCATGTCTAAGGTAGGCTATATCTCCTTTTTTACATGCAGCTTTCAACTTAGGTATTAGTTCTCTTCTTTTCAACCGTAAAGCATCTGTGTAGTCCTCATTGATAAATATTTTAGTTCCCTTGAGGTTCTTTGCTCTTTGCATTACAGCAGCTTTATCTTTGAAATGTAGGAACTTGACAACTATGGATCTAGGTCTGTCACTTCCAGCTGCAGATTTCCCTGTGCGATGTGCACGCTCCACCTCAATCTCCCTCTGTAGCTGTAACTTCTGTTTCAATATGTTTTTCACTTTTTCCTCCGAGTCTGTCCACGTTTCTTCTGGGGTTTCTGGTATTCCATCAACTATGTTGTTCCTTCTCGTCTGACCTTCCAGATATGCTTGCTTGTCTACAATGACCTGTAGACTTTCACATAACTTTCTAATATCTGTTTGAATTGTGTTACAATGATCAGCCTGCTTTGCTTGATTGATTTTCAATTCATCTACATCTTTCTGTGTGAACTGTAGACTTCATTTAAGATCCCGCATATCCTTTGTTATTGCATCCATCCTGGAGTTAGTAGAGTCCATGATGACTTTGACAAAGTCTTTAAAAATCCTGTTGTTGCTGTAGTAGAGCATTTAACATGTCTCTTTGATGATTCAATAACTCATTTACCTGGGTGAGTGAAACATAATCCTCATCAGTGCGAGGCCGGATATAGGCATGGGCAAGGACGGGCAATGCCCCCTAAATGCCATGACTGCCCCCTCAAACATATGGCATGCAAAAATCCCAAATTGAAAAATTATTTCAAGGAAAATGGTCAGAGCGCATTCTGCTCTCTCTCTCTCTCTCTCTCTCTCCCTCTATCACAGTACTGATTGGTAGCTATGGTAGATACATAGGAAGGGTGTGTCCAGTCCGGGCCAGTCGCTTCACTTTCCTCTGATCATGCTGAGCTCTGCGTCTCACTCACAGTCCAGCACACAGACATGCTGCCGTTAGCTCAGCCACTGTTTTCAGATTTCTTCCGCCCTCTGTCCCGAATTTATTTGGTTACTCTTTCTCTCAACGTGTTCTCGTTCTCTCTGTGCCTCTCTTATCGCTCTCTCTGTTGTAATTTGAACAGTCGAGTCACTATGCGCAGATTTCTGGTTGCTAAAGCTAAAGCTAGCACAGCAAAGCTGCCGGTAGCAGAACTGCGGCATTAGCAGCAGCAGAGCGATCATTACTGCTCCTCCATAGTGACTCGCCACAAATTCTAACCATTCTAATGTGAGAGCTTTCTCCTCTTTGTCTCGTGTTTTTCCTCCTTCCACCGCACAATGCTACATGAGAGAAAAATGTAAGTTACTCTGCCTCACAAGAAGGTTATAACAACAGGTGTGAATATGGACGCATTTGTTAGGACTTTAACACAGACAAGCAGACGACTGATGTTATAATGACTGATAAGAGCCATGCTGTGTAAAGAACTAAAGAAATAAAAATGACAAAAAATACACAAAAAAGAAATAGAGATAAAAATAAAAGGATGGATGGATGGATGGATGGATGGATGGATGGATGGATGGATGGATAGATAGATAGATAGATAGATAGATAGATAGATAGATAGATAGATAGATAGATAGATAGATAGATAGATAGATAGATAGATAGATAGATACTGTAGATAGATAGGAAGAGCAAACAACATGAAACCTAATAAGACTAATCAAATGGATCAAAGAGAGACAGAGATATGGACAGATGTACTGACATGATGATAGCATATTTAGTATAGTTTTCTATGCATTTTAGGGTTTGGGGGATTTGACACCCCCAAAATATTGCGGCTGCGCCGCCTTTGCCCCCCCTTATATACTACCTTCACCTCCTAGTGGGGCTGTCTAAGTCCGGGCCTGCATCAGTGTTTCATTGCTGTTTTGGTCCCATCTTCTTTTGGTGGTGGAGGCTCCTGCCTGGCCTGGTGGTGGAGGCTGATGCCTGGCCTGGTGGTGGAGGCTGATGCCTGGCCTGGTGGTGGAGGCTGATGCCTGGCGTGGTGGTGGAGGCTCCTGCCTGGCCTGGTGGTGGAGGCTGATGCCTGGCCTGGTGGTGGAGGCTGATGCCTGGCCTGGTGGTGGAGGCTCCTGCCTGGCCTGGTGGTGGAGGCTCCTGCCTGGCGTGGTGGTGGAGGCTAGTGCCTGGCCTGGTGGTGGAGGCTAGTGCCTGGCCTGGTGGTGGAGGCTCCTGCCTGGCCTGGTGGTGGAGGCTGATGCCTGGCGTGGTGGTGGAGGCTCCTGCCTGACCTGGTGGTGGAGGCTCCTGCCTGGCCTGGTGGTGGAGGCTCCTGCCTGGCCTGGTGGTGGAGGCTCCTGCCTGGCCTGGTGGTGGAGGCTAGTGCCTGGCGTGGTGGCTGAGGCTGATGCCTGGCCTGGTGGTGGAGGTTCCTGCCTGGCGTGGTGGTGGAGGCTGGTGCCTGGCCTGGTGGTGGAGGCTGGTGCCTGGCCTGGTGGTGGAGGGTGATGCCTGGCCTGGTGGTGGAGACTAGTGCCTGCCGTGGTGGTGGAGGCTCCTGCCTGGCCTGGTGGTGGAGGGTGATGCCTGGCTTGGTGGTTGAGGCTCCTGCCTGGCGTGGTGGTGGAGGCTCTTGCCTGGCCTGGTGGTGGAGGGTGATGCCTGGCCTGGTGGTGGAGGCTCCTGCCTGGCGTGGTGGTGGAGGCTGGTGCCTGGCCTGGTGGTGGAAGCTCCTGCCTGGCGTGGTGGTTGAGGCTCCTGCCTGGCCTGGTGGTGGAGGGTGATGCTTGGCCTGGTGGTGGAGGCTCCTGCCTGGCCTGGTGGTGGAGGCTCCTGCCTGGCCTGGTGGTGGAGGCTCCTGCCTGGCCTGGTGGTGGAGGCTAGTGCCTGGCGTGGTGGCTGAGGCTGATGCCTGGCCTGGTGGTGGAGGTTCCTGCCTGGCCTGGTGGTGGAGGTTCCTGCCTGGCGTGGTAGTCGAGGCTGGTGCCTGGCCTGGTGGTGGAGGCTGGTGCCTGGCCTGGTGGTGGAGGGTGATACCTGGCCTGGTGGTGGAGGGTGATGCCTGGCCTGGTGGTGGAGGCTCCTGCCTGGCGTGGTGGTGGAGGCTGGTGCCTGGCCTGGTGGTGGAGGCTCCTGCCTGGCGTGGTGGTTGAGGCTCCTGCCTGGCCTGGTGGTGGAGGGTGATGCTTGGCCTGGTGGTGGAGGCTCCTGCCTGGCCTGGTGGTGGAGGCTCCTGCCTGGCCGGGTGGTGGAGGCTGATGCCTGGCCTGGTGGTGGAGGCTAGTGCCTGGCCTGGTGGTGGAGGCTAGTGCCTGGCGTGGTGGCTGAGGCTGATGCCTGGCCTGGTGGTGGAGGTTCCTGCCTGGCGTGGTGGTGGAGGCTGGTGCCTGGCCTGGTGGTGGAGGCTGGTGCCTGGCCTGGTGGTGGAGGGTGATACCTGGCCTGGTGGTGGAGGCTAGTGCCTGGCGTGGTGGTGGAGGCTCCTGCCTGGCGTGGTGGTGGAGGGTGATGCCTGGCGTGGTGGTGGAGGGTGATGCCTGGCCTGGTGGTGGAGGCTAGTGCCTGGCATGGTGGTGGAGGCTCCTGCCTGGCCTGGTGGTGGAGGGTGATACCTGGCCTGGTGGTGGAGGCTCCTGCCTGGCGTGGTGGTGGAGGCTGGTGCCTGGCCTGGTGGTGGAGGCTCCTGCCTGGCGTGGTGGTTGAGGCTCCTGCCTGGCCTGGTGGTGGAGGGTGATGCTTGGCCTGGTGGTGGAGGCTCCTGCCTGGCCTGGTGGTGGAGGCTCCTGCCTGGCCTGGTGGTGGAGGCTCCTGCCTGGCCTGGTGGTGGAGGCTGATGCCTGGCCTGGTGGTGGAGGCTGATGCCTGGCGTGGTGGTGGAGGCTCCTGCCTGGCCTGGTGGTGGAGGCTGATGCCTGGCCTGGTGGTGGAGGCTGATGCCTGGCCTGGTGGTGGAGGGTGATGCCTGGCCTGGTGGTGGAGGCTCCTGCCTGGCCTGGTGGTGGAGGCTGGTGCCTGGCCTGGTGGTGGAGGCTAGTGCCTGGCCTGGTGGTGGAGGCTGGTGCCTGGCCTGGTGGTGGAGGCTGGTGCCTGGCCTGGTGGTGGAGGCTTGCCTGGCCTGGTGGAGGCGCCGCCGGGAGGCCCGGACCCTGGCGTGGTGGTGGAGGCTCCTGCCTGGCCTGGTGGTGGAGGCTCCTGCCTGGCCTGGTGGTGGAGGCTCCTGCCTGGCCTGGTGGTGGAGGCTAGTGCCTGGCCTGGTGGTGGAGGCTAGTGCCTGGCGTGGTGGCTGAGGCTGATGCCTGGCCTGGTGGTGGAGGTTCCTGCCTGGCGTGGTGGTGGAGGCTGGTGCCTGGCCTGGTGGTGGAGGGTGATACCTGGCCTGGTGGTGGAGGCTCCTGCCTGGCGTGGTGGTGGAGGCTGGTGCCTGGCCTGGTGGTGGAGGCTCCTGCCTGGCGTGGTGGTTGAGGCTCCTGCCTGGCCTGGTGGTGGAGGGTGATGCTTGGCCTGGAGGTGGAGGCTCCTGCCTGGCCTGGTGGTGGAGGCTCCTGCCTGGCCTGGTGGTGGAGGCTCCTGCCTGGCCTGGGGGGCGGGGGGGGGCCCCCGGGGAGGCTCCTGCCTGGCCTGGTGGTGGAGGCTGATGCCTGGCGTGGTGGTGGAGGCTCCTGCCTGGCCTGGTGGTGGAGGCTGATGCCTGGCCTGGTGGTGGAGGCTGATGCCTGGCCTGGTGGTGGAGGGTGATGCCTGGCCTGGTGGTGGAGGCTCCTGCCTGGCCTGGTGGTGGAGGCTGGTGCCTGGCCTGGTGGTGGAGGCTAGTGCCTGGCCTGGTGGTGGAGGCTGGTGCCTGGCCTGGTGGTGGAGGCTGATGCCTGGCGTGGTGGTGGAGGCTCCTGCCTGGCCTGGTGGTGGAGGCTCCTGCCTGGCCTGGTGGTGGAGGCTCCTGCCTGGCCTGGTGGTGGAGGCTAGTGCCTGGCCTGGTGGTGGAGGCTAGTGCCTGGCGTGGTGGCTGAGGCTGATGCCTGGCCTGGTGGTGGAGGTTCCTGCCTGGCGTGGTAGTCGAGGCTGGTGCCTGGCCTGGTGGTGGAGGCTGGTGCCTGGCCTGGTGGTGGAGGGTGATACCTGGCCTGGTGGTGGAGGGTGATGCCTGGCCTGGTGGTGGAGGCTCCTGCCTGGCGTGGTGGTGGAGGCTGGTGCCTGGCCTGGTGGTGGAGGCTCCTGCCTGGCGTGGTGGTTGAGGCTCCTGCCTGGCCTGGTGGTGGAGGGTGATGCTTGGCCTGGTGGTGGAGGCTCCTGCCTGGCCTGGTGGTGGAGGCTCCTGCCTGGCCTGGTGGTGGAGGCTCCTGCCTGGCCTGGTGGTGGAGGCTAGTGCCTGGCCTGGTGGTGGAGGCTAGTGCCTGGCGTGGTGGCTGAGGCTGATGCCTGGCCTGGTGGTGGAGGTTCCTGCCTGGCGTGGTGGTGGAGGCTGGTGCCTGGCCTGGTGGTGAAGGCTGGTGCCTGGCCTGGTGGTGGAGGGTGATGCCTGGCCTGGTGGTGGAGGCTAGTGCCTGGCGTGGTGGTGGAGGCTCCTGCCTGGCCTGGTGGTGGAGGGTGATGCCTAGCCTGGTGGTGGAGGCTCCTGCCTGGCCTGGTGGTGGAGGGTGATGCCTGGCCTGGTGGTGGAGGCTCCTGCCTGGCCTGGTGGTGGAGGCTGATGCCTGGCCTGGTGGTGGAGGCTCCTGCCTGGCCTGGTGGTGGAGGCTCCTGCCTGGCCTGGTGGTGGAGGCTAGTGCCTGGCTTGGTGGTGGAGGCTAGTGCCTGGCCTGGTGGTGGAGGCTCCTGCCTGGCGTGGTGGTGGAGGGTGATGCCTGGCGTGGTGGTGGAGGCTCCTGCCTGGCGTGGTGGTGGAGGGTGATGCCTGGCGTGGTGGTGGAGGCTCCTGCCTGGCGTGGTGGTGGAGGGTGATGCCTGGCGTGGTGGTGGAGGCTGATGCCTGGCCTGGTGGTGGAGGCTAGTGCCTGGCGTGGTGGTGTAGGCTCCTGCCTGGCGTGGTGGTGGAGGCTGATGCCTGGCCTGGTGGTGGAGGCTCCTGCCTGGCGTGGTGGTGGAGGCTGATGCCTGGCCTGGTGGTGGAGGCTCCTGCCTGGCGTGGTGGTGGAGGCTAGTGCCTGGCCTGGTGGTGGAGGCTCCTGCCTGGCCTGGTGGTGGAGGCTGATGCCTGGCGTGGTGGTGGAGGGTGATGCCTGGCCTGGTGGTGGAGGCTGGTGCCTGGCCTGTTGGTGGAGGCTCCTGCCTGGCCTGGTGGTGGAGGCTAGTGCCTGGCTTGGTGGTGGAGGCTAGTGCCTGGCCTGGTGGTGGAGGCTGGTGCCTGGCCTGGTGGTGGAGGCTGGTGCCTGGCCTGTTGGTGGAGGCTCCTGCCTGGCCTGGTGGTGGAGGCTCCTGCCTGGCGTGGTGGTGGAGGCTGATGCCTGGCGTGGTGGTGGAGGGTGATGCCTGGCCTGGTGGTGGAGGCTGATGCCTGGCATGGTGGTGGAGGCTCCTGCCTGGCGTGGTGGTGGAGGCTGATGCCTGGCGTGGTGGTGGAGGCTCCTGCCTGGCGTGGTGGTGGAGGCTGATGCCTGGCGTGGTGGTGGAGGGTGATGCCTGGCCTGGTGGTGGAGGCTGATGCCTGGCGTGGCCTGGTGGAGGCTCCTGCCTGGCGTGGTGGTGGAGGCTAGTGCCTGGCCTGGTGGTGGAGGCTCCTGCCTGGCGTGGTGGTGGAGGCTGATGCCTGGCGTGGTGGTGGAGGGTGATGCCTGGCCTGGTGGTGGAGGCTGGTGCCTGGCCTGTTGGTGGAGGCTCCTGCCTGGCCTGGTGGTGGAGGCTAGTGCCTGGCTTGGTGGTGGAGGCTAGTGCCTGGCCTGGTGGTGGAGGCTGGTGCCTGGCCTGGTGGTGGAGGCTGGTGCCTGGCCTGTTGGTGGAGGCTCCTGCCTGGCCTGGTGGTGGAGGCTCCTGCCTGGCGTGGTGGTGGAGGCTCCTGCCTGGCGTGGTGGTGGAGGCTCCTGCCTGGCGTGGTTGTGGAGGCTCCTGCTTGGCCTGGTGGTGGAGGCTCCTGCCTGGCCTGGTGGTGGAGGCTCCTGCCTGGTGTGGTGGTGGAGGCTCCTGCCTGGCGTGGTGGTGGAGGCTCCTGCCTGGCGTGGTGGTGGAGGCTCCTGCTTGGCCTGGTGGTGGCTTTGGTGCTATAAGCTGACAAGACCAGGTCCAGTACACAACGTTGATCAATTTCACTGATATCCCCAGAATGGGCTATATGCCCGGCTCCACTACTTCCTTAACTTCAGACAGCACCTTTGCTTCCTGTCTTTCATTACTGGTTGAACTAATTACTGCAGGTGTGTCTGGCCAGTTACTGAGGTCAGAAACACCTGGGTTAATCAGTTCGTCCAGTCACAACAGACAGGAAGCAAAGGTGCTGTCTGAAATTCAGGAAGTAGTGGGGCCGGGCATATAGCCCATTAGACTCTTTTAAGATGCAGAGTGCATTCACTGATGCACACACCAGATTAGGTGGAGAAAGTGCTCAGGATTACAAAGATGTCCTGTGGATTGCCTCGCTGATGCTCAGTGCTGCTGCTGTGTCTGCCTTGCATTAGCCCGAAAACGCTATTATTGGTCCAGATAGGTGGTGCTGATGCTCACTGAAAAAAGTGAAACTGCATGTTTGTTCAAGTTTTTCAACGTATTTTCTATGGTCGAGGTGCCAAAACGTCAACGCCAACAGGAAGCTGCATGTACACACCAAGTCAAACGTTTGTTTCATCTGAGGTTCAAATACAACTGACATCCTGACCACAGCAACACGTTCAGATGTTGTCATCGCTTCCCTCTGAGAAATGTTACTATAGATTAATCTGACAGGCGTTTTGTGTGTCGCCATCTTGCGGCGCCGCCGTTGCCTGGGGAACAAATCACACTTACCTCGTATCTGCCAACATGGAAAGCAGCGTGAATATCTGGATCTACAACGTTGGACAGTCGTCTAAGGTCATGATAACCTATAGGTAATGTAAACTATTATTTATCTCCAGAAACTGATTTTAATGACAAGCCACACTGGATTGTAAAATGCAAATCTTGTTATTACTTCTCAAAGTTGGTTTAAAAAAAAAACTTTCAAAATCTCGTTACTTTTCTATTTTATCACATATTTGGCTTTTGATATTGTTTAAAGCCAGAGTTGGTAATCCAGCTCAGAAACACTTTTTGTTCTACTGGGTGTAATGGTCCTTCCATCCTGACAACATCAATACATCATGTATTTATAAAAAGGAAGGAAAAAAAGTCAGACCTCTGTGAGAGCTGCAGGTGCGCCACTCACTGTAAACAAATATAGCTAATGGACTGCTAACTGCTGCTGCACCAAAAAACCAAAACAACAGATAAGGATTAAGTCTTGGAGGCGCTGACGTTTGCAGTGTGGACTTTTTACACCACAAAAGAAGGTGAGTGGATTAAAGCTTTTAGAAACGTGGTTTGTCACCTGTTTAATAGTAAGCTAACAAGCTATCCACTTGGCTGTTATCGGTAACCTGCTCGTAAAACATCGGCGTACACGTCCCTGCGCTCTGAAGGCGTGGTTTCATGTGGTGTGGTTTTTTTTTTTTTAAATGTTGCTTGGTCGAACCATTTTTCCTACATTGCCAACCCTAGCTTTAAGGACTACAGACCACGTAGCCTTCACATGTCCTGCAGATGAAACTAAAGGCTGCAGGACACCGTCTTCCTGATCCGTTTGTGTTTCTGACTGAACTGGTTTTATTTTCTGGTCCCAACGTTGCCCTGATCAGAGCAAATAACCTGATATTTCACAATATCTCCCACATTAGTCATTAAAGGCCTCCTTCCACTGAAAACCCATTTAACTTGCTCCTTCTGAAATACGGAGGGTTTCCCCTTGTTTACTTACACATGCTGACTTGCTAGCGTTGCGTTCCCCCTAGTCGGCTGTGCTTTCTCATCAGAGAAACAATACGAAGAAAAGAGCGAATCGGGAACAGCCTTGCACTTCTACGTCACATTGCAAATAGCGTATCCCACGTGGGGTTTCTATCTGTCCATTGGAAGGCAGGTAACCCTCCACTACACACTAGAAGTAAAGACGGCACGACTGTAGCTTCGGAGTTGAGAAGCTAATTAGCTAAATGTTTGTTAGCATGGCGGAACAAACTTGTTTGTCGGCTCTATTTCCTGTCTGTAACAAAATAAGAGCGGAGGGCGGAGCTTCCTTCATACACTGATGGGAGGCAGCCAATCAGACGGAAATTCATGAGAAGGACCCGGAAAAGCTGCCGTTGGACCACAAGCCTCTCTTCTAGTATACAAATACAGCTGGATACAAAGATACCAGAAGGTTTTTTTTTAAACAGAAACGATGCAGAACCAGATGCAACACCACAGCTGTCTCTGTTAGCATTAGCTAGCATGAGAACGTTATGGGTGCATCATTTTCAGGAGCATAGATACGTGAAATAAAGTGTGGGATTAATGAGTTTTCACCATAATTTACCGTGTTTTTGTTGTTGGGGATTAAATCCAGTGTTTTCTCCACCGTGGCAGCAAGTTATTCCTCCTCTGCTCTGATTGGCCGATATTCCTCTCCGATATGAACACACTGACATCAGTGGACTGAGCAGCACCGTCCACTTTTGTCACAGACGGCAGAAATCTTCATGAAATAAATGTCCGTGATCTTCTTCTTCACTTATTACCACATTAAAGTTTTCCTCTGATGTTCCAACAACCAGGAATGTGACGTCCTTCCACATTTCCTCCATGTTGGGAAGAAAAAAGTCTGATTATCATCTGTTCTAATTACACATGTACACCACCCCCCCACCCCAGCAATGGCAGACGGTCTAGTTGTGGCATTGTAGTCTATACTGCCTCATACTCAATAATGCTTTCCAAAATGCAATATGATCTTGTGGTTGCAAATAGCACACACCCATAATCTTCACACAGAGTTGCTGCATTCTGACAGAAGTGATGATCACCGTGGCACGGAGATCGGAGATTGCCGGTGGCCACAGTCACTGGATAAACCTTTGTGACTGATGTCACAGCACATGACCCCAGCACCATGCTGGAGGACGACTAAATGTGACATGGAGCTGATGCTTTCATGTACCTGACGAACGTGTTTGTTGGAGGCGTTTTGAAAGCGGCCCATGTGCTGAGAACTTTGTCAAAAGTTGTCTCTGTTTGGCATCAGCATGTCTGAGGCCACAGATCATGCTGAACCCACCAGAAGCTGAGAGAAATCTGTACATGAAGAAACTGGGCCGGATCGGTGATGACTGAGGTGAAGCCTGAACCCAGCTGAAAAAGCAACACTCAGAACTTTATTTCTGGACGTCCGATCTAAATTTACCAACTGTAGAGAGTAGCTAGTGTCCAAAATAAGAAGTGAACATGATGAGGATGCAGCCCACCACGTCTGCCTCCGTGAAGCAGGAGCTGCCTTACAGATATGGTTTTCTCTCACAGACAAGCGCTTAAATCCGGATTTCCCCCACCGTCGCGGTGTTAACCCTGTTTGTGGGCAGTCTCAGACTTTGCTTATGTTGCCGGTGCACCTAAATCAAAACCCCCAGAGGCTCGCCTGTGTTTCACCTCCTCAGCATCCATTTCTGAGTCTTTCTCCCAGACTGATCGCCCGACCTGATTCTCATTTACCGCAAGCCCGACCCGACCTGACCTGTCAGGTCCAGGCAGAGATCTCAGAGGTAGAGTCCGGAGTTTTCCCTGTGAAAATAAACATTAGACTTGCGTGAGTGAAATCCTGCTCAATCCGCACCTTTGGGCCTCTACTCTCATGTGGTGGTGAGTTTGTTTGCAGCTCCCTCTCCTCCTGTCTGTAATTCACTTTTTCCCTTTGTTTTGGTGTATTCGGGACGTTTCTGTTTATATTGCCAGCCAATGACAGAGCTGAGGGCATGACGCTGTGTGGGGATAAACTCACGACTGGAGCAGACGCTCGAACTCTTGAAAAAAAAAACGGCAGAAACAGCGAAGAAAAGGAAGTTCAGTTTGAATAGTGTTTACAAACAAAAATGGGGGAAACTCCGGACTTTACCTTTAAGCTCCACTTCACATACTAACAAATATAGAAAAACTTATCAGTGAGAAAATGGTCTGAGCAGATCCTGTACGGTCCAGCCCTGCACAGGCCAGCCAGACCTGCCTTCCTTCGCCTGAGAGTTCCTTGGTTTGCTCCCTTTGGTGGTTATCATGGCTGGTGTTATAAAGACTAGTTCCCTCCAGGTTCTGCCCTGTTAGAACACAAATACTGCACAAAGTCGACCATTCTGATGGGCTTTGGCTTCGCTGAGTGTCAGCTAGCAGCGCTGTCTTCCAACATGGCGGATAGCCGCACGTCTTGCGACGAGTGACATCATGTGGCATGGGCCTGTAAGCTGAAGCGGCGCTGAGGGTGCGAGGCCTTCAGTGTTGCCTGCAGCTTTAATTTTGCTGTTATAGATTATAACAGCAAAAGATTTATATAAGTTTTATTGAACCGTTAGAAGAAAAATTAAAAGTCAGGATTTCCTTCTGCACTTATCTAGCAGAGTTCAAGTATGTGTTTATTTGTGCATTTTAAGTCATTTTACCATGTGGGGCACTGCCATTATTATCATGCCCTGTTTGGTTAAAACGTCTAAAGCTGCTTCATCGTCTATGGAAGCACTTCAACATCAGCCTGTCATGGCCGGGATGCGACTTCGCGAGGCCGGGGTGTTGTGATTGTCCACTAACAGTCACGTGATCAGACAGCACCCAGCAGACTGGGATGCACCCTTACGGATGAGAGACGAACATTTTACTGTATGAACATACCTCCCGGACCTCCTTGTGACATGCGGGTTGTGTAGTTTCTGTTGTGTTCATGTGTGATCAGACGTGTGTGGTGAAATTTCCTCACTCCTAAATATTCCACAGTCAACTGTCAGCTGGATTATGAGAAAATGGAAGTGTTTGGAAACGACAGCAACTCAGCCACAAAGTGGTCGTCCACCTTAAACTGACGGAGCGGGTCAGCGGATGCTGAAGCGCATAGTACGAAGAGGTGGCCAACTTTCTGCAGAGCCAGTCACCACAGACCTCCAAACTTCATGTGGCCTTCAGATCAGCTCAAGAACAGTGACAGAGAGCTTCATGGAATGGGTTTCAGCTGCATCCATCCATACATCACCAAGTGCGATGCAAAGCGTGGATGCAGTGGTGGAAAGCAGCCGCCACTGGACTCTAGAGCAGTGGAGGCGTTCTCTGGAGGAACCCATCACGCTTCTCCATCTGCAATCTGATGGAGGAGTCTGGGTTTGGCAGTTGCCATGACAACGGTACTTGTCTGACTGCATTGTGCCAAGTGTAAAGTTTGGTGGAGGGGGGATTATGGTGTGGGGGTGTTTTTCAGGGGCTGGCCCCTTCCTCTTCCAACATGACTGTGCACCAGTGCACAAAGCAGGTCCAGAAAGACCCGGATGTAGAGTCTGGTCTGGAGGAACTGGACTGGCCTGCACAGAGTCCTGACCTCAACCCCATAGAACACCTTTGGGATGAATCAGAGCGGAGACTGAGAGCCAGGCCTTCTGGTCCAACATCAGTGTGACCTCACAAATGTGCTTCTGGAAGATGGTCAAAGATTCCCAGAAACACTCCTAAACCTTGTGGACAGAATTCCCAGAAGATGAAGCTGTAAAGGTGGACCAACGTCATCCTGAACCCGACGGATCAGGAATGGGTGTTACTGAAGCTCGTCAAATCAAATCAAGCTTTATTTATAAAGCACTTTTCATACCATTAAAAGGCAACACAAAGTGCTCGATATAATAAAAAATGCAAATTCAAATAAAACAAGCCTTCACACATCCAAGTCTATAACACAAAACACACACATGCACACACCCTCCCAATTCAACACCTGACTACAAACCCCCAACTTCTGTGTCTTCAGTGAACAGGTATAAAAACACTAACAGTAAAAACCACCTGGCATGACCCTGCTGTGAGGAATATCTGTGATATCTTGGGGATCCATTCACACCAGGAGCCAGCCCACCAGCCACATAGGGCCCAGCTACAGGGACCCCCCAGATCAGGACAGGCCAGGGTCCACACCACGGCTGCAGGGCTGCGGTGCAGGACCCCAGACACCAGGAAAAGGGCATCCAGCACAGCCGTTACCCCCCAGACCGAGCAGGCGAAGCTCCCGGAGTGAAGGATCCCCATGAGGAAGTTTTTAGGGTTAAACCAAAATAAGTAAGTAAATAAATAAAAACAAATCAAATAAAAGCAAGATAATAAAATACACATAAAAGGAATTAATACAAATGTGACGTGTGTCATATGTGAGTCAAGGCAGGTGAGACAAGACTTTTGATAATATTGTGTATTTTCTGAGCTACTGTTCACCTTCACACACGACGTGCACCTGAGTGGTCAATCAGGTGGACCAAGCACCTGAAGTGCACCGCCGCCGCCGTGGTGACAAGGTTCATCGGTGTCATCAGACACAAGCAGTTCATGCTGTCTGATTGTGCTCGTAACATTTTCATTGCAGCCAAAACTCACTGAGATCATTGGCTCCACTCTAAATATACTTAATAAAACTGCATTTTAAATTCTAGGAGGTTGTTTTACGTTGTTTGTGAACATGTTAAACTGGATGTGTGATATGTGAGGAAATGTGTTTATTCTCATTAATAGCCAACAGACAATCTGGTCTCTGAGGTCCCAGCTTAGTGCAGTGAAAACCGAACATGCAGGCAGCTTATATAACAACTCAACATTTTAGTGAGTTTAAAGCATTTATTAGATTAATTAATTACACTGCAAATTAATGCATTAAAAAATAATTGCGATTAATTGAGAGTGCCAATTAAACGCACAAGCATTTTAAATTTGGCCCACTGAATGGCCTGGACAGTGGGTGGGGGTAATGCATCTAAAGTTGTTTGCCAACCACCAATAAACACCAGAAGACAGAGAAGAAGATGATGAAGAAGAAGAAGAAGAAATCCATCCGTCATGGCTGTGTTGTAGCAGGGTTGCATGGAAAACTTAAAGGACCGCGGCCCTGGAGGACCATTGTTCCCCACGACTGCTTTAGCAGATATGAGATTAAATTGCGGTTAATTAGATTAATTAATTACAAATACTGTATTTAGTTAGATTAATTTGTTAATCAACTTACAGCCCTGCTTTATATTAAATGAAGATCCAAACTAAATTATTCAAATCATAGGGCTGCCACAAACGATTATTTTGATAATCGATTAGTCACTGATTATTTTGTCAATTAGTCGACTAATCGCATCATACGGAAATTGCAGCATATTTACAGTCCCAGTCAAAAGTTTGGACACTTTCTCACTGAATCTAATGGGAAAACGTGTCCAAAGTTTTGACTGGTAGTGTGTGCTTACTTATGTCAGTAAACTATTTAAGAAAAGATGACCAGACAGAAAGACAGACAGGGCAGTGGAAGACACAGAGGCAATTTTGAGAGAAAACTCAAAGCTTTTACACAATAAACCATTAGTCGATTATGAAATTAGTCACCGACTATTTTGATAGTCGATTAATTGTTGCAGCCCTAAACTATTAATGGAAGATGAAGGAGCTCTGCGGGTAACAATATCACAGTTATTCAGAAATCCACACCTGCATTAAAGGGACCAGAGGCAGGAATGTGAACGAATAAACAAGCATGTCCAGTTTTTCATACGAATGGGTGATGAAGCGTTAAAAACCAAAAAGAACCACGTCTCTCTCCGTTGCCTTGAACAGGCCGTGTGCTGCACGATGCTGCGATTCGGTGGTGAATTTCCCGCGCTGCCCTGCAGATGTGACGTCATTGACGCTGCATCCGCGTCCCCGACAGTTTTGATCCAGGAAGGAGACGTCGCGGTCGATTCAAACTCTGTAAGGGATAGTTACGGGTCCAGATCCAGATCAACTGAAAGACACTAAAAAGTGGAACTACGAAGAAAAAGACTTTATCAGCAGTAAACAACGTTAGCTTCAGTTTGTGCTCCTGTATCAGCTTGGCTCATGGCTGCAGTTACCCGCAGCGTCAGCGTTTTTCTCATGAGTCCCGTTTCTTAATCCTGACCCTAGATCCTTTAAGGACTGAAGCCCACTTTTAAGAAAGAGGAAAATAGAACAAAAACAGAGGAAAGATGCTAATTTGGGGCTCCAGAAGAGTTCAGGCATCATAGACAGGTGGTTCATTGTTTTAAAATCCAACAATGTTCTAATTAGTTTTTTCTAGCCTCGGCTAGAAACCTGTATGCATGGCATTTACTTTACATGATTTTATGAAGTGATGTTTTATGCATCTGTCCCTGTTTAAATAAGCATGTAAATAAAAAAAAGATGCAGAGCACGATTGTAACATGCCGTGAAAAGTCTGAAACCTGATGGAAGCGGTTCTGTTGAGGAGAAGGCAGCGAGTTTTCTCTCATCGGATCATTCTCAGTAATCCGGCTTCAGATGGACTGATTACTCATCCTCTGGGACTCCGTGTGAAGAACTTACTGTCAGCTCTGGCTATGACGGCTTCCCATGCGGTGTGATGCAGGAGGCATGAAAGACCGCTGCATGGAGGAGAGGAGCCGGATCACCCGGACCAAAGTCAGCTCCGAGGGCTCTGTGACCTCTGACATGGGCTCCTTTCATTTTCCCTGCTTCTCCACCAAAGTTATTAGAGTTAACTAAAACTAACGAAAAAATGAAAAAACTAAAATTGAAAAAACATTTTCATTAACTGAAATAAAAAAAAAAAACGATAACTAACTGAAACTGTTAGTTTTAGTTATCTAACAGTTAACAGATAGTTTTACAAAACTAACTAAAACTAAAATTATTGCAAAAACATGCATAGTTTTAGTCTTTGTAAATTTATTTAATACATTGGGTTGATGTGAAATCTATTTCTATTTAATCTATTTTACTTTGCTACCAGTTTTACTCCAAGTGGCTTCCTGGTGATTTTGAATATCACACCAGACAAATACCTACAATTTATGGGGAGAAAAAAAACTAAAACTAACACTGAAAATAATAAAAACTAAACCAAAACTAAGCATTTTCCAAAAAATAAAAACAATAAACTAGCAAACCTGCTCAAAAAACTAACTAAAACTAACTGAATTAAAAGACAAAAACTGAAAACTAAATAAAAACTGAAACTAATTAAAAATCTAAAACTATTATAATTTTGTTCCTCATTAATTGTGGCCTCTGTGACTTAGATGTGATGATGTGTTTGCAGAATCTGTCAGTTCATTTGTTCTTAAAGTTGAAATGTTTCTGCTTTTGCTTGTCAGTAAATGAGCAGAAGGAGGAGAGAGTTGTGGTGATACCTGAGCCCCCATCCTCGAGGGCTGCTATCTTGCAGGGTTTTGTTATTTTTCTGCTCAAACACACCTGATTCAAATCAAATGGATCCAACAGCTTCTGGTCAACTTCTTCACAATGATCTGCTAATTTTAGACAGCAGGGAAACAACTAAACCTGCAGGATAGCGGCTCTAGAACCAGAGTTTGACGCCTGTGCTGTGGTCGTGTTATATTTCATCAGAACTAACTGCTGGTGGGAGATAAAATGCAGACGCTCCACAGGTAGGGACAAGGGGATGAGTGAAGTAGTCATCCCCTTGTCCCATCCCCATTCACAAATAACTCTGTGAAAAGCAAATTCTTTATTTTGGGCTCCGCGCTGTGCCTACCCTGGGGGGGCGGGGCCCGGCAGGGTCGGCAGTAGCTGGTCTTGGTCCGCTGGGGCCTGGCCCTGAGACTGAGGGGATGCACGTCCGTCCCTTTGGGGGGGGTGGCTGGGGTCTGGGCCTTTGGGTAGCTGCTGGGGGCCCGGGTCTGGGGCCGTGCGGGCTTCCTCCTCCTTGCAGAGACGAGGCTGCATCTGCATGACTGCATCACCATGGAGACCCTTTATTCTGATGATGACACTGTGATGCTGCTTCCCATTGCTCTGACTAGGTTGTACCTCTTCTCTGCGTAGTTCTATGTGTGTTTGTATGATCTGAGGATATTTAAGCCACCTGCAGGTCCTCCTGTAGGGGATTCATCGTTTTTGTTTTCCAGCAAAGACTTTGGAATGTTGTTTCGGGATTTCTGTACAGATGCGCCAGTGAACTGTGCAAGTGTATCCTTTTACCTTTCACTCCGCCCCCCCCCCCCCCCTCTCTCTCCCTCTCTCTTTTCTCTCTGTTCCACTTTCTATCATTGCTTCTGTTGACTTTCATTTTTCTCTTGTCAGGCCCAGCAGTATGATGTAAATGCTGTTATAAACAAATGGTTAATTAAAGAAATAAAATCCCCTTGGCAAAGCAAAACTGTTCAACACAATAAAGCAACCAGGACACCATTCTGCTGCTACGATGCTGGACAGGATAAGTGGAAAGGGGAAAAAAATTATTTATTTGTTAATAAATAATATGAAGTACATTTTGTGTTAATTTGTTACCTCTTTTTTAACAAGGTTAAATGTTTATGTGAAGCCTTCACTCAGATGGCACAGTATACGCTTCATTCATTCAACTGTAGTATCGGCTCGGTATCCGGTATCGGCTGATATGCTCAGCCCAGGTATCGTATCGGACTGGATCAGAAAAAACTTGATCGGTGCATCTCTACTTATTTATCAGTCATGGCCTTAAAGTTGGAATATTCTGGTTAATGTGATTGATTGTATTCATTCATTTTCTGCACTGCTTGTCCAGTTCGGGGTGGTGGGGGTTGCTGGATTCTGTCCCAGCTATTATCAGGTGAGAGGCAGGTACACCTGGACAGGTCGCCAGTCTGTTGTAGGACCAGCACAGAGAGACAAACAATCACATCACATTCACTCCTAGAGACAATTTAGTGACCAGTTAACCTAACATCATGTCTTTGGACGGTGGGAGGAAGCTGCTGTTGGACCCTTCCCCAGCCGGGGCACCACCAGCAAGGTGGAGAGAGAGCGCCCAAAGCTTCAGAAGCTGCCGACCTCAGCCAGAAAAACAAGCCAGACAGTGAGGGGGAGGAAAGAGTCGCAGCTTTCTGCAGCACCATCATCTAAGAAGCGTGCAGTCCTGACGAGGTTCACGTCCCCTGAGATGACATGATGATTAATGACATTTCTGCAGACATCAACAGTCTCAGCAGTTATATCAACATCACTCTCATTTCCCAGCACAGGGCTGATAACAGATCTGCTGAGGAAGATCTGAGAGTCTTCCTCGATCCCTCCAAGGATAGGCTTCATGTTCATCTGCAGGTTTCACACCGGCAGACCATCCTTTATGGTCTGGAGAACCGGATGTACTGTGCATCAGCAAAGCTTAAACACTGGTGAATGTGATGTGGGTGGACATCATGTTCGTAGCGTGTAGCTTCACGTGAAGAAACGTGTGCACCGACAGTCAACTGGTAAATGTTGGATCTTTAACTCTGACTGAGACTTTGAGGTCACATGACTGCAAACAGCTGCTGGTGGAGCTCCCTGCTCCCTTCGGTGGGGTCGGATCAATCTCTGGAGCTAAAACATGACTGCATCGACATAAATACCTCATCTGAACAACATCAGCTGATCACACAGTTAACCATGAGAGTGGATCTTCTCAGCAAACCGGTCGCCTTTACATTGAAGCTGTGATGGTGATGTCACCACCTCACAACAATGACATCACCATCTAAAAGTAACTGCACATCAGTGCACATCATTAAACATGCACAGCGTGGCTGCATGGACTCGTGAAATATTCAGTTAGTCCAGTGGTTTTTCCACCATGGACTCTCCAGCTGCTGCTTCCAGCTGCAACTTTCCAAAGTTAAACCAGTTTTACCTCAAGGAAACTTTGACATTTTAATCCGTGCTTTCATCACAACTCGAGATCGCTGTGAAGCGCTGTACTACCTGGATCACGTCCATTTGACCTGATAACCCCCGTTCTTCAGTCCCTTCACTGGCTCTGTGCACTTGTGTTGATCTTAAAGGAGTACAGCGCAAGTTCCAGCTTTTTTTCCAGAGGTGTGCCCCTTATGGCGACAAGTGGAAGTGACGCTAATGTCGTGCACACGCATGAGTTGCTTAACCCGTGGTACAGTCAGTCTGAGCCCAGAGTTAGAGCCACGATGTCTACTGAAGTAATAAAGTTATAAATCTGCAAGTTGTTTACGGTTCGATTGTTGAGTAAACTGACGGACTGTATGCTAACGGTAGCAACATGCTAACGCTGCTTGGAGATCAAATATCTAAATTCAGAGGCTGAGACCACGATTACCTAATAAAATTACTGCATCAACTAAATGAAAGAAGCAGCCAGAGTGTTTCTCTTCCCCGGGAACAGTCATATGTCTGTCATACTGCTGTATTTACATGCTAAAAACTTAGCTTTGCAATATTCTGCATCCTTATTTCCGTCATACATCACATTTACCGTGTTAGTAAGAAGAAAGCCATCTGTGGGTCCGTTTAATTCCAAGACTGGATCAGAGCTTCCTCCAATTAAAAAAAGAAAGAAAAAAAGCTGCACGGTTGTTTACTCCCGTCTTACTCCGATGCCGGTGTTCCGCTGAAAAATGCCCCCCTGCCGAGGGGACAGTCAGACTCCAGTTTGTTCTCTTTGTCTCACAAGACAAAACTTTCCATCTTTGTCTTACTGGAGTCTGAGTTGGGGTTTGAGAGGCATCTGTTCTCCGTCTTTTAGCAGCAGTCGTCACATCAGTGACTGCGCTTACATGGCGCAATTTTGATCTGATCAAACGCCAGTTAGAATAACAACGCGTCATGTAAACAAGTTGATCTGATCGACCTTGATCACAAAGAATTTTAAATCCGATCGAGAGGGGTTGTTTAAACCATTTAACGATCCGATAAGCAGGAAAAAATGAGCATGAAAACGCTCAATCCGATCATTTCTGTGGAATTTTGTCTCTGCGCATGCTCGAACCACATGGGGGCTGCGTGACGTAGCAGATTCAAGACGACGAAAGTAAAACAGAACAGAAATGGCGTATCCGCAGCAGTTGCGCTGTTCACCTTGGATCCGCCTTGCGCAGTCATATAGCAGTCCGCTTACACAGCGGGTGATCCGCGTTCTGACTGGAGGTTCTGATGTTAAGCGGAGCAAAGGTAGACCTAAAGCTGTAGCTGCACCTTTGCCCCGTATCCACAGCCGATCCGTTCATGTGCTTCAGCCGTGGGTCCAGTATGGACCCGTTATATGGCTGTATTATTAATCCCCCACTGAAAGTGGAAAAAAAAATTGATCATTTCGACGGTCAAAAGATCATACATTCATAAAAGAAAACTCCTCTTCTTTCAAACTGGGAGCCATTGTGCATGTCAAAAGCATTACGAACATACACTGCCTGGCCAAAAAAAAAGTCGCCACCTGGATTTAACTAAGCAAATAGGTACGAGCCTCCTATTGGATAATTACTGAATGGGCGATTATCTTTCAGCTGGCAACAAGTTATTTAACCCCAACTGGTGCAATGAGTTGCTTCTCATTTCCTAAACAACCATGTGGAAAGACACATCCGTGGTCGTGGAAAACATGTTAGTCTGTCTGAGAAGGGTCAGATCATTGGCATGAAGAGGTGAAAACATCTAAGGAGATGCAGAAACTACTAAAACTGGGTTCAGAACAGTCCAACGCATTCTGAAAAACTGGAAGGATGGTGGACCATCGTCTTCCAGGAAGAAATGTGGCCGGAAAGGCAGATGAAGTGATGCAGCATCATGCCTAGTGCTACTGTATGAGCCTGTGGGGGCAGTGTGATGATCTGGGGTTGCTGCAGTTGCTCAGGTCCAGGTTCAGCAACAGTATGAGCTCAGATAATGAGGTCAGCTGATACCTGAATATACTGAATGAGCAGGTTATTCCATCAATGGATGTTTCTTTCCTGATGGCACGGCCATATTCCAAGATGACCGTGCCAGAATTTATCGGGCTCAGATTGTGAAAGATGGTTCAGGGATCATCAGACATCATTTTCACACATGGATCGGCCCCCACAGAGTCCAGACCTGAACCCCATTGAGAATCTTTGGGATGTGCTGTGGTCAGACTCTACAATCATCATTCAGTCCAGTTCCATCCTCCCTGATCCACTAAAATAAAACAAACAAGATAAAAACTGATGTATGGAACACCCAAAATAGAAATACGATCTCACACACATTTTACAATTTCCCTTTGAGGATAAAAGTAATTTTTGTTTCATTATTGATGACATCACAACTAATCGATTAATAGATTTTGATTAGTCTGACTAGTTGATTTTGAAAATGACCTAAAATGCCCATCCCAGTAGGAACCTTTTGGAGTTCCTAGTAGGGATGGGCGATATGGACTACCGAGATCGTAATAACAACAAGAACTATTACAATAGGAGTGTACCAATTCATTATTAAATCCATCCCAATGGTGCACGTCCCGAACCAAGAACTATTCTGAAATGTCCAAAAGCAATTATTTTATATTAATTTAATGACCCAAATACAGCTGCAAAGTGTGGCAGTAGAATCTGCGGCTGCCACCCGGACACAGTTCCAGGGGCACTTTAACGAAAGGTAAACAAGGGAAAGAGAGAGGGAAGCTGGTAAGTTTGCTTTTATAACAGCTTTGAATAAAAGAGATGATAAACCCAAATACAGTTGCAATTGTGTCAATACAATCTGCACCACTTTAGTGAACGAACCCACTAAAGTGTCCGGGCGTACTTCAACGAAAGGTAAACAAGTCGTTAGTAGGGCAGCTTTCCAACGGGGGCTGTTCCGTTACATGATACATATGACCGTGATGAGGGGAAGCTGGTAAGTTAGCTTTCATAATAGCCTTGAATAAAAGAGATGAGAAACCTGTTTTATATCAGATCTGCTGGGGCATAAATTTTCTCTGTCGCAAACGATTGCGTCACACATGGTCCCTAACAACGTCCTCCCTCATGTGCGAACGCAAACTAAAGGCGAAGGGTAGTTCTTATAACTAAACTTGGGACGCGTAGTTATAAGAACGGCCTTCTTAGAACCTCTCTATCTGAATGCGCCTCATGATGGGTAATAGCAAAGAGCTGTCTAAAGACCTACACAACCTTATTATTGCAAACACACTGAAGGCATTGGTTCCAGGTGCATTTGTAAACTTGTGAAAGTTCCAGTGAGCACCATTGGGACCATCATCCGGAAGTGGAAAGAACACGGCATGGTCATAAAGCGGCCACGGCCAGGTGCTCCGCACAAGATTTCAGACAGAGGAGTCAGAACAATCATCAGAAAGGTTCTCCAACAGCCCAGGACCACTCGTGGAGAGCTTCAGAAAGACCTGGAACCAGCAGCTACAGTTGTTTCAGAGAAAACAAGAAGGAATGCACTCAACCGCCATGGCCTTCATGCACGCACACCACGCAAGACTCCATTTCTGAAGAAGAAGCAGGTTGATGCTGGTTTGGAAGTTTGCAACACAACATCTGGACAAACCCATGAGATTCTGGAAAACATAGTCTGGTCAGATGAGACCAGAACTGAACTCTTCGGATGTCATAACACAACATGTTTGGAGGAGAAATGGCACCGCACTTGACCCCCAAAACACCAAGTTTGGAGGTAGGACCATCATGGTGGGGGCTGTTTTTCAGCATGTGGTACTGGCAGACTTCATATCATTGAAGGAAGAATTAAGTAGAGAGACATTGTGGACCAGAATCTGCTGCATCTGCAGCTGCTGAAGATGAAAAGAGGCTGTATCTTTCAGCAAGACAACCATCCCACCACACAGCCAAGAAATACTCACCTGCTTTAAGAAGAAGAAAATAAAGCTGATAGAACGGACAAGTCCATCCCGCGACCCGAAAGAACTGAAGATCCGAGTTCACAGAATATTTGAAGGCTTTTGTGTGGCATGGATGCTACCAGCTTTAACCCGGCGTGGCATGGATGCTACCAGCTTTAACCCGGCGTGGCATGGATGCTAGCAGCTTTAACACAGCGTGGCATGGATGCTACCAGCCTTAACCCGGCGTGGCATGGATGCTAACAGCTTTAACCCGGCGTGGCATGGATGCTTGCAGCTTTAACCCGGCGTGGCATGGATGCTAGCAGCTTTAACCCGGCGTGGCATGGATGCTAGCAGCTTTAACCCGGCGTGGCATGGATGCTAGCAGCTTGTGGCGTATCTCAGCTGTTATGGAGACCAACATGCTTCCATCACAGCCATGAGCTCTTCTTTATTGTTCGCTCTCTTCCCGTTCAGCTTTCTCTGACGATGTCCCACATGTTTTCAATGGGGTTCAGGTCAGGTGGGTTTGCGGGCCAATCCAGCATGGTGATCCATGGTTGTTGAAGCAGGATTTTGTAGTTTTGGCAGTGTGGGCAGGTGCCAAGTCCTGCTGGAAGATGAAGTCTGCATCCTCATACAGCTGGTCCACTGAAGCAAGCATGAAGGTCTCCAAAATGTCCTGGTAGACGGCTGCATTGATGCTGGACTTGATGAAGCTCACAGGTCCATTCCTTATGAAGTCCTCCACACGTCTGAAAGGTCCTTTCCTGACCATCTTCTCCAGGCTGCTGTCAGCCCTCCGGCTTCTACACCGTTTTCTTCCACACTTCTTCCTTCCACTTAACTGTCCATTAATGTGCTTTGAGACACTCTGAGAACATCCAGCTTCTTTTCTATCACTTTTTGTGTCTTTCCACCTTGTGCAGGGAGTCAATGATGATTTTCTGCACAACTGTCAGATCAGCATCTTCCCCATGATTGCGAATTCTTCTAAACCAACACAGAGACTTTTTAAAGGCTCAGGGTACTTATGGAGGTGTTTGGATTACTGACCTGATTAGAATGTGACACTCTGAACCTACAATACTGGAGCTTTTCACAGTATTCGAATATTTTGAGTTTTTGAATTAGAGGTTTTCTTAAAGGTAGAGTCCGAAGTCCCCCCCACCGTTTCTGTTTGCAAACAACAGTATTCAAACTTAGCGCCCCTCCCTCTCAGGCTAATGGCCGCCTCGTTCTTTAGCCTATTTGGCTTCAACGACCCCTTCAGAGCTGAGAAGCGGGTAAAAGCCAAACCAATATTTACCTGGTTTTCCAACTTGCACTATCTAAAGCTCTTACCTTTCCTTCGGTGCATCCGACGTTTTTCTTTCCTTCTTTTTTTTTCCTTTGAGATTTTGAGTGTCTGGCGTCTGCTCCAATCATGAGCTTATTCCCACACAGCGTCATGTCCTTAATTCTGTCATTGGCTGGTGATATAAACAGAAATCTCCACCCAGAAACGTCCCGAACACAAGAAAACAAAGCGAAAGAGCAAATTACAGGCAGGGGGAGAGGGGTTGCATTCAGAGGCACCACGGCACGCGAGTAAAGGCCCAAAGGCGCAGTTTGAGACGGATTTCACTTGCACAAGTCTAACGTTTATTTTCAGGGGGGGGGGACTTCTGACTCAACCTTTAAGCTGCAACTTCTAATCAGCAACATCCAAACAGATAAAAGCTTGAAATATGTTAATTCACATATTATTTGTCTATACAATATGTAAATTGCAACTTTTAAGTTAAATTATGGAAAAAGTGAATTTTTTTCAGGATATTCTAACTTTTTGGGTAGTACCTGTATTACACAACTTCACTTATGGACATTTATATTAGGATTTCTTTGTATGTGTGCAGCACTTGGGTTGTTGCCGACATCTGGTGAAAATTTCATGCCTACTAGAAATATATTTTCTGAGAAAAATGTTGATGTCTTCAGTACTTTTTTTTCCCTGCTGTACATACCCATAAACAAACCCACCCTCACAACCAGCCATACATGCACACATAACCACATCCCTACATGCACATCCGCATATATCTACATATCATCTCATTTCACCTTATTCCTCCACAGCGTTGTAGAAGACTCACTGCCAGTTATTGCAAACGCTTGATTGCAGTTGTTTCTGCTAAGAGTGGCCCAACCAGTTATTCGGTTTAGGGGGCAATCACTCTTTCACACAGCGCCATTTAAGTTTGGATTTTTTTCCCCAAACCTTCATTTAAAAACTGCATTTTGTGTTAACTTGTGTTATCTTTGTCTAATATTTAAATTTGTTTGATGATCTGAAACATATAATTGTGACAAACATGCAAAAAATAAGAAATCAGGAAGGGGTCAAACGCTTTTTCGTGCAAATGCACAATACATATATATATATGTGTGTATGTATATATATCTATATACATATATACATATATGTCAGATGCTCAAAAGCTCATAACGTGCCACCAGCAGGTTCGACGCGTGTTCTGACGTCCAAACCGTATCCGGTGTGAACACGTCGTACAATATTCCTGCTGCTGGAGGAAATACTTTCTAACATGATCGGCACTCTGAGCAGTCGATGACACATAAAAGCCACGTCTGAGAGAGTTTGGTGAAACAGTCGTCAGTGATATTGGCAGAGCTTGGCTGCGTTAGCAGGGAGGAGGAGGCTGAGAACGTGACTCATGTACAGTAAGTGATGTGCGTGTCCTGGACAGGTCTAGCATTCCTTCTGTGTTTAAAGGCAACAGTTAGGCCCTGTCCTTTCTCTCAGCAGAACACACTCCTGCATGTCCATAATTCAAGCTGAGGATTCCTGTGGAGGCAGAAATCAAGAGCTAACTGGGCTCCATCTTTGCGACAGCGTCAACTCGCTTTTCCTTTGTCTTCCGATGGGGTGGATTTTACAGACAGTGTCGTGTCTTCCTCCTATCATCTCTCTCTCTCCAGGACAGCATGCTCTCTCCTCGCGCTCCACTGAACAAACCCATCTATTACACACAGCATGACTGATTAAATCCTTTGCAGATCCTGAAAATGAAAAAAAGAAATGAAAACACAAGCGTGCACACAGACAGCAGCACAACAGCCATTTATCTCAGCTGACTGACCACACGCAGGGCCGCAACACAACGTTGGTAATCAGGCTTCTTCTCTTTCAGGCCTGAGCGGAAACACCACTTTTAGGTCATTGGAGCATCTCACCACTGTTTGGGAACAGAAAGTTTAAAGAAACAGTGGCCGTGTGATGAGAAGAAGTCATGTTTCCTCTTTGACTGCCTGATCTTTACGGTCCAGGAAAACACTCCACAGTCACATTCAGGACTGAGCTGAATACAAATCCTCAAAATGATTCACACCCTCCGATGAAAAGAAAAGGATAAATTTGCAATAGTTATTCAAGTAACAAGAAACTAAACAACTCAATAACAAATAATAATTTACAAAATTATTTTTTAGTGAAATAAGTCGCTACAAACGTTGCTTTTCAATTGTGGTTGGAAATGATAATTATAGACAAAACAAGTAAACAAAGCTGTCTCAGACACATGAGTGCATCTTTCCCATTAACAGTGGACCAACATACCTGTCCACAGGTGTAGACGTCTTTTTTATGGAATCAGAGAAAACACCTGATTGTGATTGCCTCAAAGTGTTGCTCAACAACATTTTAGCTTTGGAGCCGCATCATGCTTGTTTACTTGTTTTTTTTTTTGTGTGTGTGTGTTTGTTTTAAATATTTCTTTCAAACAACAATTCAAAATCAATGTCACGATTTTCATAGAATTTTTATTAAATCAAAGAAAATGTGATCCGGTCCACTGGTTTCCTCATTAACTGGTTTATGTGAACACAGTCATATTAAACTGGGCTGATGTGGATCATAGAGTTTCCTATTGGATTTTATTTGGAGTAGGCTTAAAATGAATCGACTGAATCGGCCTCTGTCTGAAAAGTGACTTGAGATGATTTAGTTATAAACTGATCTGTATAATAAAGCTGATTTGAATCAATGTTTTATGGAAATAAGTAAACATAATCAGACGTAGTGATGTGGAAAACCTCATCCCAACAGATCTACTGATGGAACAGAACAACCTCATCTCATACAGCAACGCAGTGAATTACTTATTTATGTAATTAGGCCTCAGTTCAGGTTTCTCTGCCGTGTTTATGTCCCCCTGACAGAGAAAATAAATGTTATTAATTCAGCTTTATCCACACTCACTGAGCAGTGCTGCTGTGGGTTACAAACCATAAATGTCACCATTTCTGTGACATTTTGCAGTTTGCTGTAAAACAGCTGCTGGTGGCAGAACCAGTGCTGAAACGTTCCTGTTCTAGCTGGGGCTGTCAACGATATTCTAAATTAGAATATATATTCGAACATTAATAAAAACCCGAGATTTGGATGTGAAAATTAATATTCAAATATTAAATAAACAGTGGGAAAATATCCTATTACATCAGGCCTACATTTGCTACACTGGTTTGATTACAGGCCGACTGTTTAAAGTTGTTCCATGTTTATTACAGCTGCTCGGAGCATTCAATGTTCGTTTATTTAATTCTAATTTGTTGGGACCTTTAATTGCACACACAAGTTAGGGAGATGTGGGGGGGGGGGGGGGGGGGGGCTTTGAAATGTCCTGGGCATTGTTAAAGATGTTAATATTGAAATAAACATAAAAAAATAACCATAGTCTACTCTGACCAAACGCCACAACTAGACGGTCAACATTTCTTCTCTCTTCCCAACATGGAGGGAATCTGGAAGGACGTCACATTCCTGGTTGTTGGAACATCAGAGGAAAACTTTAATGTGGTAATACGTAAATAAGAAGATCACGGACATTTATTTCATGAAGATTTCTGCCGTCTGTGACAAACGTGGACGTGCTGCTCAGTCCACTGATGTCAGTGTGTTCGTATCGGGGAGGAATATCGGCCAATCAGAGCAGAGGAGGAATAACTTGCTGCCACGGTGGAGAAAACACTGGATTTAATCCCCAACAACAAAAACACGGTAAATTATGGTGAACACTCATTAATCTGACACTTTATTTCACGTATCTATGCTCCCGAAAATGAGGCACCGCATAACGTTCTCATGCTAGCTAATGCTAACAGAGACAGCTGTGATGTCGCTGAGAGTTGATGACTAATCTGGGAGATATTGTGAAATATCAGGTTATTTGCTCTGATCAGGGCAACGTTGGGACCAGAAAATAAAACCAGTTCAGTCAGAAATACAAACGGATCAGGAAGACGGTGTCCTGCAGCCTTTAGTTTCATCTGCAGGACATGTGAAGCTACGTGGTCTGTAGCTGCTGTACTTAAACAATACCAAAAGCCAAATATTTCATAAAATAGAAAAGTAAAGTAAAGCCCTCCCTGGGCTGCCACCTTATGGTGGTGGAGGGGTTTGCGTGTTCTGAGGATCCTAGGGGCTATGTTGTCTGGGGCTAGATTACGCTCCTGGCAAGGTCACCCATGTCAAACAGGTTACTAAGGGAGGGACCAGAGAAAGCGCAGCCCACAGACCCCTATAGAAGAAGACAGCTTCAGAGTCTTGTGTCCCTCGCCTGGACGCGGGTCACCGAGGCCCCCTTCTCGAGCCAGGCCTGGAGGTGGGGCACGGAGGCGAGCACCTGGTGACCGGGCTTCTGCTCATGGGGCCCAGTCGGGCTCAGCCTGAAAGGACGACATGGGCCCCCTTCTTGTGGACCCACCACCCGCAAGAGGGGCCATAGGGGTCAGGTGCAGTGTGAGTTGGGCGGTGGTTGAGGGCGGGGGAGACCCTGGTGGTCTGACCCCGGCTGCAGAAGCTAGCTCTAGGGACGTGGAACATCACCTCTCTGGTTGGAAGGAGCCTGAGCTGGTGCGCGAGATCGAGCGGTTCTGACTAGATATAGTTGGACTCACCTCCACGCACAGCTCGGGCTCTGGCAACACCATCCTGGAGAGGGGCTGGACCTCGTTCCACTCTGGAGTTGCCCCCACTGAGAGGTGCCAAGCAGGTGTGGGTATGCCCACTGCCCCCCGGCTCGGCGCCTGTACGTTAGGGTTTACCCTGGTGGACGAAAGGGTAGCCTCCCTCCGCCTCCGGGTGGGGGGACGGGTCCTGACTGTTGTTTGTGCCTATGCACCGAACTGCAGTTCAGAGTATCCCCCCCTTTCTGGAGTCCTTGGACAGCATGTTGGAAAGCGCTCCTTCCAGGGACTCCATCGTTCTGCTGGGGGACTTCAACGCTCGTGTGGGCAATGACAGTGAGACTTGGAGGGGCGTGATTGGGAGGAACGGCCCCCCTGATCTGAACCCGAGCGGTGTTTTGTTGTTGGACTATGGATTGTCCATAACAAACACCATGTTCAGGCTTAAGAGTGTCCACTGGGGCTGTACGATTATGGAAAAAATTATAATGACGATTATTTTGACTGATATTGAAATCAAGATTAATATACACGATTATTCATTGATTTTATAAAAAGTGTTTATTGAAACACCAAAACTCAACTTCAAATATAACTTAAAAAAAATAAAACCGGAAATAAATTAGAAACAAGTAAAGAAGTAAAAAAAGTTTTTTATGATCGTGAAAAGGCAAAATTGAAATCACGATTAAAATTTGATTAATTGTCCAGCCCTAGTGTCCACATGTACATCTGGATCAGGACACCTTAGGCCACAGCCTGATGATCGACTTCGTAGTCGTGTCATCTGACTTGCGGCCCCTTGTCCTGGACACTCGGGTGAAGAGAGGGGCGGAGCTGTCCACTGATCACCACCTGGTGGTGAGTGGGCTCAGATGGTGGGGGAGGTTGCTGGTCAGACCTGGCAGGCCCAAACGTGTCGTGAGGGTCTGCTGGGAACGTCTGGCTGAGTCCCCTGTCAGGGAGAGCTTTAACTCCCACCTCCGGGAGAGCTTCACCCATGTTCCGAGGGAGGTGGGGGACATTGAGTCGCAATGGGCTGTGCTCCACACCACTATTGCTGAGGCTGCTAGTCGGAGCTGTGGCCGTAAGGTTGTCGGTGCCTGTCGTGGCGGTAACCCCCGAACTCGCTGGTGGACACCAGCGGTGAGGGATGCCATCAAGCTGAAGAAGGAGTCCTACCGGGCCTTCCTGGCCTGTGGGACTGAAGGAGTCCTACCGAGCCTTCCTGGCCTGTGGGACTCCTGAGGCAGCTGACAGGTATCGGTGGGCCAAGCGGAGCGCGGCTCTGGTGGTCGCTGAGGCAAAAACTCGGACAAGGGAGGAGTTCGGTGAGGCCATGGAGAACGACCTCCAGACGGCTTCGGAGTGACTCTGGTCCACCATCCGACGGCTCAGGAGGAGGAAGCAGTGCACCATCAACACTGTGTACAGTGGGGATTGTGGGCTGCTGACCTCAATTCGGGATGTTGTGGGTCGGTGGAAGGAATACTTCGAAGATCTCCTCAATCCCACCAACACGCCCTCTGAGGACGAAGCAGAGTTTGGGGACTCAGGGGTGGACTCTTCTGTTACCGGGGCTGAGGTCGCCAAGGTAGTCAAAAAGCTCCTCGGTGGCCGGGCCCCTGGGGTGGATGAGATCTGTTCCCAGATCAGGGGGATCACACTTCTCAGCCTCCCTGGTAAAGTCTATTCAGGGGTCCTGGAGAGGAGGGTCCGTCGGATAGTCGAACCTCGGATTGAGGAGGAGCAGTGTGGTTTTCGTCCTGGTCGTGGAACAGTGGACCAGCTCTACACCCTCTTCAGGATCCTGGAGGGGGCATGGGAGTTCTCCAACCAGTTTACATGTGCTTTGTGGATTTGGAGAAGGCCTTCAATCGTGTACCCCGGGGATTCCTGTGGGGGGTGCTTCGGGAGTACGGGGTGCCGGACTCCCTTGTCCGAGCTGTCCGGTCTCTGTACGACCGGTACCAGAGCTTGGTCCGCATTTCCGGCTGTAGGTCGAATCCATTACCGGTGAGAGTTGGACTCCACCAAGGCTGCCCTTTGTCACCGATCCTGTTCATAACCTTTATGGACAGGATTTCAAGGTGCAGCTGAGGTGTTGAGGGGATCCGGTTTGGTGACCTCAGGATCCAGTCTCTGCTCTTCGCAGATGATGTGGTTCCGTTGGTGTCATTGGGCCATGATCTCCAACTCTCACTGGGGCGATTTGCAGCCAAATGTGAAGCGGCCGGGATGATAATCAGCACCTCCAAATTCCGGAAAAGGGTGGCGTGTCCTCTCTGGGTCGGGACCGAGGTCCTGCCCCAGGTGGAGGAGTTTAAAGGAGTGATGACATAGCAGTAAAAACTAGTTTATGTTGTTGGCATTACTGCATATGTAAATACCCCCCCCCAAAAAAAAACGGCATTTTTTACGGCGGAGTATTGTTTTGAAACGCCAGACCTCACTTCCTCTTTAAAACAGTTGGGTCCGGTGATGATATGGAGCTTTACCCGGAGACCACGTTGACTTCATTTTGATTGGCTACACCTTATTTGGCTATGACCTTATTTAGAGAAACTAGGTCAAGCTGAGGTCGGAGTTTGCTAAAGGCTAACTGCTAGCAACATGGGCACTTCAGATGGTGTGAGCTACGTTTATCAGACAAGACAGCATTTAGAAAATAAATAAACTTACAGGTAATGACAAAGTTGTGGCCCCCTCCCTCAGTGTTGCTGCAGAAGTTTTCTTTTAAATCAATTTGTTTGAAAACCCAGACCTGACTGCACAGAAGTTACTACTAGCTCCATACACGAAGCTGAATCAGACAGGGAGGGGAGGGGGGGAGCGGACGGTGCATAAACCGTTAGGAGAGAGAAGGGGGGGAGGCTGTTTACTTGATAGTGTGCTTTTATTGGAGCAATTGAACTACGTAGAATGATAGAATTACGTAGAATGATAGAACTACGTAGAATGATAGAACTACGTAGAATGATGGAACTACGTAGAATGATGGAACTACGTAGAATGATAGAACTACGTAGAATGATGGAACTACGTAGAATGATAGAACTACGTAGAATGATAGAACTACATAGAATGATAGAACTACGTAGAATGATAGAACTACGTAGAATGACAGAACTACATAGAATGATAGAACTACGTAGAATGATAGAACTACGTAGAATGATAAGCTGCTGTCTGATTCAACCATTTCTGAGCAGAGAGACAAAGCTGACAGACCATAAACAGGAACTTTGATTCTCACTCTGGACATTGACATGACCTCATCAGTGCACAACAGATCATATTATACACCGAAAACCCCAGAAAAGTTCAATTTGATGTCATGGCACCTTCAAGTATCTCAGGGTCTTGTTCATGAGTGAGGGAAAAATGGAGCGGGAGATGGACAGACGGATCGGTGCGGCGTCTGCAGTGATGAAGACTCTGCATCGGTCCGTCGTGGTGAAGAAGGAGCTGAAGAAGGAGAAGCTCTGGATTTACCGTCCATCTACGTTCCTACCCTCACCTATGGCCATGAGCTGTGGGTCATGACCGAAAGAACGAGATCGCGGGTACAAGCGGCCGAAATGAGTTTCCTCCGCAGGGTGGCCGGGCTCTCCCTTAAAGATGGGGGGAGGAGCTCGGTCATCCGGGTGGGACTCAAAGTAGAGCTGCTGCTCCTCCGTATAGAGAGGAGCCAGATGAGGAGGCTCGGGCATCTGGTCAGGATGCCTCCTGGACGCCTCCCTGGTGAGGTGTTCCAGGCACGTCCCACCGGGACCAGACCCCGGGGGAGACCCAGGACACGCTGGAGGGACTGCGTCTTCCAGCTGGCCTGGGAACGCCTCAGGATCCCCCCGGATGAGCTGGTGGCTGTGGTCGGGGTGAGGGAAGTCTGGGCTTCCCTGCTTAGGCAGCTGCCCCCGCGACCCGATCCCAGATAAGCGGAAGAAATTAAATGAAATGAAAAATGAAAAATACTTTATTCACTCCAGAAGGGAAATTCTGTAAAGAAGACAGTACGGTAGAAAAGTAACAACATTTGAAATAGTTTCGTTTTTTAAATTTTTGACTGGTTATCACGAGATATGCGTGTTATTCCACTGTGGCTTGTCATTAAAGCCAGTTTCTGGAGATGAATAATAGTTTAAATTAATGCTCCGATGTAAAAAAAAAGAAAAGAAAAAACGTTGTTTATCCAGATATTCACGCTGCTTTCCATGTTGGCAGATGCGAGGTAATTGGGAACCAGGCAATGGAGGCGCTGCAAGACGGCGCAACACACAAAACGCTCATCGGATTAGTCTGTACAATAGTTATGTCTTGTATTAGTTTTTCATTCTGTTGGCACATTGCTCAAATAGATATTCAAATTTATTCTAATTATGTGTTTATTTTAGAAAAAATATTCAAACGTCATTTTGACAGCCCTAATTCCAGCTGGGTTTTCTCCCAGAGCACAACCGGGACAAAAGCTGGATTTCTGGTCCAAATATTCCTCAATTTAAAATTCCCAAACCAGTCAGTTCACTGGCATTGTCATGATTTTCAGACATGAAATAATCAGCTGAAAGACAACATTCTAATCATTTTTAGCTTGTTAAGATTCATTTTCTCCCCTTTAAACAAAAAAGACAAATCTCTGGAGGTTTCCTCTCATTTTAAACTCTTTTTCAGTGACATGGCCTGTTTGTGACATCATACATAAAAACATTCTATCTTTTGACTGTCGAGCATCCATTCATCCATTTTCTGAACCTGCATGTGTCATGACGTCTATCTCAGCCATTACTGGGTTTTTAATGTAATTTAATTTAGTTGCGCGTTTTCTTGGTTTCAGTTGGCAGAGAGAAAAACTAGTTGTTTGATAAAACACTTGAAAACTTTCCAGGTGGGGAAATTTATAAAGGCTCAGCCCATCCACATGGTTGACGGCATCTACTCATGCTCGGATCCCATTGGCTCAGGACAATCATGTGTGCAGGGGTTGACTTCTCATCCTGGACAGCAAGCTCCGCCCACAAGTAGATGACTGAGCCACCAGCATCAGTGCGACAGAAACATGGAAAACAGTGAGGAGTGAGCCTTTTATTCAAAGGCTCCACTTGGCAAAATAAATCTGTTCAACACAACAAAGCAGCCAGAGCATCAGTCTGCTGCTGCCATGCTGGACAGGACAGGACAGATAAAAAGAAAGAAGAAATAAAAGAAAAGGATAACAGTGAGGATTACAGAATACAGAAAAATTAATCAAAACAAAAAAAGCAAAAGCAATTAGGGGTGCACCGATTGCAGTTTTCTGGCCGATCGCCGATCTTTAAGAAATCTGACCCGTCGATACCGATTTTTGCCAATACCAATTTTTCTTGAAAACTGACAGCAAACATCTTCAATGTACCAATTTTGCTTTATTAACAAACAATACCTGTAGTACAATGCAAACTAGTTTTAACTGCACAAGCTACTGTTCTTAAATATAAATGAAAAGTTGCAAGCATTGCTGTCCAAACTACAAAAATATAATTTCCATTCCTTCAGTCTCATTTTTCACATTATTAAACACAAAACTAGCTCAACTGGTTGCATTTCAAACTGGCTTTGAGCCTCTTACTAAAAATAAAGTTCACAACAATATTTTGCTTATTTTGCAATGCATATAATATGGTATAAGTAATAAATAAAATAATCTACAAGACAAACTAACAAACTTAAACCACCAAAAATGACTTTAGCGGAAGTAAATATGATCGGTAGATAAGATCGGTTTTACATTTATTGATCGGCCGATCCCCGATCCCCCAAAATTATGGAAATCGGAGCCGATCGATCGGCTGGCCGATCAATCGGTGCACCCCTAAAAGCAAATAAATGAAATTCTAAGTAGAAAAAGGTTTATTTCCATTTATTTACTCATCTATCTTTCGTGTATTTATATATTTTCTAATCTATTGTCTGATTATTATCCAAATGTATTGATTTTTGTGGCCCTCCTGTTGTTCCATAGAAGCAACATTAACTGCAGATGTCTTTACAGGACAGACATGACCGCTGCGTGAGATCAGAATCCCAACGAGTCCTCCATCTCCCAGACCGGCTTCCCTTCATTCATCCATCCGTCCATCCGTCCATTCGTCCATCCATCCATCCATCCATCCATCCATCCATCCATCCATCAAAACTTTGATCCACCAAACTACTGTAGTAACACCTCAGCTCCAACTTTCCAGAGCCAGCTCACGACCCACAGACCATCATTCCATCCATCCATTGTTCCATCCATCCATCCATCCATCCATCCATCCATCCATCATCCATCCATCTATCCATCCATCCATCCATCCATCCAATCATCCATCATCCATCCATCTATCCATCCATCCATCATCCATCCATCCATTGTTCCATTCATCCATCCATCCATCCATCCATCATCCATCCATCTATCCATCCATCCATCATCCATACATCCATCGTTCCATCCATCGTTCCATCCATCCATCCATCCATCCATCCATCCATCCATTGTTCCATCCATCCATCATCCATACATCCATCGTTCCATCCATCCATCCATCCATCCATCCATCCATTGTTCCATCCATCCATCCATCCATCCATCCATCCATCATTCATCATCCATCCATCCATTGTTCCATCCATTCATCATCCATCCATCAGTGTGAATGTAACTCACCATGGGTTTGGGTGTCTCTGCTCTCCAGGTGAGAAGTTCTGGTCTCTGGGGGAGAAGCTCTCCCTCCCCTATGCTGCTACTCCCACCTCCATGCAGAGGA
The DNA here is from genome assembly GCA_023101725.1 of Atherinomorus stipes. Taxonomy (NCBI): domain Eukaryota; kingdom Metazoa; phylum Chordata; class Actinopteri; order Atheriniformes; family Atherinidae; genus Atherinomorus; species Atherinomorus stipes. The sequence goes on along the minus strand of JALJCO010006428.1, from coordinate 201,824 downwards.
TGATGAAGCTGTGAAGGCTCTCCAGATATCTTATCCAGGTTCTGGTCCAGATATCTTATCTAGGTTCTGGTCCAGATATTTTATCCAGGTTCTGGTCCAGGTTAGGTGGGGGTGATGTGCTCACAGGGGTCTCTCCGGGGGGCTGCCCCTCCTCCGCGGCGGCTCCGGGACCTCCGCTGATGGGCCTCTCCGACCCGGCTCCATCCGAACAGCGGATCCAAACAGCGCTCAGTATTCAGCTGTAGTTTGTCCAGCTTCGCGTGACACGTGCGCGTGGGCGGATGGAGGGACGATGGTCACGTTCAGGAAACATCGAGGCCGCTTTAGAAAACAGAAATCAGCTTCAGTTCCATCCAGACGGCAGAAGATCTAATCATCTGTCTCATTAGAGATGAGTTCATTAACCAGGAGACGAGCTGAGAGCGCTTCACCCGCCCGCCTCACCACATGGCTTCACACAAAGTAAGCCCCCCCACAAATAAACACAAACATGTTCTGGCAGAAAACAGAGAGAATGATGAGGAGCAGAGAGGTTTACCTGCGGAGGAGTCTTCTCCTTCCAGATCCTCCTCAATCCAGGTCAGTGGAGATACTGACTGCGCTCCATTTGCTCCCAACGATGTGCCGCATGTGACGCAGGGGAGGGGCGGGGACAGCCGGCACGAGAGGAGGAGCTGGAGGAAGAGTGGAGAGCAAGTGTATCTATCTGCGGCTTGCAACCGAGGGGCGTGTCCTGTAGGGGGCGTGTCGCACAGTGGGTGGGTCTTGTTAGGTTTAGGGGAAGGTTAGACTTGACCGTGATCTTATAGATCTGCTGGGCGGGTCGTTGAGTGACGTCACTCGAAGCCACGCCTACTTTACGACACGCCTCTCTCTTGCGAGCCGCAGATAGACCCTACTCGTGGAAAGGGGAGAGAGGAAGATGAGGGGGAGGAAGAGTCAGGAGAGAAAGAATGAAGATGAGGGGAACGCATATACATATATATATATATATATATATATATATATATATATATATATATATGTATACATGAACCCAGTGTCCTTTTGTCCACAACAGTTTACCGTCCGGATCATACTGTACGTGAAAACCAAAGTAGTTGCAAATGCCAGATCTGTTTGTAGTCAAACTCAGATTCACTGAGTTTTCAACACAGAGCTCATCGTAAGAACACAAGCTGGTAAAAAAAAAAAGAAAACTCCGTATCGTTCAATATTCAATATGCGGTGCTCACGGTTCAATACACACCTGCATTGAACGGTTCTATAGGAATATATGTATTGTTGCAGCCCTAAGATAAATATATATGTAGATATATATACATATAGATCTAAATGAATGAATGAATATATATATATATATATATATATATATATATATATATATATATATATATATATATATATACATATATATATATATATATATATATATATATAGAGAGAGAGAGAGAGAGAGTCCAGCAGGACTCAGGTCGGGGTCGGTCCCACGTTGCTCCAGCTCCCTGTTCATATTAGAGCTGATTTTAGGATCTTATTGCTTGTTTTGAAGCAGGTTGCCCCTAACCTGATTTACATCATCTGGGTGCGTTCAACAAGTACACGCGGGGGCGTTCCCTTTCCTCACGCACTCCATCTGAGTAAGGCGACAGTTATAGGTGATTTCGTCTGGTTAGAGAATAATAGGAGCCAATCACTAATCGCGGGTGGGACTTTTGAAGGATGGGCGGCGTTTTGGCCGGATGTGATGTAGAAGCACAGGCGACAGCAGTGTAGTCAGTCAGTTATTTCAGACAACAACAATCATGGCGGCTTGCCGTAGGAATCAGAGCGACGAAATTGATTTGGCTATTGCATATGTTGCCTTTTATCCGGAGGTTTTCTTTGCACATTCGACAAAAGTCGTTCACAGACTGTACACCGCTCGTACTAGCTGTCGCCGCCGCCGCCATGTTGTTTGACTGAAGCTTTTTGAGCTTGATAACATGTTTTGATAACTCGATCCTCTATGCGTGGTGGCTCTGGTGTCGCTCTGAGTTGCGTCACGGGTTGCGTCATTCGGTTCAACGTGAGTGGCTGAAGTAGCGTGTCAGTCAAGATGACGGACAGATCTTCTATCCAATCACATGCAAGAGTTTTAGAAAAAAAAGACTAATTTGAAATGACATCGGGTTAACTCCCTCCCCAGATGGTATTGCAAATACCAGGTGGCGGGAGTCAGGTTAGGTTGCCCCCCCCCTCGTCATCTCTCCTCGTCCTCCAGCACTGTGGTCATACGCTGCTGTAAAACGTGCTGACGAGGACCAGAGGGCAGGAACACATGATATGACACAGGTCGTAATGGCTGCATTGGCTCCCCGTTCGCTTTAGGATCGATTTGAAGCTTCTTTTATTGGTTTCTAAAAGTCTTAATGGTCTTATTCATCTGAGTTGCTTTTAAATGAGAATCCCTCACAGATCCTGAGATCCTCAGGTACCGGTCGTCTAGTTGTTCCTAAGGTTCCAACCAGAACCCATGGCGAGGCCTCGTTTCAACATTATGGTCCTCGTCTGTGGAATGGCCTGCTGAGAGCCTCGGGTAGATCCGGTTCCACCGCTACAGTCCCGGTCTGTGGAACAGCCCGCTGAGAACCTCGGGTAGATCCGGTTCCACTGCCACGGTCCCGATCCGTGGAACGGCCTGCTGAGAACCTCAGGTAGATCCGGTTCCACCGCTACAGTCCCGGTCTGTGGAACAGCCCGCTGAGAACCTCGGGTAGATCCGGTTCCACTGCCACGGTCCCGATCCGTGGAACTGCCTGCTGAGAGCCTCGGGTAGACCCGGTTCCACTGCCACGGTCCCGGTCCGTGGACCGGCCTGCTGAGAACCTTGGGTAGACGCGGTTCCACCGCCACGGTCCCGGTCCGTGGAACAACCTGCTGAGAACCTCGGGTAGACCCGGTTCCACCGCCACGGTCCCGGTCTGTGGAACGGCCTGCTGAGAACCTCGGGTAGACCCGGTTCCACCGCCACGGTCCCGGTCCGTGGAACAACCTGCTGAGAACCTCGGGTAGACCTGGTTCCACCGCCACGGTCCCGGTCCGTGGAACAACCTGCTGAGAACCTCGGGTAGACCCGGTTCCACCGCCACGGTCCCGGTCTGTGGAACAACCTGCTGAGAACCTCAGGTAGACCCGGTTCCACCGCCACGGTCCCGGTCTGTGGAACAACCTGCTGAGAACCTCGGGTAGACGCGGTTCCACCGCCACGGTCCCAGTCCGTGGAACGGCCTGCTGAGAACCTCGGGTAGATCCGGTTCCACCGCCACGGTCCCGGTCCGTGGAACAATCTGCTGAGAACCTCGGGTAGACCCGGTTCCACCGCCACGGTCCCAGTCCGTGGAACGGCCTGCTGAGAACCTCGGGTAGATCCAGTTCCACCGCCACGGTCCCGGTCCGTGGAACAGCCAGCTGAGAACCTCGGGTAGACCCGGTTCCACCGCCACGGTCCCGGTCCGTGGACCGGCCTGCTGAGAACCTCGGGTAGACCCGGTTCCACCATCACGGTCCCAGTCCGTGGAACAACCTGCTGAGAACCTCGGGTAGACCCGGTTCCACCGCCACGGTCCCGGTCCGTGGAACGGCCTGCTGAGAACCTCGGGTAGACCCGGTTCCACCGCCACGGTACCGGTCTGTGGAACAACCTGCTGAGAACCTCGGGTAGATCCGGTTCCACCGCCACGGTCCCGGTCCGTGGATCGGCCTGCTGAGAACCTCGGGTAGATCCGGTTCCACCGCCACGGTCCCGGTCCGTGGAACAATCTGCTGAGAACCTCGGGTAGACCCGGTTCCACCGCCACGGTCCCAGTCCGTGGAACGGCCTGCTGAGAACCTCGGGTAGATCCAGTTCCACCGCCACGGTCCCGGTCCGTGGAACGGCCAACTGAGAACCTCGGGTAGACCCGGTTCCACCGCCACGGTCCCGGTCCGTGGACCGGCCTGCTGAGAACCTCGGGTAGACCCGGTTCCACCATCACGGTCCCAGTCCGTGGAACAACCTGCTGAGAACCTCGGGTAGACCCGGTTCCACCGCCACGGTCCCGGTCCGTGGATCGGCCTGCTGAGAACCTCGGGTAGATCCGGTTCCACCGCCACGGTCCCGGTCCGTGGATCGGCCTGCTGAGAACCTCGGGTAGACCCGGTTCCACCATCACGGTCCCGGTCTGTGGAACGGCCTGCTGAGAACCTCGGGTAGACCCGGTTCCACCGCCACGGTCCCGGTCCGTGGACCGGCCTGCTGAGAACCTCGGGTAGACCCGGTTCCACCGCCACGGTCCCGGTCCGTGGAACAACCTGCTGAGAACCTCGGGTAGACCCGGTTCCACCGCCACGGTCCCGGTCTGTGGAACAACCTGCTGAGAACCTCGGGTAGACGCGGTTCCACCGCCACGGTCCCGGTCCGTGGAACAACCTGCTGAGAACCTCGGGTAGACCCGATTCCACTGCCACGGTCCCAGTCCGTGGAACGGCCTGCTGAGAACCTCGGGTAGATCCGGTTCCACCGCCACGGTCCCGGTCTGTGGAACAACCTGCTGAGAACCTCGGGTAGACGCGGTTCCACCGCCACGGTCCCGGTCCGTGGATCGGCCTGCTGAGAACCTCGGGTAGATCCGGTTCCACCACCACGGTCCCGGTCTGTGGAACGGCCTGCTGAGAACCTCGGGTAGACCCGGTTCCACCGCCACGGTCCCGGTCCGTGGATCGGCCTGCTGAGAACCTCGGGTAGACCCGGTTCCACCGCCACGGTCCCGGTCTGTGGAACGGCCTGCAGAGAACCTCGTGTAGACTCGATTCCACCGCCACGGTCCCGGTCCGTGGAACGGCCCGCTGAGAACCTCGGGTAGACCCGGTTCCACCATCACGGTCCCGGTCCGTGGATCGGCCTGCTGAGAACCTCGGGTAGACCCGGTTCCACCGCCACGGTCCCGGTCTGTGGAACAACCTGCTGAGAACCTCGGGTAGACGCAGTTCCACCGCCACGGTCCCGGTCCGTGGAACAACCTGCTGAGAACCTCGGGTAGACCCGGTTCCACCATCACGGTCCCAGTCCGTGGAACAACCTGCTGAGAACCTCGGGTGAGAACCACCGCCACGGTCCCGGTCCGTGGATCGGCCTGCTGAGAACCTCGGGTAGATCCGGTTCCACCGCCACGGTCCCGGTCCGTGGATCGGCCTGCTGAGAACCTCGGGTAGACCCGGTTCCACCATCACGGTCCCGGTCTGTGGAACGGCCTGCTGAGGAACCTCGGGTAGACCCGGTTCCACCGCCACGGTCCCGGTCCGTGGATCGGCCTGCTGAGAACCTCGGGTAGATCCGGTTCCACCGCCACGGTCCCGGTCCGTGGATCGGCCTGCTGAGAACCTCGGGTAGACCCGGTTCCACCATCACGGTCCCGGTCTGTGGAACGGCCTGCTGAGAACCTCGGGTAGACCCGGTTCCACCGCCACGGTCCCGGTCCGTGGACCGGCCTGCTGAGAACCTCGGGTAGACCCGGGTTCCACCGCCACGGTCCCGGTCCGTGGAACAACCTGCTGAGAACCTCGGGTAGACCCGGTTCCACCGCCACGGTCCCGGTCTGTGGAACGGCCTGCAGAGAACCTCGTGTAGACTCGATTCCACCGCCACGGTCCCGGTCCGTGGAACGGCCCGCTGAGAACCTCGGGTAGACCCGGTTCCACCATCACGGTCCCGGTCTGTGGAACGGCCCGCTGAGAACCTCGGGTAGACCCGGTTCCACCATCACGGCCCCGGTCCGTGGATCGGCCTGCTGAGAACCTCGGGTAGACCCGGTTCCACCGCCACGGTCCCGGTCTGTGGAACAACCTGCTGAGAACCTCGGGTAGACGCAGTTCCACCGCCACGGTCCCGGTCCGTGGAACAACCTGCTGAGAACCTCGGGTAGACCCGGTTCCACCATCACGGTCCCAGTCCGTGGAACAACCTGCTGAGAACCTCGGGTGAGAACCACCGCCACGGTCCCGGTCCGTGGATCGGCCTGCTGAGAACCTCGGGTAGATCCGGTTCCACCGCCACGGTCCCGGTCCGTGGATCGGCCTGCTGAGAACCTCGGGTAGACCCGGTTCCACCATCACGGTCCCGGTCTGTGGAACGGCCTGCTGAGAACCTCGGGTAGACCCGGTTCCACCGCCACGGTCCCGGTCCGTGGACCGGCCTGCTGAGAACCTCGGGGTAGACCCGGTTCCACCGCCACGGTCCCGGTCCGTGGAACAACCTGCTGAGAACCTCGGGTAGACCCGGTTCCACCGCCACGGTCCCGGTCTGTGGAACAACCTGCTGAGAACCTCGGGTAGACGCGGTTCCACCGCCACGGTCCCGGTCCGTGGAACAACCTGCTGAGAACCTCGGGTAGACCCGATTCCACCGCCACGGTCCCAGTCCGTGGAACGGCCTGCTGAGAACCTCGGGTAGATCCGGTTCCACCGCCACGGTCCCGGTCTGTGGAACAACCTGCTGAGAACCTCGGGTAGACGCGGTTCCACCGCCACGGTCCCGGTCCGTGGATCGGCCTGCTGAGAACCTCGGGTAGATCCGGTTCCACCACCACGGTCCCGGTCTGTGGAACGGCCTGCTGAGAACCTCGGGTAGACCCGGTTCCACCGCCACGGTCCCGGTCCGTGGATCGGCCTGCTGAGAACCTCGGGTAGACCCGGTTCCACCGCCACGGTCCCGGTCTGTGGAACGGCCTGCAGAGAACCTCGTGTAGACTCGATTCCACCGCCACGGTCCCGGTCCGTGGAACGGCCCGCTGAGAACCTCGGGTAGACCCGGTTCCACCATCACGGTCCCGGTCCGTGGAACGGCCTGCTGAGAACCTCGGGTAGATCCGGTTCCACCGCCACGGTCCCGGTCTGTGGAACAACCTGCTGAGAACCTCGGGTAGACGCGGTTCCACCGCCACGGTCCCGGTCCGTGGATCGGCCTGCTGAGAACCTCGGGTAGATCCGGTTCCACCACCACGGTCCCGGTCTGTGGAACGGCCTGCTGAGAACCTCGGGTAGACCCGGTTCCACCGCCACGGTCCCGGTCCGTGGATCGGCCTGCTGAGAACCTCGGGTAGACCCGGTTCCACCGCCACGGTCCCGGTCTGTGGAACGGCCTGCAGAGAACCTCGTGTAGACTCGATTCCACCGCCACGGTCCCGGTCCGTGGAACGGCCCGCTGAGAACCTCGGGTAGACCCGGTTCCACCATCACGGTCCCGGTCCGTGGATCGGCCTGCTGAGAACCTCGGGTAGACCCGGTTCCACCGCCACGGTCCCGGTCTGTGGAACAACCTGCTGAGAACCTCGGGTAGACGCAGTTCCACCGCCACGGTCCCGGTCCGTGGAACAACCTGCTGAGAACCTCGGGTAGACCCGGTTCCACCATCACGGTCCCAGTCCGTGGAACAACCTGCTGAGAACCTCGGGTGAGAACCACCGCCACGGTCCCGGTCCGTGGATCGGCCTGCTGAGAACCTCGGGTAGATCCGGTTCCACCGCCACGGTCCCGGTCCGTGGATCGGCCTGCTGAGAACCTCGGGTAGACCCGGTTCCACCATCACGGTCCCGGTCTGTGGAACGGCCTGCTGAGAACCTCGGGTAGACCCGGTTCCACCGCCACGGTCCCGGTCCGTGGATCGGCCTGCTGAGAACCTCGGGTAGATCCGGTTCCACCGCCACGGTCCCGGTCCGTGGATCGGCCTGCTGAGAACCTCGGGTAGACCCGGTTCCACCATCACGGTCCCGGTCTGTGGAACGGCCTGCTGAGAACCTCGGGTAGACCCGGTTCCACCGCCACGGTCCCGGTCCGTGGACCGGCCTGCTGAGAACCTCGGGTAGACCCGGTTCCACCGCCACGGTCCCGGTCCGTGGAACAACCTGCTGAGAACCTCGGGTAGACCCGGTTCCACCGCCACGGTCCCGGTCTGTGGAACGGCCTGCAGAGAACCTCGTGTAGACTCGATTCCACCGCCACGGTCCCGGTCCGTGGAACGGCCCGCTGAGAACCTCGGGTAGACCCGGTTCCACCATCACGGTCCCGGTCTGTGGAACGGCCCGCTGAGAACCTCGGGTAGACCCGGTTCCACCATCACGGCCCCGGTCCGTGGATCGGCCTGCTGAGAACCTCGGGTAGACCCGGTTCCACCGCCACGGTCCCGGTCTGTGGAACAACCTGCTGAGAACCTCGGGTAGACGCAGTTCCACCGCCACGGTCCCGGTCCGTGGAACAACCTGCTGAGAACCTCGGGTAGACCCGGTTCCACCATCACGGTCCCAGTCCGTGGAACAACCTGCTGAGAACCTCGGGTGAGAACCACCGCCACGGTCCCGGTCCGTGGATCGGCCTGCTGAGAACCTCGGGTAGATCCGGTTCCACCGCCACGGTCCCGGTCCGTGGATCGGCCTGCTGAGAACCTCGGGTAGACCCGGTTCCACCATCACGGTCCCGGTCTGTGGAACGGCCTGCTGAGAACCTCGGGTAGACCCGGTTCCACCGCCACGGTCCCGGTCCGTGGACCGGCCTGCTGAGAACCTCGGGTAGACCCGGTTCCACCGCCACGGTCCCGGTCCGTGGAACAACCTGCTGAGAACCTCGGGTAGACCCGGTTCCACCGCCACGGTCCCGGTCTGTGGAACAACCTGCTGAGAACCTCGGGTAGACGCGGTTCCACCGCCACGGTCCCGGTCCGTGGAACAACCTGCTGAGAACCTCGGGTAGACCCGATTCCACCGCCACGGTCCCAGTCCGTGGAACGGCCTGCTGAGAACCTCGGGTAGATCCGGTTCCACCGCCACGGTCCCGGTCTGTGGAACAACCTGCTGAGAACCTCGGGTAGACGCGGTTCCACCGCCACGGTCCCGGTCCGTGGATCGGCCTGCTGAGAACCTCGGGTAGATCCGGTTCCACCACCACGGTCCCGGTCTGTGGAACGGCCTGCTGAGAACCTCGGGTAGACCCGGTTCCACCGCCACGGTCCCGGTCCGTGGATCGGCCTGCTGAGAACCTCGGGTAGACCCGGTTCCACCGCCACGGTCCCGGTCTGTGGAACGGCCTGCAGAGAACCTCGTGTAGACTCGATTCCACCGCCACGGTCCCGGTCCGTGGAACGGCCCGCTGAGAACCTCGGGTAGACCCGGTTCCACCATCACGGTCCCGGTCCGTGGATCGGCCTGCTGAGAACCTCGGGTAGACCCGGTTCCACCGCCACGGTCCCGGTCTGTGGAACAACCTGCTGAGAACCTCGGGTAGACGCAGTTCCACCGCCACGGTCCCGGTCCGTGGAACAACCTGCTGAGAACCTCGGGTAGACCCGGTTCCACCGCCACGGTCCCGGTCCGTGGAACAACCTACTGAGAACCTCGGGTAGACCCGATTCCACCGCCACGGTCCCAGTCCGTGGAACGGCCTGCTGAGAACCTCGGGTAGATCCGGTTCCACCGCCACGGTCCCGGTCTGTGGAACAACCTGCTGAGAACCTCGGGTAGACGCGGTTCCACCGCCACGGTCCCGGTCCGTGGATCGGCCTGCTGAGAAACTCGGGTAGACCCGGTTCCACCGCCACGGTCCCGGTCTGTGGAACGGCCTGCTGAGAACCTCGGGTAGACCCGGTTCCACCGCCACGGTCCCGGTCCATGGATCGGCCTGCTGAGAACCTCGGGTAGACCCGGTTCCACCGCCACGGTCCCGGTCTGTGGAACGGCCTGCAGAGAACCTCGTGTAGACTCGATTCCACCGCCACGGTCCCGGTCCGTGGAACGGCCCGCTGAGAACCTCGGGTAGACCCGGTTCCACCGCCACGGTCTGGGTCTGTGGAACAGCCCGCTGAGAACCTTGGGTAGACCCGGTTCCACCGCCACGGTCCCGGTCCGTGGAACAGCCCGCTGAGAACCTTGGGTAGACCCGGTTCCACCGCCACGGTCCCGGTCTGTGGACCAGCCTTCTGAGAACCTTGGGTAGACCTGTTTTCACCATCACGGTCCCGGTCCGTGGAACTCTTTTGTCCCTCCAGTGACGTCCTCATGGGGGGGTCCTCTCCCTCGGAGCTACCCCTGCTTTGACTGCCTGCTTGTTGCCGTGGTGACTGTCCTGGTTTGGGAGTTCGGGGCTCAGCGTCCAGCCTTACAGTGGTGCTGTGGGGCCTGTCCGACTGGACCTGGGGGGCTTCCAGTGGTGGCCTGGATGGCTGTGGGTGGGGGGGCTCTTGGGGTAGATGGACCCCATCATCTGGTACCAGCCATGTTTCTTTCTTTTAACTGTTATTCTTCCCTGTCAGGGTTCTTTTTTAAAGGGGCTAATGGGGGGTGGGGGCCGGCCATAATTGTTGGGTCATGGGTGGGTATGCGTGAGCCTGTTTTGTTTTTATCAGAGTATTTTGATGTAAATTGTTTTATTATGTGAAACACATTGTCTGTTTTTTTATGCATGAAAAGTGCTGTATTAATAAAGTTGATTTGATTAAAGAGGGGAGGGACAGTAGAGGAGGGAGAGGAAGATGAGGAGGAAGAGTGAGGCTGAGAGAGAGAGTGAGACGGGAAGGAGGAGGAAAAGGAGAGTGGAGGAGGACGGAGAGTGGGGAGGGGAGAGAGGAAGACGAGGTGGGGGAGGAGTAGAGCTGAGGGAGAGGAAGAGGAAGAGGAGGAGGAGGAAGTTACTTTATTTGGCCATTCATTTATTATTGTATGTATGAGCTGGTGTGTCGCTGGCTGGAGGGGGAGGGAATGAAAACCAGTTCATATTTGGACTGGAAGTTTCTTTTTATTTGCATTTCATTTCATCTCACAGAGTTTTAGGAGTCAACAGTGAATATTTGAAAGATTGTTAAAAAAAAATTTAAAATGGAAAGGAATAAGGAATTTGCCATTATTGGGAGTCACCAAATAAATCAAGAATATGAAAATTGATGAAAACACATCATAAATATGACACTAAACTGGTCAGCTAAACATCTGGCTTTGTTTATGTACAAGTCAAAGTAGTTGTAATTATTGGTCTGTTTCAGTTAAAGTACAAATGAATGTTTTATTTCACATGCAGCCTGCCTTCATGGAAATGTCATATAAACATACTCTAACATTTCTATTTGAGGGGAGCAAACATGAAAAAATTCCCAACATCAGGAAGGATTGTACAATGAAAAGTTTAATACAAAACCTGGAAAAAGATGTTTCCAGTCAGCTGCATCTCAAACAAAGCGGGAAAACATCCGGATGGAGAGAAGCTCAGCACTCAAATAAATTTGCCTAAAAATAAATAATAAAGTAAATCAGACAGAAACTGAGTCCATGTTTGAGAAATTGACAGAAGTAATAAAATATATATATTTTCTAACATGTCCTGTCCAGCATCATAGCAGCAGAACGGGGATCTGACTGCTGTGTTGTTCCAGGCAGATTTGCTTTGCCAAGAGGAGCTTTATGGGTATAAGGCTCCTCTAGATGTACAAATCATTATGCTTTATTTATTTATTTGTTTATTTTTATTTGTAATTGTTCTATTATTGAATTTACATATTATTAATGGAGCTGACAAGAGGGAAAAGAAAAGGGGACAGAGAAAAGAGAGTGAAAAAGAAAAAGAGAAAAGAGAGCTGATAGAAAAAGAGAGAGCTGCTGCACCTGTAAGGACACAAAATACCACCTGCAACATCTTCTACAGAAACAAAGCTGACAATCATTAAAGATTTACTTCCATCATCATGTCATTAACATTGCTGTGTTCTCCATTATTATTGAATGCATTATGCGTCATTTATGTTTAAAAAAAACCTTCTGGCTGCTTTGTTTCCAGCTGTATTTGTATGCTAGAAGAGCGGCTTGTGGTCCAACTACAGGCTTTTCCGGTCCTTCTCAATGAGGGGTCTCTGATTGGCTCCCTCCCATGAACGTATGAAGAAACCTCCTCCCCCCGCTATGTGTGTGTAACAGAGCACACGAATGAGTTTGTTCCACCATGCTAGCAAACAGTTAGCTAACTTAGCTTCTCAACTCCGCAGCTACAGTCGCGCCGTCTTCACTTCTAGTGCGGAGGGGAGGGTTACCTGCCTTCCCATGGGTGGGTATAAACCCACTCCCTTTTTTCGATGTGCTGTGGAACTGAAAGACTTTTGCTGATTCGCTCCCGTCTCTGTATTGTTTCTATGAATAGGAAACAGCCGTGGAGGTAACGCACCACCTGCAAGCGCAGCATGTGTATGTAACTGGGGGTGACCCTCCATATTCCAAAAGGAGCAAGTTAAACTGGTTTTCAGTGGAAGGAGATCGTTAAGACCTCTGATAGACAGACAAGCTGGACCCTGGGTCCCCCCCAGCAACACAGCCCGGCAAGTCATCAAGCCTGCAGATCAGCCCCCCCCTCGGCCCACCCCTAGCCCCACGCAGTCCCCGGGAACGTGTGCAAGAGCCCCCACACCCCCCTGTGTTTATGACGAATGTGCTTGTTTGCAATTAAAATCCAGGGGTGGACCGCACGGTGCTGGATGCAACACTTCACTGAGAGTACCACCTACCTGAGCGGCCCCGTCAGACACCGTGCGGCCCGACCCAACATGAATTATGTTGTGTGGTGTGACGAAGCAGCCTTCCGTCACAGGGATTGCATAAATAAAATGATGCACAGCACTTTATGTTGCCTGTCTAAACTTTAATTTAAATTGTTCACATTTAACACGTAATGCATATTTTTTATTGATAATGAACCATTTAACAATGCGTGTCTTGTCTTTCAGATCCTGTGAGAGCATTAGTGAAGTTCATGGTCTCTTGTGGGTTAATTGTGAATAGGTACTCACCTATCTGGTGCCCTCTCCAGGGTGTTCGGGCAAATGCTGTCTGAGAGGCATGGATGCCATTTAAGGCCCCGGGAGAGGCCACTAGATGTGGTTGGGGGTGGAGCAGGTATTCTTTTGGGGTTTTAGGTGCTGGGAAAATGGGTTTTAGTATGGGTTTAGAATCCTTTGAGTTTTATTGGAATGTAGGTTGGGAATGTCTACATGTGGTGGTTAAAGGTAGATTTTTAAATATTTGAGGTATTTATTAAATGTTCAAACACCTGGCTGGTGAGGTGGTTCAGACCAATCAGGAGTAGAGCACATAAATGTTGCCAGGTGGCTAGGGATGGTGAAAACGAAGCTTCATGAGACACTGAGACATTTTGACACAGCTGCCAAGAGATCGACACGAAGTCTCGAGACATTTGAGACAGTCAGTATGAGCTCCATCTGCTGGCTGTGGATGTGTACTGCAGCTAAGGGAAGCGCTGCCTGGAGCTGTTTTGTCTCTGACAGTGTATGATAAAAGATACGTTATCAACCTTCTGTTAGTGTTTCCTTTGTGGTTAATATCTTGGAATGATCCTCTGTGATGAATTACGTATTTTTTAACAAATTCCCAAGCGATTGGAACCTGTATTAAGCATTGACAGATTAATAAACCCAGTCTCTTCAAGATTTCAGCTCAACACTCACGGATGACGTAACGAGGCCTCGGTTAGTGTGGCCACGTGGCTTTCGGCATGCTGAGACTTCCACCAAAACAGCAGTAGCGAGACTTCCGGTTCATAAGATCGAGGCGGAGTCGAGCAGACGAGCTCGAGCATAACATCCCTACAGGTGGCTCATTTGGGTGTTGTTGCTGGTGGAGGCTGAGCTGCTTCACTGGAGATGGTGTGAGTCCTGACCTACAAATATTGGATTAATAAAAAGGCACCATTTTGTACTGGATTCCTGTGGTCACGTCACTGTTTTCCAGCCGCTCATTCAGGCAACCTTTCACAAGTGGTGTCAGGAGTGGGACCCATGCAACAGTGAAAAAGTATGTTGACCAGAGGGACAAAGAAACCAGGCCAAGAAGGAGAGCCTGATGAAGGAGCTGGTGCCTTCGCTGACCAAGGAGCCACCGCAGCTTCCACCCCTGAAGAGAAATTGGAGGAGCTGACGGAGTTGGTGAAATCTCTGGTCAGGACACAAACAGCGAGAGACCAGAAGATGGAAAAGGAGTTGTCACGCCAGGAACAAAGATGGAAAGGGATGCAGCATCAGTTCCAGCAAATTCAGCAGCAAGTCACCTCATTTCAAAAGGACAGACCTGACCCTCCTGTGGTCCGGAGCCACAGAGTCGCAGATGATGAGGATGATGATGAGTCAGATGGAAGAGCCAGCCAGGTAGGCCGTGTTTTTAGGCCTCAGAATGAACCTCGGCTACTCCCCTTAACGGCAGAGGGTGATATTGAGCATTTCCTCATCACATTTGAGAGAATGGCCCAGGTGTGTCGATGGTCCAGAGATGAGTGGGCAATTCGCTTAATGCCCCTACTGACAGGTAAAGCACGCATGGCCTATGTTCTCATGGATGTTGCAGACACTGAGGACTATGATAAAGTCAAAGAGGCTATTTTGGCTAAATATGAAATAACTGCTGACACTTACCGGCGTCGTTTCCGGTCATTGAAGATTGAGCAAGGAGAGACACCACGTGAGCTTTATGTACGACTGAAAGAGATGTTTATAAAATGGATCAAACCTGAAAAATGAACTGTTAAAGATATATCTGAGCAGATAATCTTGGAGCAGTTCTTGAGGATGGTCCATCCAGAGTTGGAGATTTGGATTCGTGAGCATGATCCAAAAACCGCAGAGGAAGCAGCTCGCCTTGCAGAAGTCTTCACATCAGCCAGAAGGGGGAATAAGAGCGCCAACTTCAGCCGGGAGACCCACCATGCCCAGTCAAGTAAGTCCATTGGGGGTGATCATGGCTTTGGTCAAAATCAGGGTAGGAATTTTTCTAACAGTAGGCAGCTCACTTCCCATTCCTCTCATGTTAAAAAGTCACCCCCAAAGTCATCCAAGCAGGATATAAGATGTTATCACTGTAATGGCTTTGGCCATACTCAGCATTTTTGTCCAGTTCTTAAATCCAAGCCCTCACTCTTGTGTTCAGTTCCAAGGCCCATCACTGCTGAGACTGTGGAGCAGAAAGGTTGCACTGTACCAGTTTTAGTGAATGGGCAGCGGAGGGAAGCTTTACTAGACTCAGGATGTTTTCAGACTCTAGTAAATGCCAGCCTGATTTCAGGGGGAAATCTGAATCCGGGGGGACTAGAATAAGCTGTGTTCATGGGGATGAGCATAATTACCCCACTGCTGAAGTGTATTTAACTGTGGGGGGTCAAACCTATCTTTTGCCCGTCGCTGTGGTGCCAACTTTACCATATTCAGTGATTTTGGGTAATGATATTCCTACTCTTTTAGACCTCATCCACCAGTTTGAAGGTGCTCAGTCCAACCTGCTGGTCTGTGAAAAATCTGAGAGTTTCCTTGGGAAACCTTCAGTTTCATCAGGTCACCAGGTAAGAGGAGAGTGCCTCACAGAACCTGTAAACCCTTGTCATGTTGTCACGAGAGCACAGAGTGCAAAAGCATTGTTGAATGAGTTGCCTTTCTTTGGAGAGGAGTTTGAAGTGCAGCCAGGGAAGGCCCGTAAGTCTAAAGCCCAGAGAAGGAGGGATAAATTTAAAGGCTCCCAAGAGAAGGGAACTGCTGAGATCCCTAAACCAACTAACCTGTTTGAGTTTGACATTCCCACAGATGTAGGCACCTTACAGAGAGATGACCCCACTCTGAAGCCATGGTTGGATAGAGTAACTGAGGTTGAGGGGGTGCAGCAAGGCCAGGTAAGCTGCCTTGGAGAGGCTGTTTACATAATTAAAGGGGGCATTCTGTATCAGAGGAAAAGTATGAATGAAGCTTTAGTCCTCCCACTACAGTTTAGGCATAAAGTCATGGAACTGGGCCATTCGGTGCCATGGGCAGGACACCTGGCCTTCCATAAGACTTTAAGCAGAATCAGTAAAAGATTTGTTTGGCCAGGAATGTACACTGAGATTTCTAAATTCTGTGGTTCTTGTGAAAAGTGTCAGTTGACTTCAGGAAAAGGAGTAGCGCGTGCCCAGTTAGAATCTATGCCCATCATTGAAACACCATTTGAAAGGATAGGGACGGATATTGTGGGCCCCTTAGAAAAGAGTTCATCAGGGAATCGTTTCATATTGGTCATATGTGATTATGCTACACGATACCCTGAAGCCTTCCCCCTCAGGTCAGTTTAGGCCAAGTACATTGCTAACTGTCTACTACAACTGTTTTCTCGAGTAGGAATAGCAAGAGAAATCCTGACAGATTGTGGGGCAAACTTTTTGTCCAAGCTTTTGCAGCAAGTGTATAAGTTATTAGGGGTGAGGGGAATTAAGACCACGCCTTATCACCCCCAAACGGACGGGCTTGTGGAGAGATACAATCAGACTCTCAAAAACATGCTGCGCAAGTTTGTCTCCACCACAGGTGCAGATTGGGACCAATGGTTGCCCTACCTCCTATTTGCCTACCGGGAAGTGCCACAAGCGTCGACTGGCTTCTCCCCCTTTGAACTGCTTTACGGGCGCCAAGTCAGGGGCCCTCTGGATCTTCTTAAGGACTACTGGGAGGATCCCAAGCCAGAAGGGGAGAATGTGGTGGCATATGTGGTAAAGATGAGGGAGAGACTGGAGGAGATGGCAGCATTTGCACAAGACAACATGAGAGCAGCCCAACATCAAAAGTCCTGGTATGACCAGAAGGCAAGAGACAGAGTTTTCACACCAGGCCAGAAGGTGGTGTTGTTGCTTCCAACCAGTGAGAACAAGCTGCTGACAAAATGGCATGGACCTTATGAAATCACCAGACAAGTGAGTAAAGTCACGTATGAACTGTATATGCCTGACAAACTTAAGAAGCATCAGAAATTCCATGTGAACTTACTGAAAGAATTTCAGAGTCGTGAAGAGCCTGCCCATCAGCAGTTATTTGTACGGGCAGTTCAGGATGAGGAGGTAACCGAGAAATTCTTCCCAACCTGCTCTGCAGATTCTGTGTCAGTTGACCTCTCTCATCTGTCCCCTATGGAACAGGAAGCCATTCAGCACCTCTTGGATCCAGAACTTTTCCGGGAGAGCCCAGGGTTCACGTCTCTTGTACAACACAAGATCCGGATGAAGGAAGATGCTCCAGCACGACAGAGGAGCTACCGGATACCAGAGCGATTGGTGCCGGTGCTCCGTAAAGAGATTCAGCTGATGTTGGAGATGGGGATTATTGAAGTCTCGAGTAGTGAATGGTGTAGCCCAATCGTTCTGGTGCCAAAGAAGGATGGCTCACTAAGGTTCTGTATAGACTTCAGATATTTGAAGGCCATTTCCAACTTTGATCCATATCCAATGCCCAGGGTGGACGACCTGCTGGAGAGAGTGGGCCGAGCCAGCTATATCACCACATTGGACTTGAGCAAGGGATACTGGCAGGTGGCCCTGGCACCAGAGGCAAAGGAAATGACTGCTTTTAAAACACCGTTTGGTATGTACCAGTTCAAAGTCATGCCTTTTGGCCTCCAGGGGGCACCGGCAACATTCCAACGGCTAATGGATTTTGTTCTGAGGGATGTGTCAGACTTCTCTGCAGCATATCTGGACGATGTTGTGGTGTACAGCCAATCCTGGGAAGAGCATGTGGTGCACCTCCAGAAAGTACTGCAGTGCATCAGAGCAGCAGGGCTGACCATCAATCCTCGCAAGTGCGCTGTGGCTCAGAGGGAAGTCAAGTACCTTGGCTTCGTTATTGGCTTTGGAACTATCAAGCCTCAGGTGGGGAAGATGGATGCTATTCAGTTTTTTCCTGTTCCCACTACCAAGAAAAAGGTGAGAGGCTTCACTGGACTGGTGGGATGGTACAGGAAGTTCATCCCGCAGTTTTCAGAGAGAGCGGCTGTGTTGCATGACCTCACCAAGGCCTCTGCCCCAAATAAGGTCATCTGGACAGAGGAATGTGAGAGAGCATTTCAGGACCTCAAGGGGGCAGTCTGCTCTCAACCGATTCTGCACAGCCCAGATTTCAACCGGCAGTTCATTCTGCAGACGGATGCATCCGGAGTAGGTCTCGGAGCAGTCCTCCTCCAGGAGATGGATGGGGAGAGGAGACCTGTGGTGTTCCTGAGCCGGAAGCTACTGGACAGAGAAAGGAGATACTCGACCATTGAAAAGGAGTGTTTGGCAATGAAGTGGGCCATTGAATCCCTACGGTACTACCTACTCGGACGACACTTTATCTTGGAGACAGACCATCGCGCCCTCCAATGGCTAAGGCGCATGAGAGATGCCAATACACGCATCGCAGGATGGTACCTCTCCTTGCAGCCGTATGACTTTACTGTCCAGTACAGACCAGGGAGGTCAAATGTGGTGGCAGACTGTTTGTCGCGGATGGCGGAGATCTAAGGTACTGTGTTCCTCTGGGAGAAGGGGAAGGAAATGTGACGAAGCAGCCTTCCGTCACAGGGATTGCATAAATAAAATGATGTACAGCACTTTAAGTTGCCTGTCTAAACTTTAATTTAAATTGTTCACATTTAACACGTAATGCATATTTTTTATTGATAATGAACCATTTAACAATGCGTGTCTTGTCTTTCAGATCCTGTGAGAGCATTAGTGAAGTTCATGGTCTCTTGTGGGTTAATTGTGAATAGGTACTCACCTATCTGGTGCCCTCTCCAGGGTGTTCGGGCAAATGCTGTCTGAGAGGCATGGATGCCATTTAAGGCCCCGGGAGAGGCCACTAGATGTGGTTGGGGGGTGGAGCAGGTATTCTTTTGGGGTTTTAGGTGCTGGGAAAATGGGTTTTAGTATGGGTTTAGAATCCTTTGAGTTTTATTGGAATGTAGGTTGGGAATGTCTACATGTGGTGGTTAAAGGTAGATTTTTAAATATTTGAGGTATTTATTAAATGTTCAAACACCTGGCTGGTGAGGTGGTTCAGACCAATCAGGAGCAGAGCACATAAATGTTGCCAGGTGGCTAGGGATGGTGAAAACGAAGCTTCATGAGACACTGAGACATTTTGACACAGCTGCCAAGAGATCGACACGAAGTCTCGAGACATTTGAGACAGTCAGTATGAGCTCCATCTGCTGGCTGTCGATGTGTACTGCAGCTGAGGGAAGCGCTGCCTGGAGCTGTTTTGTCTCTGACAGTGTATGATAAAAGATACGTTATCAACCTTCTGTTAGTGTTTCCTTTGTGGTTAATATCTTGGAATGATCCTCTGTGATGAATTACGTATTTTTTAACAAATTCCCAAGCGATTGGAACCTGTATTAAGCATTGACAGATTAATAAACCCAGTCTCTTCAAGATTTCAGCTCAACACTCACGGATGACGTAACGAGGCCTCGGTTAGTGTGGCCACGTGGCTTTCGGCATGCTGAGACTTCCACCAAAACAGCAGTAGCGAGACTTCCGGTTCATAAGATCGAGGCGGAGTCGAGCAGACGAGCTCGAGCATAACATCCCTACAGGTGGCTCATTTGGGTGTTGTTGCTGGTGGAGGCTGAGCTGCTTCACTGGAGATGGTGTGAGTCCTGACCTACAAATATTGGATTAATAAAAAGGCACCATTTTGTACTGGATTCCTGTGGTCACGTCACTGTTTTCCAGCCGCTCATTCAGGCAACCTTTCACATGTGGCATTTGTGTTTCTTGTTTTTGTTGTTGGTTTTTTGTGTGTGTGGTGACTAATGGTGCGTTCCAGGTGTCTCGGGATTCCGAGCAGACGCGACTTGGTGACGTCATTACCAGGTATTTTGCGTTCCAGTTGCACCAACTCAGGGAAAAAGTAGAAATCTCCAAAACAGCCTATTTGTGAGCGAGAACAGCTAGAAAATAACACAGATGCTATGTTACCACAATAACAACAGCTAATTTCAGTGTATTTGTTTAATAAACAACACATAATCACGCTGCGTTATACAGAAAAAAGACCGCAATGAGACCGTAAAATTCAATAACAAAAATTCGATGCTGTTTACACTTCATATCTCATATAGAAGTTAAATAAACAATGGTACTGGACGCCGCCATCTTTAAATCTACAATCTCGGGCTCCTCTGCAAATTATGAGCTTGTATCTCGGAAAATTGAGTTCATCACATCACTTCCTCAGAAAATTACCTCAGAAAAACGAGTTCCGAGATAACTGGAACGCACGATTAAAGGTTGAATATGGAACATTTTTATTAAAAGCTATATTTTTTCAAAAATAATACCTCCACAGGTCGTTTGGGGGTGTACAGAATGAAAGTACAACATTTCCTAGAAAAATTATATTTAGCCTAAAAATAATTACAAAATATTTTTTTACGGGTTCGATAATGGCATTTTATTTACGTCTATAAGCCAATACACGCCGCCATTGCAGGTTGCCAAATACGATCTCTGTGTGGTGTAGAATATTATCCTCCATGTTTTCATGCAAAATGACTTATACATCAGATGAAGATTGTAGAGTTCATTCTGAGGGTGAGGTTAGAACCAGGACCCCCCTCTCCTGTGTTTTTGTGGCAGCTGTAGAAACACACCAGAGGTGGTTCACTGGGCTATTTAGCATTTATTACCTAGTGTAGCAAATCATTTAGGCAGTTTATGACCTGTAGACCCTGAGAACATCTTGCAGGAGGAAAGGGTTGTTTTTACTTGGCTCTCATGTGAAACCGGACACAGGAGACACGCGCAAAGTATTAGGGGTTTTGTTGTTTGTTGTCCTCCCCCTTCTTTTTCTGTATTTTTCCATTCTTTTAAACTCTCAGAGATCAATGAGCCAGAAGATGCCAGGATATGCGTTCAGCTGTTCTGTAGCAGGGGGAGGAGCTCCAAGATTCAACCGACATTAAAACTATAAAAAGGGTTAAGGGACTGTTAGATGGTGTCAGATGTTCCAAACTGGCTCCAGCACTCTGTTGGTGACAGGGCAAGAATTCTGAACCCAGAGCTCTGTAATGTATTGCCTCTGATTCTGTAATAAATTGTTAACTTTTATTCCGCCTTGTTTGGTTTTCATTCCTGATGCAAAAGGTCCCGCTGGAAAATGGGTAAAGAAGGTTACAGGAGGTTAAATGTTTAGAAGGTATCTTAAACACCCATTTTTCTTACAGTGGAAACAATATTTCGGTCATAGTCGGGCTTGTACAGGGGAAAACCGCAGAGACGACCAGTGAAGCAGCTGCTTCAGAGCCCTGGAGATATTGTTATCAGTTTCTGAGCAGGAGTGACCTGAGAAGAGCAAAACCTGGAGTAAATTTAGGTGAGGACTTCACTAAATGGACCCACATAAACGTTTTCCACGGAGTAAAACACGGAATTGGCGAC
This sequence comes from Atherinomorus stipes, assembly GCA_023101725.1. NCBI lineage: Eukaryota > Metazoa > Chordata > Actinopteri > Atheriniformes > Atherinidae > Atherinomorus > Atherinomorus stipes. The sequence goes on along the minus strand of JALJCO010006428.1, from coordinate 180,560 downwards.
TTTCCTGCTGGATCGGTAAGCTAGCTTGTTTGCTAACATGGCTAACGTTAGCTGTCAGTTATAAACTCCTCTGTGTTACTTGTTGGACATGCTGCTGACTGTTGGACATGCTGCAGACTGTTGGACATGCTGCAGACTGTTGGTCACTTGCGTATCGGCAGATTCTGGCATCCCAGCGGCTGGAGTTGTTTTTCTGCCGTTGCAACTACTGTCCGTATTCCATATTCAACCTTTAATGCATTTAAAACCGGGGAGCGAGCCACCACAGGAACTATGGAACATGCTCGCTCCTCCGAGCCCTACAGAAGTAATAATAAATACAAATTCTATAAAAATCATAAGATTGATTTTGAATTGGGTTTCAACAGAGACATTTTCAAAAACACAGAAAAAATAAAGCAAGTAAACAAGCATGATGGGTCACCGTAGCTAACATTTTATTGAGCAACACTGTGAGACAATCACTGCAATCAGACTTCACCTGTTGACAGGTATACTCTACTGCCAAAAGTATCGTCCCACCTACTCTGACTCACATCTGAGCTTCAGTAACATCATTCCTGATCCAGAGGGTTCAGTATGACGTTGGTCCACCTTTGCAGCTAGAACAGCTTCATCTTCTGGGAAGGCTGTCCACAAGGTTTAGGAGTGTTTCTGGAAATCTTTGACCATCTTCCAGAAGCACATTTGTGAGGTCACACTGATGTTGGACCAGAAGGCCTGGCTCTCAGTCTCCGCTCTGATTCATCCCAAAGCTGTTGAGGGTTGAGGTCAGGACTCTGTGCAGGCCAGTCCAGTTCCTCCACACCAGACTCTGCATCCAGGTCTTCATGGACCTGCTTTGTGGTGCACAGTCATGTTGGAAGAGGAAGGGGCCAGCTCCAAACTGGTCCCACAAAGTTGGGACATGGAATTGTCCAGAATGTCTTGGTATGCTGAAGCATTCAGAGTTCCTTTCACTGGAACTAAGGGGCCAAGCCCAGCTCCTGAAAACACCCCCACACCATAATACCCCCTCCACCAAACTTTACACTTGGCACAATGCAGTCAGACAAGTACCGTTGTCCTGGCAACCACCAAACCCAGACTCCTCCATCAGATTGCAGATGGAGAAGCGTGATTGGTCCTCCAGAGAACGCCTCCACTGCTCTAGAGTCCAGTGGCGGCTGCTTTCCACCACTGCATCCACGCTTTGCATCACACTTGGTGATGTATGGATGGATGCAGCTGGTCGCCATGGAAACCCATGAAGCTCTCTGCACATTCTTTCACAAATGTTTGTAGAAACAGTCTTCATGCCGAGCTGCTTCATTTATACACCTGTGGCCATGGAAGTGATGGAACACCTGATTCCATCATTTGGATGGTGAGCAAATACTTTTGGCAATAAAGTGTATGTTGGTGCACTGTTCATGAGAAAGTTGCTCTAATGCGTCTGAGACAGTTTTGTTTATTTGATTTTTTTTTTAAATTATTTTCAACCACAATTCAAAAGCAATATTTTATTTCACTAAACTATATTTTTGTAAATTTTTATCTATTATTAGTTTCTTTAGTTCTGAGTTATTTGAATTATTTGAATATATATTTATATATATACAGAGAGAGGGAGGGAGAGAGAGAGTTTGGTATATGGTTGGTAAAAGAAAACAAACAGGTACTAAGACTACTAAGATATAAGATGATACAAAGACTCCTGGAATGAATAATTGAGCTGTAGTTAAAATCCTGAATGCATTTTACAAGAAAAGACATTTTAATGTCGCCTCATGCTGTGTTGTTAGAGGTTCGAACAGAGAGAAATGAATATGAGTAAATGTGCATTACAAGCCATCCGAGCTGGAGGTGTCGCAGCTGAGGACCACAAGTCTGTAGATGTTTAAAACAACAACCAGAAAGTTCTTAATGACAAAGAAGATCAGCATCTGATGCACGATGTCGAAGTGGATCATGACGACGAGGCGGACAACCAGGAAAGGTCCATCCTGAATGAGCAAAGCCTCCATGATGCTCCAGATGTCAGCGTGGAGGTGACAAGGCTGAGGGGGGGCGGGCTCCACCTGGTCCTCTGAGGATGTGTCCATCACTGTGGAAATACAAGTAAATGTTAACTGATGACTCTTTTATCTTTTTTGTCTTATTTTTGTTTAACCTTTATTAAGGCAGTTCCACTCAGACATGGCCCAGTCTCTTTTTAACCCCTACCCCTTAAGACCCATTTATGCTTGACGCAGAAGACGGATACGCAGACGGACGGACAGTTTTGTCCGTCGTCTGCGTCGATTACAAACGTAATTTGGTGAATTTTCGAGGGGGCTTTACCAAAGCTTCAGTGTAGTACTAGTGATTTTTTATCATGTGCATTTTACAAAGAAAATAACCGTTAAACATTTATACAGCATTAAACTAGGCAATACAATGGTTTTCCTATCTTTTACACTTTATCTATGGAGAAAATATTTATATTTGTGGATGTTATTGGACTCGGTAGCAGCCAAAACCCCACACCCATACCCTCATACCCCTTCGTAGTAAGTGTGCATTGGAAAACCCTTCGTTTGACGGGGTATATATCCCTACCACTTACCCCTACCCCTACACATGAACACGTAAAACGGAGGGGAAAGGGTAAGGGGGGGAATTGACACTGAGCTGCAGTCTCATATGCAAGAGAGATGACTTTTGGACAGATTAAAGGTGCATTGCGCAAGTTTAAATGTTAAATACTATTTTTTTCTTTCTTCCACATGCTCTAACTGTCCTGATGTGTAGAATGAGCTGATCTTTCTTCACTGTGAGGGTCTCTGATACTGTTGCTGAAAGCTTGCGGCGGAGAAGAGCTGCACTTGCACCTGCACGGGTGTTGTGCGCCGCAGGTCCGCGCATGTTGAGACAACACTTACTGCTGCTTAAAGATGGAGAACAGGTGCCTCTCAAACCCCAATTTAGACTCCAGGAAGACAAAGAAGAAAAGTTTGGTCTAATGAGACGAAGAGAACCAAACTGGAGTCTGACCCGCCCCCACAGCAGGGGGAACGTTTTTTTGGCACAACACAGGCGGCACCGGAGTAAGATGGAAGTAAACAACAGACCTTTTTTTAAAAAAATTGAGGGAGCTCCGATCCAGTCTGGGAATAAAACGGACCCACAGTTGCTTTCTTCTCACTAACAAGGTAAATGTGATGTATGACGGAAATAAGGATGCAGAATATTGCAATGCTAAGTTTTTAGCATGTAGATGTAGCAGTATGACAGATATATGACTGTTCCCGGGGAAGAGATACATTCTTGTCAACTTGTTAAATTTAGTTGATGTGGTAATTTTGTAAGGTAATCGTGGTCTCAGCCTGTGAATTTAGATATTTGAAATACACACCAGCCTTAGCCTGTTGCTACCGTTAGCATACAGTCCGTCAGTTTATTGACTTGTTTGCAAACATGGCTAATGTTAGCTGTCAGTTATAAACTCCTCTGCGTTACTTGTTGGACATGATGCAGACTGTTGGACATGCTGCAGACTGTGGGACATGCTGCAGACTGTGGGACATGCTGCAGACTGTTGGACATGCTGCAGACTGCTGGACATGCTGCAGACTGTTGGACATGCTGCAGACTGTTGGACATGCTGCAGACTGTGGGACATGCTGCAGACTGTGGGACATGCTGCAGACTGTTGGACATGCTGCAGACTGCTGGACATGCTGCAGACTGTTGGACATGCTGCAGACTGTTGGACATGCTGCAGGCTGTTGGACATGCTGCAGACTGTTGGACATGCTGCAGACTGTGGGACATGCTGCAGACTGTGGGACATGCTGCAGACTGTTGGACATGCTGCAGGCTTTGGGACATGCTGCAGACTGTGGGACATGCTGCAGACTGCTGGACGTGCTGCAGGCTGCGGGACATGCTGCAGACTGTGGGACATGCTGCAGGCTGTGGGACATGCTGCAGACTGTTGGACATGCTGCAGGCTGTGGGACATGCTGCAGACTGTTGGACATGCTGCAGGCTTTGGGACATGCTGCAGACTGTGGGACATGCTGCAGACTGTTGGACATGCTGCAGACTGTTGGACATGCTGCAGGCTGTGGGACATGCTGCAGACTGTGGGACATGCTGCAGACTGTTGGACATGCTGCAGACCATTGGACATGCTGCAGACCGTTGGACATGCTGCAGACTGTTGGACATGATGCAGGCTGTGGGACACGCTGCAGGCTGTGGGACATGCTGCAGAGTGTTGGACATGCTGCAGACTGTTGGACATGCTGCAGACTGTTGGACGTGCTTCAGGCTGTTGGACATGCTGCAGACTGTTGGACATGCTGCAGGCTGTGGGACATGCTGCAGACTGTTGGACATGCTGCAGACTGTTGGACATGCTGCAGACTGTTGGACATGCTGCAGGCTGTGGGACATTCTGCAGACTGTTGGACATTCTGCAGACTGTTGGACATTCTGCAGACTGTTGGACATTCTGCAGACTGTAGGACATTCTGCAGACTGTTGGACATGCTGCAGGCTGTTGGACATGCTGCAGGCTGTTGGACATGCTGCACACTGTGGGACATGCTGCAGAGTGTGGGACATGCTGCAGACTGTTGGACATGCTGCAGACTGTTGGACATGCTGCAGGCTGTGGGACATTCTGCACACTGTGGGACATACTGCAGACTGTTGGACATGCTGCAGACTGTTGGACATGCTGCAGACTGTAGGACATGCTGCAGACTGTTGGACATGCTGCAGACTGTTGGACATGCTGCAGACTGTTGGACATGCTGCAGGCTGTGGGACATGCTGCAGACTGTTGGACACTTGCGTATCGGCAGATTCTGGCATTCCAGTGGCTGGAGTTGTTTTTCTGCCGTTGCAGCTAGACACACGTAGACACACGTGATGTTGCTGTTCTGTCCGTGTTCCAGATTCAACCTTTAAGGTTTGGGTGGGCTGCAGAGATTTTTTACATTTTAAAGTGGGCCCTGGTATTCTGAAGTTTGGGAATAGCTGCCCTAGTATTAGTCATCCAGAGGAGCCAGATGAGCATCTGAATCTCCAACAGATATACATCTGAGGAGATCGATGGAAGACCACCTTTGGACCAGCAAAGTGCAAATTCATTATGGTTTCAAGAAAGAGGACTCCACCACAGCTGGACCTGCGATTTAATGGGCACCAGCTGACCTCCACCAACGAGCTCGACGTCCTGGGCGTCAAAATAGACCCTAAGCTGTCCTGGTCCAAACACCTGACCACAGTATCCATCCGGGCTGGTCAGACGTTGGCAGCACTGAGGAGAGTAGCTGGTAAACTCACTGGAGCTGACCAGCATGCTGCCAGCAGAACGCTCCACATCCACAGCTTAGGCCATAGGAGACACGCTGCCGCGGTTACAGTACAAAATGCACCCCCCGCCCACTGCCCCAGGGACCTCCAGGACATGCTTCCTCCACCCTACACCAGACCGCGCAACACGCCAATGCACAGCCACACCAGATCATGCTCTCCACCCCCCAGGCTCTAAAACAGGCACTTTGGACAGAACTTTCCTCCGCACAGCTGTCCGGGTGTGGAACAGCCTACTGGAGCATGTGGTTGAATCCATCAGTCAGTGGCCTTGAAGCATGTAAATGCAGAGCCCACAGACACCTCCTAACCACCCCCCTCCCTGACTGTTGAGCTGCAGTGAACCATGATAGGCCAATGGATATGGATCTTATCCTGCTTGGCTTTTGGTCACAGTTGCATCGAATTAAAAAATAAAAAATCTGGTTGGGATATTTCCTGGATGACTCCCTGGTGAGGTGTTCTGGGCACATCCCACCAGGGGGAGACCCTGGGGAAGACCCAGGACACACCAGAGGGACTATGTCTCCCAGCTGGCCTGGGAACACTTCGGGATCCCCCCGGATGAGCTGGGGAGAGGGAGGTCTGGGCTTCCCTTCCCTGCAGCCTGGTCCCTCTCACAGAGGTGTGGATAACAGTGACTCTCACTGAATTCTCACATCATTACAAGAGTTAATGATGCTCTTCTCCTCATCCTCTTAGCAAGCGTTCACACTGAAGTAAATGTAGCCAAACTGGACTTTTCTGTCATTCTGTGACTCACACCAGATTGTTTTTGTTATTCCAGAACAAATCAGATTTTTTTCATCATCTAGAAACTAAATCCAGACAGTTTCTCATTGAACGGTTGGGAGTTCATACTGTTGCCGGTTGTTGTCATGAGCAGGACATGCAGCTACATGTATCAGTGTATCATCGTGGTCCTGAGACTCTGCGAAAGTCTCAGCTTTATGATCAGATAAGCACCTTCATGCTCAGTTATTCAGGCTGATCATCTGCAACTCTGAAGAATCTGCGAGTGCCTTTGTTAGTATTAAAATTCAGGATTATTTATCAGGAGTTTCAGGAGAGAAATGTTGTCCCGTTCTGGTCTGATGCAGGATTCTAGCGGCTCAACAGTCCTGGACCTGGTTGCTGGATTTCTGCTTTCATGATACTATAGATGTTTTTTCATGGTGAAAAGTCTAGACTGCAGGCAGACCAGTTCAGCAGCTGGACTCTGGACTGCAGGCAGACCAGTTCAGGAGCTGGACTCTGGACTGCAGGCAGACCAGTTCAGCAGCTGGACTCTGGACTGCAGGCAGACCAGTTCAGCAGCAGGACTCTGGACTGCAGGCAGACCAGTTCAGCAGCTGGACTCTGGACTGCAGGCAGACCAGTTCAGCAGCTGGACTCTGGACTGCAGGCAGACCAGTTCAGCAGCAGGACTCTGGACTGCAGACAGACCAGTTCAGCAGCCGGACTCTGGACTGCAGGCAGACCAGTTCAGGAGCTGGACTCTGGACTGCAGGCAGACCAGTTCAGCAGCAGGACTCTGGACTGCAGGCAGACCAGTTCAGCAGCTGGACTCTGGACTGCAGGCAGACCAGTTCAGGAGCTGGACTCTGGACTGCAGGCAGACCAGTTCAGCAGCAGGACTCTGGACTGCAGGCAGACCAGTTCAGCAGCTGGACTCTGGACTGCAGGCAGACCAGTTCAGCAGCTGGACTCTGGACTGCAGGCAGACCAGTTCAGCAGCAGGACTCTGGACTGCAGACAGACCAGTTCAGCAGCCGGACTCTGGACTGCAGGCAGACCAGTTCATCAGCTGGACTCTGGACCGCAGGCAGACCAGTTCATCAGCTGGACTCTGGACCGCAGGCAGACCAGTTCAGCAGCAGGACTCCGGACTGCAGGCAGACCAGTTGCCAATTGACCTGGTCACTTGTCAAATTCTCCTCCATGGAAAGTGAACATACGGTCCATTGTGAAGATTCTATTTAGATAAATTCAGTCAATCATTAAATCTCTAACAGACTCTTGTACCTGGAAATGAAAGTGGCTTGGTGTGACAGGACAACATGGCCCTCCCAGTCCAAGACCAGTTTCCAGCCACAAACCTCCCAGAGATGGAACTGGGAGAAGCACGGCTCACGCATGAAGGTCCTCTACTAGATCGTACCTGAGAGGTGCAGAGGAAACTGCAGCATGCTCCACGTCCACACCCCCAGAATGACGTAGACCATAGCTGGACTGCTGCTGCTGCACACACACGAGACATTTAACAGCAGAACACAGCAGCTTCGTCATCCCTCCTCTTCCTCTCTCGACTCACCTGATGTCAGAAATGGTTTCAGAGGTGAACTCTAGGATGTCGGCAGCCGTGCCCACAAAGATGAGCAGCAGCTGGGACAGCTGATCTCTGGTGAGCCCCCCGGCTGCAGGCAGCAGCCATTTCCCCAGAATCAGCAGGATCAGCATGATCTGATGTAAGGCCAGGATCCAGTCATTGGCACAGACGGTGCTCAGAGGGGCCTGCGCGGGAATGTAACCACACGTTCATCACGTTAGGGCCAAGGTCATCTCTGCAGACCTTCCTCTTCTCCTCCTTCATGTTTTTAGCGGCTGGGGTTTTGGTAGGGATATACAACTCAGCCAGTTATATACTCCTACATCCCATAAATGTTGACTTGTTTTGTTTTTTTATTTGTTTTTTAGCTAACCCTTTAGCTGTTTCTAAGTTTGCTTTGTTTCTTCCGTCCCTCCTTTACCTTCCATTTTTGTTACCTTAACTCACCTTCATTTAGCAACCAGCTCATTCAAAATGCTATTTTGTTCCTCTCATGTTGCTGCTGAACCTGTTTGTCTGCATTTCATGTATGTCTGTCTTACGAGTGGAACTCCGTACGAGCCGTCGGGCTTCGTTCCGCTCATGTGTGATACATCAATCAATCAATCAATCAACTTTTATTTGTATAGCCCTTTACAATTACCAGAATGGTACTCAAAGTGCTTCACAATTAAGCCATAAAAGTACATCAATACATAAAACAGAAAAATCAATAAAACAGGATAAGAAAGAAATAAGAAGTAACTTATTTGCCACTAGGCCACCCACCCACTCCCCCTTAGTTTGGTGAAACAAGATGAAAATTTACGTTGTAACAAAGTGAAAAAAATGTTTGTTATTAATTATATTTTTACTTTGTATCAAAGTAATTCCTCTCTTTGTTTCAATATATACAAAAGTATTTCAAGTAAATCAAAATTTATGGTTTCAACCAAATCATAAATTTAGTTTGAGAAAAACAAACAAAATAATCAGATGTGACAAGTTGACACAATTTTTTAAAATTTGATCAAAAGTAACAAATTTTTAAAGAAAGTGACGTGCTTTATTTCAAAACACAGATTAGGAATAAGAAATAAATATTCATATTTATATAACTACTATTGATGATATTATTGGCAATGCTAGGAGATGGTTGAGTTCAGTCTTTCACATAATCCTAAACTTTTTTGTTAAATTCATTCCTGGAGGTGAAAATATTCTCATTTCAGTGGCTGATGTGGTTTTTTGACACATTTCAGTTCACATTTAAACATCATGCAGGGAAAAGCTCACTGTGCTTCTGAGAAAAGGCAACAGTTTCACGAGAAGTAATAAAAGTGTTGTTATAAATTTCCCTCTGCAGTGCAAGTCCTCCTGCTCATGCATGCGTTTCATGTTTTTGTTGAGGGCGGGTTGTTTCATGAAAACTGAATGCAGTAACGGTTAAAGCCTGACAGAGGCCTCTTTGACGTGAACCCGCATCACAACAGCTTCACTGTCTCGACATGTAAGGACACGGAAAAGAAAAATACAAGGTAATGAGTCAGTGACTGAGCAGAAAACGTCTCCTTTCAATCTGCTGCAAACTAAAAATCACCTCTTTCTCTCAGCAAAAGAAGAAAGTTCTGTTAGAGAAAGCTGAGAAATCCCATCACCCCCCTGATTCTGTTCAGGTGCAGCAGTATTCAGAGTGACCATCTGCTTCAGAATGAAGCTGCAGGTAAAAGTTCTCATTGAAACCTACCTGTATTCTCTCCATGACATCGGTTGAGTTATTCCCTTTGAAAAGTCGCTCAAAATTTTCAGATGAGTCGAGCTTATTACACTAGAAGAGATTAAAATGAAACGATGTTTATTTGTAAATAAATCATGTTAACCTGAACGATGAAGGAGAATATAAATGACACATGCTGATTTTTTTACCCTGGAGTCTGCAAACTTGTTTTCTTGGAAATGAATCTCTAAAATCCAGATAGATGGAATGATGCTGATGAGGAAGAGGAACACTGCCGGAGAAAACCTGGAGGGAAAGAAGACACCTTCAGAAACATTCCTGTCATCTGAAACCAGTCACCGACTGAGCCGTGGTACCATCTGGAACCGCTCCCCTTCCGTCTCCTCAGGGTCAGGATCATCTCAGCCACCAGCGGCAGGTAGAGGATGGTCAGGAACCAGTAGAGTCTATCGCCTTTCACCCACACCACTCTCCACACACCGATGAGGGAGATGAGGATGAAGAGGGACCGGGTCACGACAGCACAGATGAACTTGAGGAACATGTCAGAGGTTTGTGAGGGTGAGAACCAGAAAGACTCCAGCTGCAGACTGAGCAGAGGTGTGAGGTGAAGGGGGGGCGAGCTCAGACACGCCTCCAGGAGGACGGTTCATGTCGATCCAACAGGTCTGATGTCCCGCTGCACGTGTTTGGAAAAGACGCTGCTTTAAAAACGAATACAGAATGAGGGAAGTCCAGCAGCTGAGACTGGTCAGGCCCCGCTCACGACTGCTGTCAGAGACCGTGCAGTAGCTGTTTATAAAGTCTGGAAATACTGGAGGCATCTGAAGGCTGGAATCACTGACAAAGGTTTTTGCACTAAGTAGTAAATAAATTTCAGTAAGCGTGTGCAATACTTTTTCCCTGTGTCATTTCACTATATTACACATAACTTCATTTATGGACATAAATGTTGGGGTTTCTTTGTGTGTGTGCATTATTTGGGTTGCAGCCAACATCTGGTGAAAATGCCATGTCAATATCTCTACTAGAAATATATTTCTGAGAAAAACGTTGACGTGTTCAATACTTCTTTTCCCCGCTGTACCTGTACCAGGTTGCCGTCTGAAGTTATCGTTTGTGGTCCTTCTAATTTTGGCTTTATAGTTCATTTGCCGTAAAACCTTTTTATGCAGCGCGTCATTTGCACTGATGGAAAAGAATGCATTCGTGTAAACACTGAATGATAGTGAAAAGAAATTCTCTTTACATTTGAGTTTCATCCTTAAAACCTCTGTTTTGGCCCACGGCTGATGGCGATCAGAAAGGGTTACCTGGGTTGTAGCGACTGGCCCTGTGAGGGTGGCGACAGGTCCAGAAATAATCGAACCCAAAAGGGTGACTTTATGAAGTTTGATTACATATAAATTCTCCATCCAGTATTATTAGGCTACATACCTTTTACTAAAACAGTTGCATTCGGCCAAATATCTTTTTATTGTGTTGAGTTAAAGTGAATATATTACATGGAGTGAAATTTGAATGAATAAAGGAAACGCAAAACTATACATACACTTTATGCATATGTGCGACCAAGAAGCCATAAAAGTGTGTGTTGCATTTCCTTTATTCAATCAAATTTCCCTTCATGTAGCCTAAAATAGACACAACACTATAAAAAAAAGACATTTGGCTGAATGCAGCTGTTTAATTAAAAGGTCTGTAATAATATTGGATGGTAAATTTATATGTAATGAAATTACATAAAGTCACCATTTTGGGTTTGATTATCGATGGAGGAGTTCCTAAAAACACTTATTAAAGTTTGGGTTCAATATAATGCAGTTACAGAAAGGTAACACTGTGTGATGGCTATTAAACTGACCAGATTATATTCCCATGCATCAGGAAAAATTTGTAAAGCATTTACATTACAAAAAGAAAAAAAATAATAATGGTGAGTTCTATATTTTGACAAAGTGCCAGTCTATCAAATACTGGTCAGCCAAACATATGTTTTACATTTTATACCGTTTCCATTGGGATAATCAAGCGCCTCTTGTGTATTACTCCTCAAACACAATCAGATGATGATCAAATATTTGATGAAGGCTGTCGGCTGCGTGACGTCCAAGGATGAAAAACCATGAACACGGACAGACCCCGCACCCGCAGCCGACAGAGCAGCCATCTTGGGTCAGACCGGGCTGCCGTCAAAGTGAATGCTTGCCTGTTGAGGAAAGTGGTATTTCTCATGTTCAGACCTGCTTAACCCGGTAAAGTTTCAACTGATTTACAGATAAATGGGCTGAATGAAAATGCCGCCCTTTTTGGAACTGCGTGGGACTATTTGATCGAATTAAACGATTGCATAGCTTTATATATGGCATTTTGTTCATGTATTGACTGATTAATTAATCATTCTTTCATTAATTCTAAACTTTGTTAACTTTGTAGTTTTACTATTTATTTGAGTTTAAATTGTTTTGGTCCTAAATAAATAAATGTTATCCAATTTTTTTTTTAAATCCCAGTTTGTCTTGGTTATTGAAGTGGTAGAGAAATGGTAGATGGCCGCCAGATTGGCACGTCGGCCTAGCAGCCAGCAGCTGTCTATGGCTCAAAAGCCTCCCATAGTTTACATAAATGCTCTTCTTCTCGCCCCTGCAGTCACAGATTTTCAGGCTCACGGGTTTTGCTGCAACAACCCTCCAGATGCATTCCCCCTGAAAACACCCGCAAGTGGAAATATTTGTTTTCCCGTAACTTTTTAAAGTGTGTTTTAATTAGTTAGAACTGTAACTGTAATCAGATGTGTAAAATAATTCCTAAAGGCAAATTTGTAAAATAAATGGATAAATTTAGCTTAACTGAAAATAGGGCAGTGGAAAGGAGCGGGACCAGCTGCAGTCATGATACATCGCCATATATCCAATCCACGCCAGAAGTCTCAATCGGAAGTTTCTTCTTACTAAAATCTAACTCTAACCACCCGACAGGACCAAACGGATCTGTTTGCAAGCCGCAGATAGATAGGCTACTCTTAGTGGGATTAATTTAGTTCCGCTGGAGACTTCCTGTATGGATTGGATGATTGGATGTATGGCGGCGCCCTTGGCGGTCATTCTAACTGCAGGTAGAAAAGCGTGCAGCATCATCTCTGACCAGAACTCTTCTCATCACCTCCACCAAGGAGGTTTTGTTTTTCTGTCTGTCTGTCAGCAACTTTATGGAAAAAGTTCTGGACGGATTGACCTGAAATCTTCACCAGCGTGTTTCTGGATGAACCCATTAAATGTCGGTGGTGATCCGGATCTCCTTCTGGATCCAGGAATGTTTGGAAGGATTCTGTATCATTGTGAGATCGGCCACATTTGGGATTTTTGCACATAACTCCATACAAATGGCCCGAGTTGGTAAAAAAAATAAAATAAAAAAATAAATGAATGAATGAATGAATGAATGAATGAATGAATAAATAAACAAATAAATAAATAAATAAACAAATAAATAAATAAAATAACAAGAAAGGATCTGAAAGAGTTCTATACATGATGAACTGTGAACTTTCCAGTTTAAACTTTATTAACAGAAACAAAATGTAATAAAAGACACGTAGCAATAAAAGTTCAGGTGAGGATCTAGTTTGAGGGGACGTGAGCTGCTTGGCGCAGGTCTGCGCTCTCCGACTGCTTTTCTAGTTTTAGTTAATGTTTCTGTGTCCAGCATTTTGTTGCGTTTTTGCGCTCTGCTGGCAGCTTGTTGTCATGGCAACCACAGCGTAAACATGTCCGGGAAAGGGACGGGTGGTGAGAACAAGGAGAAGGCAAAGGTAAATGAATCCTGATAAGAACATTTATGTTTGCTGTGTGTTCCGTTAACGGTTCTTCCTCCGCCAGAACCGGGAGTTGGTTTTCCCGCAGTGGGACGCGCTTCCTCTTCCTCACATCCAGAAGCTGCTGGACAGGGACAGTCCGGAGGAGCTTCAGGTGTAAGTCAGCTGCACACCCGCCATGAACCTCAACCAGAAAACACCTATAACAGCGTTACTAACGGATCAACTGCCGTTTCCATGGTTACCGCGCGGATAGTTACTGCCAATCCTCGCGCGGGCGGGGCCTAAAATAATATTTTACAAAATATTATTTTATTAAAAATAAATATTTTTTTTTTTGTGATTTATTTTTTATTTTTTTTTTTTTTTTTTTTTTTTTTTTTTTTTTTTTTTTTTTTTTTTAATTTTATTTTTTTATTTTTATAATTTTATTTATATATAATTTATTTATTTTTTTAATTTATATTTTTTTTTTTTTTTTTTTTTTTTTTTTTTTTTTTTTTTTAAAAAAAAAATTATATATATATATATATATATATATATATATATATTTTTTTAAATTTTTTCCCATTTTTTTTTTTTTAATTATTTTTTATTATATAATATAATCTTCCCTTTTCTTTGTTCTGGGATATTTTTTCTCCCTCTTTTTTTTTTTTTTATATATATATATATATATATATATATATATATATATATATATATATATATATATATATATATATATATATATATATATATATACCCCTTTTTTTTTTTTCCTTTTTTAAGTTTTTCCAAAAAATTTTATATATTTTTTTTTTTTATTTTTCCCAGGTTTTTCCCTTTTTTAAAAAATTCCTTTTAATTAAATACCCCTCCCACCCTTCCCCCTATTCCTCTCCCCTTCTCCCAATCCCTCTCCCCTCTCAACCCCAATCTGGGTCTATCATTCTATCTCCGATGTACTGAGCATCACAGCGCAGACTCCGTACAGTTGGGACAGTTTTCGCTCCTGTCATTTCCACACAAAAATTAGACATTAAAAAGGTTCTGGACAGAAGATTTATTTCATTTTTTTTATACAAAATGCGTCCTCTATACGTGCGCTAAAATAACCAAGAAATAATAGCCATAAGTAATTTATCATTTTCACAATTAATCACAAACAACAGGTGTGTTTTTGTCTCAACTGTACACACAAAATAAAAATACTGATTAGAGTTGAGCAAGGGCGTAACTTTGGGTCTGCCATTTGGGGGGGGGGGGTCGTATTCTTTGCCTGTTTATTTACTTATTTAATTATTTACATTTGTGAAACGAGTCAGGGTAATTTGGTGTCTGTAACAGATACAGTATATTGTGATACTTTCCCTTTTGAATTAATAGTAAACTTAGTTATTTTCTTTTCACCACGACAATCAGCCCCATACAGGACCATGAACAGAGTTATATTATACATACTGCTGGCATATCTCGTTTCTTACATTTATGCAATTAAAACTTGAAATGTAAAATCTATGAACCTTCCTATGAAGTCAAACACATAGATCAAAGACATCCATGCAGAAGAGGATTAAACTGCTTCTTGAACAAATATGTTTGATACTGCTACTGTTTGTTTTGTATTATTTTTTTAAATTTTTTTTTACTTTTATTTATATATAAATATGATGCAAGGTTCCACAATTAGTTCTCACTGATACCCAAATTATGTTCATGTTGTTAAGTCAAAATCATAAAAAATAATTGTAATAGTACATTAACCTGCCCTTCACATCCTGGGATCTCAAAGGGCTAAATTTTAACGTGTCAACGTGTCTTTTTTGAGGTGTTAGAATGACGGCTAGTAACCCCTCTGTGCTAAAATAGAGACATGGTAACATGGCATCAAATGTACTGTAGCTACAAGTAGACCATAATACTCTAAAATTCATTAATACATTTAATTTAAAAAATAGCTCAGACTGCATGAATGACCATAATGAGCAGTGTTGATGCATCTGTAACTGGTGATAAACATGACACATGATATAATAGCTAAATCATTTATAATCACGTGACAGCTAGACGCTGTGAAGTCACGTCGCATTTCTAAACTTCATACAGAAGTAAACGGTGGCGTCACGCACATCCCAGTGAGGACTGGGTGCTGGATGAAAGTGAAATATAGGATGAAGAGAAGAACGCACGAAACGTCACGCCATTAAAATAGATAGATAGATAGATAGATAGATAGACTATATATATATATAGATAGATATATATATACATATATATATATATATATATATATATATGTAGGCCTATGTATATTATATATATATACAGTTGTATGACAAACTGTTTGCCTCCTCTGGAAAAATCCAAACCATCATGGCCCTGTGTGAGAAAAAGTGATTGTGCCCCCCCCCCCTCGTTGAAACATAAATTAACTGTGGTTTATTATCTTTGGAAAGCTGAGTTCAGTTTCTCTATCCACATCCAGGCCTGATTACTGTCACACCTGTTCTCCATCAGAAATCACTTAAATAGGACCTGCCTGATGAAGTGAAGTAGACCAAAAGATCCTCAAAAGCTAGACATCATGCTGCCATCCAAAGAAATTCAGGAACAAATGAGAAACAAAGTCATTGAGATCTATCAGTCTGGAAAAGGTTCCAAAGCCATTTCTAAAGCTTTGGGACTCCAGAGAACCACAGTGAGAACCATTATCCACAAATGGTGAAAACATGGAACAGTGGTGAACCTTCCCAGGAGGGGCCGGCCGACCAAAATGACCCCAAGAGCACAGCGACGACTCATCCAAGAGGTCACAAAAGACCCCAGAACAACATCCAAGAACTGCAGGCCTCACTTGCCTCAATGAAGGTCAGTGTTCATGACTCCCCCATCAGAAAGAGACTGGGGGGCAAAAATGGCTGCATGGCAGAGTTCCAAGACCAAAACCACTGCTGAGCAAAAAGAACATAAAGGCTCATCTCAGTTTAGCCAGAAAGCATCTTGATGATCCCCAAGACTTTTGGAAAAATACTCTGTGGACTGACGAGACAAAAGTGGAACTTTCTGGAAGGTGTAGGTCCCATTACATCTGGCGTAAAAGTAACACGGCATTTCAGAGAAGGAACATCATAACAACAGTAAAATATGGTGGTGGTAGTGTGATGGTCTGGGGCTGTTTTGCTGCTTCAGGACCTGGAAGACTTGCTGTGGTAAATGGAACCATGAATTCTGCTGTCTACCAAAACATGTAGATATACACCCCCCCCCCCCCCCCCCCCCCCCAGACCCCCGCCGGCCTGTCCCCCCCCCCAGGACAAAAAAAAAAGGATGCAGGGGACAAAGACACCCCCCCCGCGCAAAACAGACGCCCGCCCGAACGCAGCCCCCCCCCCCCCCCCCCCCCCCCCCACACACACACACACACATACATGTAACACCACCTCAAGACAAAACTATTGAACCAGCATCCTGTCTGGAAGACTGAAAAAACAGCAACCCTCTGATGGTTTATCTGATACTGATCATTTGCACAGTCCAGAAAAACAAAGAAAAAAAAAAATTGATGACTCAAACACAAAAAAATAGCTCGAAATTTTCAAAGCAAAATTTCCCCCAAAACCTGAAATATCTGAAAGACCATGAACTGAAAATATTTTTGGTAGGCCGATCAAATATGAAGATTAAACAGAGCTCTGATGCAGAAAAGAAACACTACTAGACCGCCGTACTACAATCTTTGGTTCAATCTTTTCCTGATCCATTGTGATGGTTCACAACAAGTAAATGTCTTTTTTATTTAAATATTCATGAGTGTGTTTCAGTGACGACAAACCAAATTCAAAACAAGTCTTGGTTAACTCTCCAGTCACACAATTTCTATTTTGTACATAACAGATACAATGAAAAACCAACAATAGCTTTCATATATGACTCCTGGTTATCTTATTTAATGCTGCATAAAGACTCTGAGTGCAGGTCCTTGCTCACTATCCAAGCAGAGATATTAGATCGAAGCATTTCCTTTGTACATATAAAAACGGTTTAAAAAAGTTAACTCATCTAAATAAATCAGTGGATACTTGCTGTCTGCTAGCAGTTCTGTGGCAGGCCTTTGTGCTGCATACTGGTCCTCATTTAAATAATTCAGTCCATGCTTGCCTGCAAAAATATCTCAGCAGAAACCAAACCTTCCCGTTTGAAGGATCAGTCTTTTTTCACGGGGATTTTTTACAACACTCAGGAGGCCTCTCCAAATTCTCCCCCTCCAAATAAGGATAAAAGTTTTTGTTGGGGAAAGGAAAAAAAAAACACCCCTTCCCAACCCCCCCAATCCCGCCTGGCCCGGCCCACCTTACCCAAACCCCCGGGTGAAAAAAGGGTTTAAAGAATCAAACTAGATTGCCCTAATCGTCATTCTTGCAACTGGTTTACTTTAATCCAGATTACTTTTTAAGCCATGTCACTGCAGGTGACTTTGAGTTAAAACACTTTAGGGCAGAGAGACACCGGACAAACTGTCGACCGTCACAGTCGTCGCTAGAAAACATGGTCAGGCTGATCAGTCGACTTCAGTCTGGCTGACACGGTGAGAAAAGTGCCCAAAAGCACACGAGCCGACTTCAGACCTGGGTGTACCTTCTGCACATGCCGGAACATCTCTCAACATGAAAACACGTAAAAGCTGCTGCTGTTGTTGTTAGCACAGAGCTAGGACTGCTAGCTAAGGTCCCGATATGATGCCAAACCATGTGTGAGAGTTTGCATGATGTCCTCTCTTCATCTGGTTTGTTTACCTTCACTTCGGGTCTTCTCATGTGCTGATTCGCCAGCAAGGTCAAGCCTGACTCACGATCTGATTGGTCAGCCCATCACCGACTGAACGACTGGCCGAAGCCGATTACACACGTTCAATCGGCTGAAAAGAACGCTGACGGTGTTGGAGATGGATGGAGACGGCCGACGACACAGAACACACCACACTGACTCACGACGCGACTTCAGACGACGACACCAGACGGACGAACAGCGGCCCGGTGTGTCTCCGCCTTTAAGCACCATAACACCCTGTTTCCACCAGCAGGTCTGGGTCGGGTCGGGTCAGATCAGTCCATGTTTTTTTGCGTCTCGACTCCGCAGATAAAACCCTGGACGGGAACTCTTATATCCGACCCGACCCAGCCTACTTTTTTGGTACCCTTCGGTAGGGGTACTTATCTAACCGATCCGGACCAAAGAGGTGGAGCTAATACACAGCTAACTGTTGATTCATTGAAAAATCTGTCACTTCCCGCGTGACCCGGCGTAAAAACAAGGCAGGGGTGACTGCTTTGTTTCTGTCTCTGTGGTGCTTTGGTTAAAAGGCGTTGCACTGCGATGATGTCACGTGATCACGTAGCAGCGCGATCCGGTTAATACTCCGCCTCCAGGGTAAGGGGACAGTTTGCTGTGGGGACGCAACGTTAAATCAACACATCCGTACCAAAACCCACCCGATCCAACCTGGCCCGACCCGACCCGACCCAGACCCGCGGGTGGAAACGGGGCTTTAGTCTAGGACTAACCTTAGCCCTATCTCTGAAAGCAGCCCTAGAAGTATGAAGACCTGTGTAGATCCCATTAAGGGGCATTATGAAGGGGTCTGCTTCAGTAAGTAGCAGGTCTGACTTGGGCATGGCCTTCGTTTTCTTCAGGAAAACATTTCCTGGTTTTAATGTTGTGGCTGACTGGTGTAGAACTACAAATCTCAGCTGTCAGAATAATCAGACTGGAGCATTTAATCCCAGTTACATCGCTGTGACTGAGACCACTGTGTTGCACGTTGGTGATTGTACTGAATTCATATGACTGCTTTCGTGTTTTTCAGTTTGATCTGGATCTGATCTGTCGTTGCAGGGACCTGAAGGAGATACTGGGCTACAGGAACCACCAGATCTGCATGAGAGAATCTATCCTGCTGGATTACTATACCTGTGGTTTCTGGTGGGCTAAAGAAGCAAACTTAAGCCCACCTCAGACCTCTTTCATCATGGCCGTGCTGCACATGCTGCTGGACAACATCCGAGGTTGGGAAGACAACATTTATCAAAACAATCTTGCAAGTGGTCAAATGCAGGTTTTGTGAACAGAATAACTCTTAAATGAGACAGAAGGGCTTGAAGAGTGAAAACATGTTTTTCTTGGATTATCTACTGTAAGCTGATGGCAAGTCCTGCTGTCACTGTTGTCTGTAGAGGTCACTTAGGTTGAAGATGCAACAGTACTAAAAGTGCTTAAAGTGTCCGTCTTTACAGTAATATACTTAATAAACGATTGTTCTCCAGAGTGTTTTGCCATAAAGTGTGTGTCAGATTCACAGCTCTGTGATCTACTCCCAGAGAAACAGATGGCTTTGGTGGATAACCTGACGGAGTTTGCTAAGGCCTTGGGTCCTGCCTGCCAGCACTCACCTTCAGAGGAAGGGCCCAGTTCACTTCTGGACTACGACCAAGCTACAGCATTCGTACGTCATGTCAGAAACAGGTAAATACGGGGGAAAGGCAGAGCTCTGGAGAGACTAGGTAAATATTCTATCTTCATATTCATATTATAACATGACAGTAAAATCAACAAAAACTTGAAAAAGACACTTTCAGTTTTTTCAGCTTTAATTCAGTTCAGCTTTATATCAGCCTCATAAGGTCACCATCTGGAGGAGTTCCTTTTATCAGGCAGGTTGGTGGCATTTCTGACCTCAGTGATTTGTGATAAGCAGGTTTATTGTGATTAAAATGGGTCTTAGGAAGGCAACATGAAGCAAGAAGGACATAGTTCTGTCTGCTGCTGACAGACAGTAAGAAGAGGTCTGCTGGGACCAATAAACCCATGGACCAGACCTTAGACCAGACCATCTGGTTCTGTACAGGCGGTTCTACCTAGAAGCAGATGATGCAGCACTGACCTTCACAAATTATTCATACCCTCCAATTAAAGAAAATGCTAAATTCACAATAGCTGGCTAACGCTAGCCTGCTAACACCAGCTACAGTGTAGCCTGCATCATTGAAGTGCTGGCTACAAACGTGCTACCTTGTTTTATTGTAAAGTTCAGCCCTTCACCCCAGCGAATCGCTTTGATCCACTTCTTCCTTAGCATCGCTTCAGTCGGGAATCCATGAAAACCTAAGAAGGGCTGGCGTTGTTTATTCGATGTACGAAGTGGAACAGAGCAGTGACATTAGATTTAGCTATTGTTGAACTGGCCCGGAAGAGGAAATGCTCAAATTCAACAAGTTTCAGAAACGGGAACAAGAAGCGTGATAATCCCCTGTAGCAAGTCTAAGCATGTCTTACCTTTACCCCACCACTTAGGAGACTAATCTTCGATGGCTCCTGTTAGTTTCCAGTTAGCTTGGTTAGCATTTAGCCCAGAGTATGTCAGCTGTCAATGCTGCGCTTTGCCCCATTTTAGTATTTTCTGGGAGTGACAACACACGACGCAGCAAAGATGGCGACGATGGGAACACCCAACTGGCATCATTTTTATCAATTCAGAAACTGATGGGTCACGGGAGCGGAAGATTCATCCTCTTATTTTTTATGGTCTCAGGGAGGGACACATTGAAAACCTGCAAGATTTCATTCCTCGTAGGACCAGATTTGGGAGCCCTGCTCAAAGCTATAACTGGGTGATGGGTGAAAGTTTTCTAGATGTGGCAGGACGAAGGAGGGCCTGGGTGGGATTTGAACCACAGACTCCCGGGTGAGAGTCATGCGCGCTAACCAGTCAGCCAAAGGGACATCCCCTTGGCCAAGTAGCCAGTGAACATGAACACTCGGAGGCAAGTGACAGGACTGTCAACTGCCACATAGAGTTAGGCATTGGAAAGGTTTTCAGTTCCATTTTCTTTCAGAAACTAACCTCAGCATTTACCTTGTAACTGAACAGTAACTAACCTGACTCTGGAACTAACTTACAGTTGTGTGCAAAAGTGTTTGCCTCCTTCCTGATTTCTTATTTTTTTTTGCATGTTTGTCACACTTGAATGTTTCAGATCATCAAACAAATTTAAATATTAGACAAAGATAATAAATAAACACAAAATGCAGTTTTTAAATAAAGATTTTTATTAGTAAGGGGGGAAAAAAATCCAAACCTCCATGTCCCTGTGTGAAAAAGTGATCTTCCCCTAAACCTAATAACTGGTTGTTCCACCTTAGCAGCAACAACTGCATCAAGCGTTTGTGATAACTGGCAGTGAGTCTTCTTCAGCGCTGTGGAGGAATTTTGTTCCACTCATCTTTGCAGAATTGTTGTCATTCAGCCACATTGGAGGCTTTTCCAGCATGAACCGCCTTTTTAAGGTCATGCCACAGCATCTCAGTGGGATTCAGGTGGGGGCTTTGACTAGGCCACTCCAAAGTCTTCATGTTGTTGTTCTTAAGCCATTCAGAGGTGGACTTGCTGGTGTGTTCTGGATCATTGTTCTGCTGCAGAACCCAAGTGCGCTTCAGCTTGAGGTCACCAACAGATGGCCGGACGTTCTCCTTCAGGATTTTTTTGGTAGAAGCAGAATTCATGGTTCCATTTACCACAGCAAGTCTTCCAGGTCCTGAAGCAGCAAAACAGCCCCAGACCATCACACTACCACCACCATGTTTTACTGTTGCTATGATGTTCCTTTTCTGAAATGCCGTGTTCCTTTTACGCCAGATGTAATGGGACCTCCACCTTCCAGAAAGTTCCACTTTTGTCTCGTCAGTCCACAGAGTATTTTCCCAAAAGTCTTGGGGATCATCAAGATGCTTTCTGGCTAAACTGAGACGAGCCTTTATGTTCTTTTTGCTCAGCAGTGGTTTTGGTCTTGGAACTCTGCCATGCAGCCATTTTTGCCCCCCAGTCTCTTTCTGATGGGGGAGTCATGAACACTGACCTTCATTGAGGCAAGTGAGGCCTGCAGTTCTTGGATGTTGTTCAGGGGTCTTTTGTGACCTCTTGGATGAGTCGTCGCTGTGCTCTTGGGGTCATTTTGGTCGGCCGGCCCCTCCTGGGAAGGTTCACCACTGTTCCATGTTTTCACCATTTGTGGATAATGGTTCTCACTGTGGTTCTCTGGAGTCCCAAAGCTTTAGAAATGGCTTTGGAACCTTTTCCAGACTGATAGATCTCAATGACTTTGTTTCTCATGTGTTCCTGAATTTCTTTGGATGGCAGCATGATGTCTAGCTTTGGAGGATCTTTTGGTCTACTTCACTTTGTCAGGCAGGTCCTATTTAAGGGATTTCTGATGGAGAACAGGTGTGGCAGTAATCAGGCCTGGATGTGGATAGAGAAACTGAACTCAGCTTTCCAAAGATAATAAACCACAGTTTATTTTTTAACGGAAGGACAATCACTTTTTCACACAGGGCCATGGAGGTTTGGATTTTTTATCCCCCTTACTAATAAAAACCTTCATTTAGAAACTGCATTTTGTGTTTACTTGTGTTATCTTTGTCTCACATGTTGTTTGATTATCTAAAACATAAGTGTGACAAAAATGCAAAAAAAAAAAAAGAAATCAGAAAGGAAGCAAACACTTTTTCACACAACTGTAACTAAAACAACTCAGCAGCTAACCAGTCACTAACCTC
Organism: Atherinomorus stipes; assembly: GCA_023101725.1. Taxonomy (NCBI): domain Eukaryota; kingdom Metazoa; phylum Chordata; class Actinopteri; order Atheriniformes; family Atherinidae; genus Atherinomorus; species Atherinomorus stipes. The sequence continues at coordinate 157,760 of JALJCO010006428.1, read as the reverse complement.
ACTCTGACTGGAATCATTTACTAATCTGGATCTGAAACTACATTGATTGGGTAACTAACCGGCCTCTTTAACTTCATGTCCTCCCAGCCTGGTCCAGAAGTACCGGCTGTATGAGCTGGTGTCCAGCGTATCCAGAGAGGAGCAGCTTTCAGGCTTGAAGGTGATGCTTCTGTCTCAGGTGTTTCACATGAGTTTCTAATGTCTTCGTATAAACATGTAGGCCTGTTATGTAAACTCATGAACCTATGAACATTCTGATTTCAGAGGACGGTGGAGGTGTTCGGTCAGGAGGCTCTGACCCCATTAGAGGAAGGTGTCTCCACTCATCTCCTCCTGTAAGAACACTTCATGTTCTCCACAGAAAGATGGTGGAAGCAATGAAAGACGAGACTTCTCCTCCGCTCAGCATCAGCACTAGATAATCCTGATATGATGTTTATAGCTCCTGCTCCTCAGGAGTACAGATGCCATCACTGATTCATGTTATAATAAAAGCAGCTTTCTCTGAACTTGTTATCAGATCTAAGTATATGATGTGGAATGATTGGCACTCACTTCCATAAAAACCAGCAACCACCATAAAAATTCTTCCTCATACACTTGTAGCTTCTTTTTTTTTTTTACTTGTACTGTCCACCATGGTAACAGCAGAATTATGGTCTGGCTGCTTTATTGTAATGAACAGATTTACTCTTCTGATGGAATGATAAATTATAACAGCCAGTATCAATTGGGATTTATAAAATGTCTGCAGACAAAGATGGAGGCCATCAGCTCATTGTTTATTCCCTCACCACAGTCCAGATCCTGTGTACCTATTACAGTGGGACCTAATGTCTGTACATTTCAACTCCCAGAGCCGCGAAGTCAAATGTTACATGTACACTAAAGTTCCTTAACATCCAGGGAGAAAAATCAAGGTCGTAGCAACAGTGTTAGCTGGACAGCAGTGTGAGCTGGACAGAGTTGTTAGCTGGACAGAAATGTTAGCTGGACAGCAGTGTGAGCTGGACAGAAATGTTAGCTGGACAGCAGTGTGAGCTGGACAGAAATGCTAGCTGGACAGCAGTGTGAGCTGGACAGAAATGTTAGCTGGACAGCGGTGTGAGCTGGACAAAATGCTAGCTGGACAGCAGTGAGCTGGACAATGAGCGGACAGCAGTGACTGGACAGCAGTGTGAGCTGGACAGAGTTGTTAGCTGGACAGAAATGCTAGCTGGACAGCAGTGTGAGCTGGACAGAAATGAGCTGGACAGCGGTGGAGCTGGACAGAAATGCTAGCTGGACAGCAGGGAGCTGGACAGAGTGTAGCTGGACAGCAGTGAGCGGACGAGAGCACAGAAAGAGCGGACAGCAGTGGAGCTGGACAGAAATGTTAGCTGGACAGCGGTGTGAGCTGGACAGAAATGCTAGCTGGACAGCAGTGTGAGCTGGACAGAGTTGTTAGCTGGACAGCAGTGTGAGCTGGACAGAGTTGTTAGCTGGACAGAAATGTTAGCTGGACAGCAGTGTGAGCTGGACAGAGTTGTTAGCTGGACAGAAATGTTAGCTGGACAGCAGTGTGAGCTGGACAGAGTTGTTAGCTGGACAGCAGTGTGAACTGGCAGAGTGTAGCTGGACAGCAATGTGAGCTGGACAGAGATGTTAGCTGGACAGAAGTGCTAACTGGACAGCAGTGTTAGTGTTAATATTTTTTTTGTGCCCCACCGCCATAAAAACAAACACGTTCGTGCACACATCCACGCACGCGCGATGTGCACGCACACACACAAACATTCTTAACTGCTGTTGTCACCGTGATGGATTCCTTTAACAAAGATGCTGCGCAGGTCGCGTTCCCCTATTTAGGATTTTTTAAAAAAAATTAAATTAAACTTCACTAACAGAAATTTTATTTAATTCTTTGTGAACATGAGTGTTTTACTTGGTGTGGGTGTGACTTTGCGGTGCATAGCCTACCAGCATCCAGCAGTGAAGGGGACGTTTCTGTTGTGACGCAGGAGCAGAACAGCTGAAACCAGCATGGTGGAGAACATCCTACCCTCTTTATGCAGCAATCTCCGAATCCTTACCATCAGGTTTCCTCCTCTGACCAGTTTTATCATTCGTTGCACCGCTGGCTTGAAGATCACGTCCATATTTAAACCCTCTCATGTCGGCAGGTGCTCCATCCCCACCTGCTGAATTGTAAAGCGGTTCTTTACTCTGGAACTGGTGCCTGTTTAAAACCAGTTTGGAGAGCAAGAAGCGCACGCTGTGGCGGTGGAAAGCCAAAGAAACCGTGCTTCTGACTCTGAACCAGAACCAGCTCATATAGAAAAAGGACGCATGGTTTACTCTTATTTTACCGACCCACCTGAGGTCCATTCACAAAAACAGCAACATGTTGCATTGGACTTTGGCTCATGGGGCTCGGCCAATCAGAGTGCACACAGCTGTTTCCATAGATGTTCATTCTCTGCGTGGGTGCCCATTAAAACGCATCAAACCCTCAGCTTTGTTCGGTTTGCAGAGGGTTTTTTGTGTGTGTGTTTTTAAAATAAAGACAAGGTAAAGCAGTGTGCATGAGGTATGCAACGGGCTTTTTAAAAATGTATTTACCCTCCTCTAAATCTGACGCTTATTTTTTCCCCTTTCTTCACGGGCCCCTGATTGCGTCTGGGCCCTGGTGCAGCTGCACCGTCGATACTTACACCTGTGGGCTACACCAAATAAGGTGTAGCCAATCAAAATGAAGTCAACTTGGTTTCCGGGTAAAGTTGCATATCATTATTGCACCCAACTTTTTTACTGAGGAAGGAGGTCTAGCTGCCGAAACAATCCCCCCCTATAAAAAGTGCCATTTTTTTCTTTGGCGTACTTACACGTGCAGTAATGTCAACTACATGAACCAGTTTTTGCTGCTGTGTCATCACTCCTTTAACAAACATCTCTAACAGTGTTTCATCAGTTCCATCTCTGCAGTGGAGCGATGCCTTTACGCTAAACATGTTTCAATACTAAAAACAGCTGTTTGATATGAAATGAAACTTTCAGACAGATTAGGGTAAAAGTATCGGCATGTATCGTAGGCTATATCGTCATCTAAAATAATATATGGTGATATGATATTTGGTCCACATTGCCCAGCCCTAAGCTAAACACAGACACAGAAAGAGCTGTGTCATCATGAGCTGCCACATGTTGTGTATGAATGCTCATGCACACACACAGATCTGATGGTTGGTTATCAGGGATCCTGGTACAGCAGCTAAGCTCAACCTAAACCACCTAAAGAACATCTGACTCATGTTGAACAGCACCATCTGATGGACAGTTTGAAATTCAACTTTTCTCCTCAGTGAGTCATTAAAATATCCAACGGTTAAAGACTGGAGGATGACATTCTCCCCCGCTCATCTCTGTCATCTGAAATGTTTGGAAACACAACAGTCCTATTAAAATAATTCTAATCCAAGCATGACTGCAGCACAGCATGTAAAAATTCCTGCACTGCAGACTGAGATGAAGTGTTCCTCGCTACATGCATGGAAGGGGAAAATCATGCATGGATTGTCATCAGTCCTGAACCATGAGACCTCCTGGCACATGAATGTACAGAACTGGGGCAGGCACGTGACACGGTTCGCAAAGGAATGTAAAAGAGGGAGGAGCAGCTGACCTCTGTGTTTATGTAATAATCATGTCTGCAGGCAGAACAAAATCTTATCTAAATATAATCAACACAAGACAGGCAGACAGTGGATGTTTCAGATGCTATAGGAATAAAACTAATGGAGTTCAGTCATTAATACTGCAGACAGCAGTGAAGGGGTTTCAGGTGGGATTTGAACAGATTTAAATAATACATGTGCTCATTTGCCTTTAAACTGTTTTTTCTGTAGACGGCATAAAAACAGTCAGATATTAGTGGTCATCTTCGGCTGTTTTTACTGTGAGCTAGATGATAAAGAAGTTTCCCTGCGTCCTGGTGCTTTCAGCTCACCACTCTGCAGATCTGTTTTTAGCCTGTGACAGCCCGTCTGTGGTCCATTTTGCACCCCCTTAAGTGGTACTTTATACCCTCCATCCTCCCTCCGTCTCCATCTGTATCCCAACGAACAATCTCCACATGTTTTATTTAGGAAACTCTTCCAAAGCCTCAAACTGCTACAAGGCTGAAGGAGTGTGGATGTGAGGAGTCCATGCAGATTTGTGTTTCCAGTGAGTCCTACAGGATCTGGACCCCATCAGTCCTCATACACCCCGACACCCTGGACAGGCCTGGAGGGATTATCAACATGCATGCACTGAATCAGGGGTCTCCAGGTCCGGTAATTCCCCCGTGCACGTGATCCAGCTTTGCAGAGGCTGGTAACAGCCGTTTGATTCAGGTGTGCTGAAGAAGGGACGCAAACAAATGTGCAGCATAGACGCTCTCCAGGACCGGACTTGGACATCGCTGAATTAGGATAGCTACAGTCATCCTCAAAATTATTCATACTCTTGTTTTATTTTTTGTTTGCTTATTTTTAATATTTCTGTCAAACCACAATTTAAAACCAATGACATGATTTTCATAAAATTTGTATTTATTATCACTTTGTTCAATTTCAACTCATTTCACCGACAGCTGACTTTTTTCCTTATTTAATGACAGGATGCACAGCGAGGGAAAAAGTACTGAACACGTCAACATTTTTCTCAGTCATTTCTAGTAGAACTATTGACATGAAATTTTCACCAGATGTCGGCAACAACCAAAGTAATGCACACATACAAAGAAATCCCAACATTTATGTCCATGAACTAAATTATGTGTAATACAGTGAAATGACACAGGGAATAAGTATTGAACACATGAAGAAATGGAGACAAAAAGGGTAAAAGCAAAGAGCTGTCTAAAGACCTACGCAGCCTTATTATTGCAAACACACTGAAGGCATTGGTTCCAGGTGCATTTGTAAACTTCTGAAAGTTCCAGTGAGCACCATTGGGACCATCATCCGGAAGTGGAAAGAACACGGCATGGTCATAAAGCGGCCACGGCCAGATGCTCCTCACAAGATTTCAGACAGAGGAGTCAGAACAATCATCAGAAAGGTTCTCCAACAGCCCAGGACCACTCGTGGAGAGCTTCAGAAAGACCTGGAACCAGCAGCTACAGTTGTTTCAGAGAAAACAAGAAGGAATGCACTCAACCGCCATGGCCTTCATGCACACACACCACGCAAGGAATCAGCAGGCACAAACAGGACCTGTGACTGTTCAGTGTGATAACGGGATCATCTTTATTTTTAGAAAAAAATGTTGTTTTCTCAAGATAACGATAATTTCAGCACATGTCATGATCCATAAATTCTGAGTCACATTTCAATCTAGTTTACTTTCATAAATTCCCCCTCTTCTGTGTCACCGTGGGCATATGGGAACATGGGCGCTTCTGTAACGCATACAGTTCTGCTGAAATGCTTACACCCATGAAAGAAGGAAGAAATCAGGTCCATGTTCATGGGAAACATGCTCCAATGTGTCGGGGACACTTTTGTTTAGTTGTTTTTGTTTTTTTTCTTTTTCAACCACAATTCAAAACCAGGATGTTATTTCACTAAATTATAAATTAGTAAATTTAGTTAATTACTTTTTCTTTCAGTTTCTTGTTTGAATTACTGTTGTGAATTTCTCCTTTTCTTCAGTGGGAGTGGATGTAAACATTTGAGCACAACTTCCACCACTCTGATGAAGAAATGTATTTATATCTCAAAGTTATGTCTTGGGCAGCTCCATCAGATGTTTGTTTTTCATCAGAGTGGCAGAAATGGGCTTCCATACTGCAAATGAATTACACTCTGTTTTTAAGTGCAGTTTATTTATTGCACACCAGATGGAGCCATTTCTCTTTTTTACGTGTCCTGAACATTGTCCCATTTTATATCATTATTTTATATAATCTTATTTATTTTTATTATTCTGTTGATACATATATGAACTGACAGCACCATGAACTGATGATTATGTCATAAAATAATGTTTAAAACACAATTACAATTAATTTAATGCACTTCCTAAGACAACATAGAAAGTATATGGAATCAGTAGAAAGCGTAGAATCAGAGCTCCTGAGATCAGCCGAGACGCTGTATTCCTGGTTATTCCCGTTAAACGGGAATAATGGGAATGATTTCTGAGGAGGAGCTCCGTGCAGCACCAGGCTGCCGTTCCTGTTGTTGTGGGGTGGGAGTTTCCAGCTACACAGCTCCGGGGAAACACCACAGGATGTCCTTTTCCTCATTCCTCAAGGATAGACGGACTCGCCAACATCTCTGTGTTCACGTGTTCCTCTGAAGAAGAAAGTTTTCTGTCAGCAGATTTTCTCTTCATCACAGAACAGAACGAAAATCATTCAGATTTCATGCACATCCCTGCACCAGCAATAAAACCAGAGGAGACCATTACAAACCGCTCACACAACCAGTACGGAGGAAACATGCAGAGGGAACGATGTTTGTTCAACCACTCATTCAAAAATAGCCCCGTTTTTATGTTTGCTTCAAGAAAAGGGAAAAGATGGCAACTGATTCAGGAAACTCGGTCATGATGCGAAGATTCAGTCAGCTGAGACGGTGCAGGAGACATTTAAACACCTGCATGGATTCTGATCGTTTCTGCACTGATTCTGTTTTTCTCCCGTCAGATAAATCAGAGAATTCAGACAGATTCAGCTCAGATTCTTCCTGACCCACTTCAGGAAAAACTGCAGCTGGTATCAGTCCGGATGAAGCGCCGGTGCTGGTTCTGGTCCAGATCCTGTTTCCTCGGTCTGTTCCTGCTCCGGTCCGGTTCTTCCATCACACCTGGTTCTGGTCCAGATCCTGTTTCCTCGGTCTGTTCCTCCTCTGGTCCGGTTCTTCCATCACACCTGGTTCTGGTCCAGATCCTGTTTCCTCGGTCTGTTCCTCCTCCGGTCCGGTTCTTCCATCACACCTGGTTCTGGTTTTTCCCAGATCCTGTTTCCTCGGTCTGTTCCTCCTCCGGTCCGGTTCTTCCATCACACCTGGTTCTGGTCCAGATCCTGTTTCCTCGGTCTGTTCCTCCTCTGGTCCGGTTCTTCCATCACACCTGGTTCTGGTCCAGATCCTGTTTCCTCGGTCTGTTCCTCCTCCGGTCCGGTTCTTCCATCACACCTGGTTCTGGTCCAGATCCTGTTTCCTCGGTCTGTTCCTCCTCCGGTGCCCGCCGGTTCTTCCATCACACCTGGTTCTGGTCCAGATCCTGTTTCCTCGGTCTGTTCCTCCTCCGGTCCGGTTCTTCCATCACACCTGGTTCTGGTTTAGTTCTGGTCCAGATCCTGTTTCCTCGGTCTGTTCCTCCTCCGGTCCGGTTCTTCCATCACACCTGGTTCTGGTCCAGATCCTGTTTCCTCGGTCTGTTCCTCCTCTGGTCCGGTTCTTCCATCACACCTGGTTCTGGTCCCAGATCCTGTTTCCTCGGTCTGTTCCTCCTCCGGTCCGGTTCTTCCATCACACCTGGTTCTGGTCCAGATCCTGTTTCCTCGGTCTGTTCCTCCTCCGGTCCGGTTCTTCCATCACACCTGGTTCTGGTCCAGATCCTGTTTCCTCGGTCTGTTCCTCCTCCGGTCCGGTTCTTCCATCACACCTGGTTCTGGTCCAGATCCTGTTTCCTCGGTCTGTTCCTGCTCCGGTCCGGTTCTTCCATCACACCTGGTTCTGGTCCAGATCCTGTTTCCTCGGTCTGTTCCTCCTCCGGTCCGGTTCTTCCATCACACCTGGTTCTGGTCCAGATCCTTTTTCCTCGGTCTGTTCCCCCTCCGGTCCGGTTCTTCCATCACACCTGGTTCTGGTAGCAGCTAGCTAGCATCATTCTGCTAGCAGTTAGCGACATTCAGACGACATTCCGTTTACTTGCGTTTGTGACATGATACCTGCTTTCTACTAAATACCAGAGCGGCTCGTGCACGTTATCTGTGGAGGAGGAGGGAGCTGTGAAACCAGCAGGTTGGTCTTGCGCATTATTCAAAAATTCGCTAACAGTGTCTGCTTTCTGAAGTGTACAAACATCTTCTATAGCGCCTTTAAAACGCGTCTGCTGATGCTGATTTTTAGTGTTGCTGCTTCTCATTTTAAGAGAAAAGATCTTAAACCAGAACAACTAAGCAGATTTCCAGCAGTGATGTCAGAGGTGAACATCTAACAGTGTGAAACAGCGGCTGGGTGGTGGAGCAGGTCGTCTCCTACTCAGATCATCATGAGTTCAAGCCCCAGGTCATCCAGACCAACCTGAGCCTTGGTAAAAGAACCTTCACCAAACTTCATTCAGATCCATGCGGGTTTGGAGGTTGGTGGGTGATGTGCTGCTCCTTCACACATGCTGCTTACAAGAAAGGATTTTTAGCAGATTTGAACAAAATCATCTCGTTTTAAGATTTTTTTAGTTTAAAATGTGAAAGAGCACTCAAAGGAAGCATTACAGACTAGTTTTGAGGGATTTTTCACTAAATGAGGGACTTGAAATGAGTTTTTATAACTTGTTTAAAGATATTTCTTCATGTCTACAGTCTCCATATTTTTTCTTATTTCAAGTAATCTTACCAAGTGCAACATATTCCTGCATGGGCAGATAATTTACCTTGATTATAGTCTGATTCTTCTCAGTTCCAGTGTCTTTAACTTGTATTAAGACCACTACATTTTGCAGTGTTGCTGCTGGGTCCCTGACAGGGTCCTTCCTCCCCCTCCTCATCATCAGGACTCTGTCTGGTTCAGGTTTTTAATGAAGTTCAGGATGATCTGGACAAACATGCTGAAAACGCTGAATCACATCATTTTCAAAGACGGTGACATATTTTTGAAAATATTTGCTGAATGTTTGTTTGTTTGTTTGTATTTAAAGGTTTTCTGTTTTGTTGTGATGGATGAAAATCAGTGTTTTGGCAGGTAGATGTGAAAAAGCCATACTAGCCCCTTTATTTATTTTTTGCTCTTTATGTGCCCTTGATAATTTGTTTTGTAAAAAAAAAATAAGGGGGAGTTCAAACAGGATTTTTTTTTCTACTGCTATTTAGATTACTTTTGTTGTTTTATGTCAAGAATGAATTAAATTAACTAACAGTTTCTTTAAAATGAAATAAACATGGAAATAATGTCATGCTGCTAGTTCTTAGCAGTCATTTATTCTTCACACATGATGAAAAAGACATCACAATAAACTATCATTATTCGTGTAATTGACATGTTTTTTGTTTTTATTTATTTTAAAACAGCAGAAGGATGATCAAAGAGCTGTACAATGAATCCACGACATGAACCACCCCGCTGAGGGTCGCAGATCCAGAAGGAACTTCAGAAACGTTGGTAAAAGAGTTCATAAAAGTAAAATAATGTGAGTCAACATGTCACTCTGAGCTGAAGGTCAGAGAGGAAAAAGTCTGAACCAAATTTAGCAGCTGGACTCGCATGTCTCAGGAAACCTTCCCACCCGACCCAGAGGGAGCAAGTACCACAGATATCATACAAGGCTCGGCTGTGCAAGCGCAAAAGTTCAGCGTACACTGGAAAAAAGGATTTTTCAGGAAGTAAATTCTACTAGAGTTTTGTATTAACCTGTTTTTAGTAAAAAAAAAAAAAAAAAAAAAAAAAAAAAAAGGCACAATTTTATTAAATGCTACTTAACATTTGTTTGTATATTTTAACTCAATTTTAAATTGTAAGTATAACTCACAATTACTAAGTAATTTGTATTCAATGCTTGTAAAAAGTAAGTAAACTTTACTTTGCCTACACAGTCCTGTCAGAGGGGGAGGGGCTATTTTATAAACTCAGCATATCTGGACCACAAAGGCTCATGGGAGATGCATATTCAACAGGAGTTTAACCTTTAAATGTGTTCTGGTTTACATTTAGGTGATGTTGGAAAATTCAGTTTTGTTTGAATTGTAAAGGTGCGGCCATGAGTGAGAAGGACAGTACAGATAAGTAAAGCCACCACCCCCCACTACCTCTGGAAAACTCCACATATGTTTGAGGAGTTTGGAACATCATATAAGTTACATTCAACTGTGTTTGACATTGTAGCTGTTTGATGTGACGAGTCTGTTAGTCTGTCCCAGTGTGCTTGTTAAAGAACATTCTTAAAATATATTTGTTTCACTGTGAGATTTTCAGTTTGATGTAAACTGAGTCAGCAGAATTTACTAATCATGACAAAGCAAAACTCTATGGTAAGTTGATAAATATAAGTAAAGGTTACTTGAGTTTTTCTAGTAGGAATAACTCATATGCAATTAGCGTTTACTTGAAAATAACCCTTGTGAAATTTACTTAGCATTTCTGAGTGCAACTGCTTTCCTAAGATTTTTTAGGTAAATATTACTCTACAGTTTTTTCAGTGTAGCTACGCGGCAGCCATCTTACCTTACACAGCTCGCCCCTTGAACAACATTAGTCAATGGCGCATGAACTATTTAAAAAAAACATATCTGGCTCAATTTTCAACCGAACCAATTTTCAAACGGTTTGATTTCTTATAAACGTCAGGAATGTAGCCATGTTCCTGTATACTTACACATGGTACATAATACGCCACATCATACGAAAAAAATGGCCGTAGTATCCGGTCATATCTGAAGAGGAGAAAGTGAAGCTAGTTGGACGTGTCCCACCATCGCCATCTTGGCGTGTTATGTGTGTCATCACTCCCGGAAATTAGGCAAAGATAGGGCCACTCAAAACCGCGGGGAAAATGATTGACACCCAAGCTAATGCTAACCGAGCTAATCCGAAGTGAACAGGAATGAGTGAAGATGGACGGTTTAAAGGTAAGACACGCTCAGACTGCTGTTAACCAGCTAAAAACCACCTGCTGCCACAGGATGAGGCCTTCCTGGGAGCTAGCAGGGAGCTAACTGTTAGCTTCCATGGCTAAAATCGCCACCCGGTCTGCTGCCTGTCAATCAAAAGGATACGCCCTTAATTACAGCTATGTGTAATTTCAAGATTAAATCACATCTAATCGGATGAATTATAAAAAGTTCACCCCCCCCCCCCCCCCCCCACAGTTGACATGAAGGTAAACTTGACCTATTAAAGCTAAAATGATGTTTAGAACCAGGCTGTAAACGTGTTTATTTCTGCTTAAAACATGTTTATTACTGCTGTAAACATGTTTATTTTCACTGTAAACATGTTTATTTCTGTTGTAAACATGTTTATTTCTACTGTAAATGTGTTTATTTCTGCTGTAAACATGTTTATTTCTGCTGTAATTGTGTTTATTTCTGCTGTAAACATGTTTATTTCTACTGTAAACATGTTTATTTCTGCTGTAAACATGTTTATTTCTACTGTAAATGTGTTTATTTCTGCTGTAAACATGTTTATTTCTACTGTAAATGTGTGTATTTCTGCTGTAAACATTTCTGCTATAAACACATTTATTTCTCCATTGTTTTGAAGAAAGTATTACAATAACCTGGACTTCCGGGCTCCACACTTTTCCCGCGGAGTTCGGCCCTCGGTGCACATGCATGAGCTGCTTGGACTGCGTTGGTCTTTAGTTTCACCCGCGCTGAACTCAGTCTGAGCCCAGAGTTAGAGACACGATGTTTACTGAGGTAGTAAATCTGCAAGTTGTTTACGGTTTGATCGTTGAGTAAACTGGCGAACTCTATGCTAATGGTAACAACAGGCTAACGCTAGCTTGTAGTTCAAATATCTAAATTCATTAAATTACTGCATAAACTATATTTAACAGGTGGCTAGAGTGTCTCTCTCCCCCGGGAACAGTCATATGTCTGTCATACTGCTGCATTTACATGCTAAAAACTTAGCATTGCAACATTCTGCATCCTTATTTCCGTCATACATCACATTTACCTTGTTAGTGAGAAGAAAGCAACTATGGGTTTGTTTTATTCCCAGACTGGATCGGAGCTCCCTCCAATTCTTTTTTAAAAAAAAAAAAGCGTCTCGGTTGGTTACTCCCGTCTTACGGTGCCGCTCAGACTGCCGTTTGGCTGTCTTCATCTCATCAGACAAACTTTGTCTTACTGGAGTCTGAGTTGTGTGTGAGAGGCTCTTGTTCTTCATCTTTTAGCAGCGGTCGTTCATGGTGTCTCGATGATGCGCGAATGGCAGCGGAGTACACAACACTGGCCACAGCGCAGCCAGACGAACAATAACATGCTGCTCGACACCCCCGCGTGCACCCCTGAGGATTCGTACCTGGAACTCTCGCCTGTTTCATGGCAGAAACAGTATGAGACACCGCAGTAAAGAAAGATCAGCTCATTCTGCACATCAGCAGCTGTTAGAGCATGTGGAGGAAAGATAGGAGTTAACGTTTAAACTGAAGCAATGCACCTTTAACACTGGCTATTCTATCTGCATACTGAGTTAAATTGTGTCTCACTAAGACACTACGGAGGCCGCGACAGACGAGATCTTTCTTTCTTTCTTTCTCTCCTTTTCTTTCTTTTTTCTCTCTTTTCTTTTTAATCAACATCAACCCCTCTTGTGTTTGTCTGCAGCTGACGCTCTTAGCACAATGTAAACAGTGAATTTCTTCTTCTACGCTTGTATTGTCGGCAGAGTAGGCGCTGAACGCTGCGGCTTCTGTAGTGTTGTGAACTCACACAAGTGCGCTTCCAGGAAATGCAACGTAGCACTTTTTAAGCTCTAAAAATCTACTAAAGGACGTCGTTTCCAGTAAATTCTGGACGCTACCCACTCAGGACACTTGCATTTCATTGGACGAGCAGTATGGAGGAATATTGACAAGTTTTTGTGGACTTTTATGGACCTTTTTGGTTCGAGCGCCGGTGAACTCCATTATATGAAAGTCAGCAGATAACCCCCCCCCCCCGTGATGAGTAGAAGATGAAGGACCATCATTCTGTGGGTGTACTTTTCCTTTAAGAACTGCTAGCATAGCGGTGGTTCTGACAGTGTGACACAGCGGCTGGGTGGTGGAGCAGGTTGTCTCGCACTCAGAACATCATGAGTTCAAGTCCCAGGCGTCCAAACCAATCTGTGTTCCAGGTGTCTCGGGATTCCGAGCAGACGCGAGTTGGTGACGTCATTACCAGGTATTTTGCGTCCCAGTTGCACCAACTCAGTGAAAAAATAGAAATCTCCAAAACAGCCTATTTGCGAGCGAGAACAACTAGAAAATACATTTCTAACTATTTGCATTTGTTTAATAAACAAAACATGATCACGCTGCGTTTTAAAGAAAAAAAGACGCCATGAAACAGTTAAATTCAATAACAATTCAGTGCTGTTTGAACTTGGAAATTATGATCAGAAAATCTCTTAAAGAAGTTAAATAAACAACAATGGTGCTGGACGCCGCCATCTTTAAATCTACAATCTCGGGGTCCTCTGCAAATTACCAGCTCGTATTTTGGAAAACCGAGTTCCAAGACAACTGGAACGCACGATCACCCTTGGAAAAAGACGCCTTCACCAGCTCCATTCAGGTACACGTGTGTGTGTGTGTGTGTGTGCGGGTGCGCGCGCGCGCGCGTGTGCGTGCGCGTGTATGTGCGTGGGCGTGCATGTTTGTGCAGGGGCGTGTGCGCGTGCGTGTGTGGGCATGCATGTGGGTGTGGGACTGCGCATGTGTGATTGCGTGTGTGTGTGTGTGGGCGTGTGCGCGTGTGTGTGGGGGCGTACATGTGTGTGTGAGTGTGCGTGTGTGTGTGCATGGGTGTGTGGGAGTGCAGGCGTGTGTGTGTGTACATGGGTGTGTGTGTGTCTGTGTGTGCGTGGGCGTGTGTGTGTGTGTGCATGGGCGTGTGTGTGTGTGCGTGTGTGTGCGCACGTGTGTGTGCATGGGTGTGTGGTCGTGCAGGCGTGCGTGTGCTTGTGTGGGCGTGTGTGTGCGTGGGTGGTGTGTGTGTGCATGGGTGTGTGGGCGTGTGTGTGTGCAGGTGTGCGTGTGTGTGTGCGTGTGTGTGTGGCGTGTGTGTGCGCACGTGTGTGTGTGTGCATGGGTGTGTGGGCGTGCAGGCGTGCGTGTGTGGGTGTGCTTGTGTGGGCGTGTGTGTGCGTGGGTGGTGTGTGTGTGCATGGGTGTGTGGGCGTGCGTGCGTGTGTGTGTGTGGGCGTGTGTGTGTGTGCGTGTGTGTGTGCGTGGGCTTTTTAGCAATTCTCAAATTTTTAAAAAATTATCGTTTTAGATTTTTTTAATTTTAAAATGAGAGCAGCACTCAAAAGAAGCATTGCAGACTAGTTTTGAGGGATCTTTCACTAATGAGGGACTTGAAATGAGTTTTTTGTAACTTGTTTAAAGATATTTCTCCCTGTCTACAGTCTTGTTAAAGATGTTGATATTGAAATAAACATTAAAAAACGCCTAAACTAGTAGTTCTGTCTTGTATTAGTTTGTCCCCCCGTTGGCATAACACTCATCTGGATGTTTGCATCGATTGGAATTGTGTGTTAATTTTAGAGCAAATGTTTGATGGTAATTTTGGAGCAATTTTGAAGCCATGAAACAAACGAAGCTCCTTCTCCCTGCACGTTTGTTAGGGGTGCTGGTGAGACCAGAGCAGCGTGTCATTCCTTATTTCCAGAGCTTCCATAAGCCAGTAATCCTCTTTGTTGTCCAGGATGCTGCAGCTGTGGTCGCGCAGGTTTTCATTCATTTGTTGTTGTTGTTGTCGTCAGCTGGTTCAGCAGCAGTGGAGGCTCAGAGTGCTGCAGCAGGACGGAATGACAGCTGCTGGGGAATCCTACTACCGTCAGGTCACATGGTGCACACAGACACGCTCTATCCCTCTGATCCCCCCACCCCCCTCCATCTCACAAACGGAGAGAGAGGGAGGGCTTTAGAGGAGGAGGAGGAGGAAGAGGAGCTTCAGCGTGAGCCAGATTACAACCAGGGCAGACGCGTGTGGGGAAGACGGACGGAACGCCGGCTCCTCGTCAGGATTCCCCCCTGCGACCAGCTGAAGACGATAAACAGGATCGGAACAAGTCACGAGAGGGAGGAGGAAGAGGAGGAAGAGGAAGAGCAGAAGTCCTGATTCCAGGAGCGAGTGTTTTAGAGGACGCTGTTGTCACCGAGGAGGAGGAAGAGGAGGAGGAAGGGGTGATGTGTGTGTGTGTCAGGGGAAACACTGATGCCACTCTGAGGTGAACTCTCATCATCATCATCATCATCATCATCGAGCCGCCGGAGGTTTGACTGCCATGCTGAAGACCAGGAGGTCCGGGTCCTGCTGAACGTCATGGCCCAGGTGAGCGGGACACACACGTCTCTGGCTGCAGAGGTTTGTCTTCATCTGTCTCGTCTGGCTGGGTGAGATCTGGGGTAGTCCAGAGTCCTGAGGGTCCTGAGGGTCCTGAGGGTCCTGAGGGTCCTGAGGGCCCCGAGACCCCGTTGGCTGGCCAATAACGATGCAAGGATGCAGCATCGTGCCTGACGTCCCTTACCTTTGTTTTTATATAAGATCTCCGATCTAACAAAGTCTTAGATTCTTAGATTCAGTAAAAACTGTCCTACTTCAATGTGAGAGTAAAATATGTGACCAGACCAGAATATGTCAGATTATTAATCTAGTTCTGACAGAAAATGTCTTTTATTTCTTACTTAGTAAGTGAATCTTAAAATTGGATATTTTATTTGCATATGAAGGTAAATGATCTCACTAAGACACTGTTTCAGATCACTTTGTGTCTTTTGCTCCCAATTTTAGCTGTAAAAACTTGTTTTCAGACCTCCTGTACCAGTTCACACACACAAGTTTCTGGTAATAAGAACAAATATCTAGATGTTGGACAAGTGGAAACTTGCTTAAAACAGGCTGAAAAACTCATTTCAGGTTTCTTATTCAGTGACAAACACTAAAACTCGTCTGCTGATGCTGATTTTAGTGTTGCTGCTTCTCATTTTAAGAGAAAAGATCTTAAACCAGAACAACTAAGCAGATTTCCAGAAGTGATGTCAGAGGTGAACATCTAACAGTGTGAAACAGCGGCTGGGTGGTGGAGCAGGTTGTCTCCTACTCAGATCATCATGAGTTCAAGCCCCAGGTCATCCAGACCAACCTGAGCCTTGGTAAAAGAACCTTCACCAAACTTCATTCAGGTCCATGCGGGTTTGGAGGTTGGTGGGTGATGTGCTGCTCCTTCACACATGCTGCTTACAAGAAAGGATTTTTAACAGATTTGAACAAAATCATCTCGTTTTAAGATTTTTTTACTTTAAAATGTGAAAGAGCAACACTCAGAAGAAGCATTACAGACTAGTTATGAGGGATTTTTCACTAAAAAATCTTGAAATTTGTTTTTATAACTTGTTTAAAGATATTTCTCCCTGTCTACAGTCTCCATATTTTTTCTAGCAAGTGTAATTGTCTTTCTGCGTGGACAGATAATTTCACTTGATTATAGTCTGATTCTTCCCAATTTCAGTGTTTTTTAACTTGTATTAAGAGCACTACATTTTGCAGTGAAGGTCTCATGAAGTCCCTGAGGGAGGCAGCTTCAGTCTTGTAGACGTGTAGTCCTGATCTCTGGAACACGCGTGTCATGCTGAGCACGTCTCTAATGAGTTCAGCCACAAACGGCAAAACTCACGGCTGCCCTTTCACTGAATACGAAAAAGAAGGACAAAAATAAGAAAGAAATAACGTTTTAATCCGGTAAAACCCGGCAGCAAAGCTGGAGATTTACCACGTTAATGGGCCCCACAGCTCGTGTTGGCCCCTGGGCCATGTAGGGAGCGTTTCCAGCACTGGTCGTAGACGCTGATGATGGTGCAGTTTGCACGACCTGCTCTGACCCGACATTTGATATTTCAGTGATTTGAACAGATCCAGACATTGATGGAGTTTGGTGTCTGCAGAGAGGACGGGACGGAGGTTTTATTACCGCAACAGAACAGCCCAGCCTGACCCAGGACTTTATTTTGGTCCAGCCTTTTCTGATCTTTCAGTAGTTTTTGACGGGAGGAAAAAACAAAACACGCAGGGTCATTTACTGTTCCAGGCAGAGACGGCTTATTCTTTACCATGGAGCAGCTATTAGTGTGTTAAGGTTGAACAGCTCACTCTGTCAGCAGCACAATGGAAGAAAAAGTATGTGGCCGGCCTGAGCTGCATTGTGTTGTCAGAGGCTGTGTGTTTGTGTACGGAGACGTCAGGATATCCTGCTCCTGGTCGTGCGGACAGACAAACACATTCATGAAACATATTCAGTCTTTATCCAAACGCAGGAGGCATGTCACGCTCTTTCAGCTAAACACATCTGGTTGTTCGTAAACTAAACTTCAGCATGAGTGTAATCATACAGAAATACAAGCAACGAACAGGAGCTGGCACTGACGTGAGGATAAAGAGAAATCCAGTAAAACCACTCAGGACTGGTTTGATGGGAGAGAACTGAATCTCAGAGCAGAGCTGGAGTCACTCCTGCTGGATGTTCAGGTCCACTCAGATCAGGAGAGTCAGAGTGCTGCTAGTCCAGGTCCCACGTTCACGCTGGTCTTCGCCGGTGGACCAGTAACAGCTCGGGTCGTAACCATACTCCCATCTATATCAATGCATCGATATAGATGGGTGTATCAATCGTGAATCAATCCAAAAACCCAATATCGACCAAAGATCGATATCAAAACCACTTTTATTATGAAAATGGCTTTATTTTGAAGGTCCTCTGACACAATATTTTCAAAACAAAATCTGTGTTTATGGTTGTGCAGTGGATAAATGTGATACTGGGAGATTAGACTGCAAAGCTTACGGTTAAAGCAGAACTCAGTAAGTTCAGCTCAGGGCTCCTCCTACTGGTCTCCTTTCACGATGGTGAAGTTCGTACTACCCCAACACCCCCCCAGCACACAGACGTCTTCTCTACTGTCTGTCCTCTGTTCTGATCCCTGAATATCTCTCTAAGCTTTTATTAGCTTGTTGATGCTACGTTGCTACGTTGGTAGCAGCAGAGTCCTGCGTCTCCTGCAGACGTTTTACCGTGTTTTGTGGGTAAATATGCTGTGAATTATATTTTCCTCTGCTGTTGGCGGGTAGCAGGTAAGAATACAAAATTTTATTTACTTTTTGTGGACATGACAAGTGATTATTGAGTCTATTCAGCCCAGCCGTGGCGCTCGGTGCTGCTTCACCTGGCGCCCAGGCAGCACAAGCTATGCGAACTGGATCTTCACTCTGGTCCAGCAAAGAGTTGGTTTTAGAGCCAGGAGCCGTGTTTAGGTGGTGGGAAGGTAGTGGGAGTCTGCACCTCAGGATGAGGTGCAGACTCCGTACCACACGGTGATGCTGCAGCAGGATGGGGTGCAGACTCCGTACCACACGGTGATGCTGCAGCAGGATGAGGTGCAGACTCCGTACCACACGGTGATGCTGCAGCAGGATGAGGTGCAGACTCCGTACCACACGGTGATGCTGCAGCAGGATGGGGTGCAGACTCCGTACCACACGGTGATGCTGCAGCAGGATGAGGTGCAGACTCCGTACCACACGGTGATGCTGCAGCAGGATGAGGTACAGACTCCGTACCACACGGTGATGCTGCAGCAGGATGAGGTGCAGACTCCGTACCACACGGTGATGCTGCAGCAGGATGAGGTGCAGACTCCGTACCGCACGGTGATGCTGCAGCAGGATGAGGTGCAGACTCCGTACCGCACGGTGATGCTGCAGCAGGATGCGGTGCAGACTCCGTACCGCACGGTGATGCTGCAGCAGGATGAGGTGCAGACTCCGTACCACACGGTGATGCTGCAGCAGGATGCGGTGCAGACTCCGTACCACACGGTGATGCTGCATCAGGATGAGGTGCAGGCTCCGTACCGCACGGTGATGCTGCAGCAGGATGAGGTGCAGACTCCGTACCACACGGTGATGCTGCATCAGGATGAGGTGCAGGCTCCGTACCGCACGGTGATGCTGCAGCAGGATGAGGTGCAGACTCCGTACCACACGGTGATGCTGCAGCAGGATGAGGTGCAGGCTCCGTACCGCACGGTGATGCTGCAGCAGGATGAGGTGCAGACTCCGTACCACACGGTGATGCTGCAGCAGGATGAGGTGCAGACTCCGTACCACACGGTGATGCTGCAGCAGGATGAGGTGCAGACTCCGTACCACACGGTGATGCTGCAGCAGGATGAGGTGCAGACTCCGTACCACACGGTGATGCTGCAGCAGGATGAGGTGCAGACTCCGTACCGCACGGTGATGCTGCAGCAGGATGAGGTACAGACTCCGTACCACACGGTGATGCTGCAGCAGGATGAGGTGCAGACTCCGTACCACACGGTGATGCTGCAGCAGGATGAGGTGCAGACTCCGTACCACACGGTGATGCTGCAGCAGGATGCGGTGCAGACTCCGTACCACACGGTGATGCTGCAGCAGGATGAGGTGCAGACTCCGTACCGCACGGTGATACTGCAGCAGGATGAGGTGCAGACTCCGTACCACACGGTGATGCTGCAGCAGGATGAGGTGCAGACTCCGTACCACACGGTGATGCTGCAGCAGGATGCTCTCCATGGTGCCCCTGTAGAAGCAGTGCATGATGGGGGACGGGGCTCTCGCTCCTCTCAGTTTCCGCCGGAAGTAGAGTCGCTGTTGGACTTTCTTGGCCAGGGACGTGGTGTTGGTGTCCCAGGACAGGTCTTGGGAGACGTGGACACCCAGGAACTGGGTGCTGCTCAGCACCGTTGATGATCAGTGGAGCATGCTGGGCAGACCCCCTCCTGAAGTCCACCACCATCTCCTTCGTCTTCTCCACGTTCAGATGGAGATGCTTGTCCTTGCACCACGTGAGGCAGCTCACCTCACTCCTGTAGTTTGTCTCATCGTTGTTGGTGATCAGACCCACCACGGTCGTGTCGTCTGCCATCTTAATGAAGAGGTTGTAGCTGAATGTTGGGGTGCAGTCGTGGGTCAGCAGAGTGAAGAGGAGGGGGCCCAGCACGCATCCTTGGGGGGGCCCCCCGTGTTCAGCGTGATGTTGCTGGAGGTGTTGCCGCCGACGTGAAAGTGTCGAGGAAATATAATGTTTGACTTCTGATATTTGTTCGGTTGCAAAAATCCAAACATTAATGCATGTAAACAGTTACCATGGTGATAACAGGACAAGAGTAGAGATTTCATCGTTCTGTTACAAAATCTCATGGTATTTCATGAAATCTCATGAAATTCCAAAACAAAATTATATCTCACGAGATTTCATTAGTAAAATAGAGCGATACTGCGTTTTTAAATATACAGTAAATATGTTTTCGGCACATGAAAGTATCGTGATATTTCAGTGTATTGATATTTTTTTCCCACCCTTGTTAGATAACCAGGTGACCCTTTTGTAGTCAGTCGAGGTGCAGCCGGTCATTATGAAAAAATGAAGCAAAAAAATTTGAATAAAGTTGCGATATAACAATATTTGTAAATATCATATCTCGCTCATGTAAATATCATCAGTATATCGCACAGCCCTTCTGTGGGGTAAATAGTGATGAATGGCTCACCCATTAGGTCAGGGTTGTCCAGCTCTGGTCCTGGAGGCCTGCAGTCCTGCAGGTTTTAGATGTTTCCCTGCTCCAACACATCTGAATCTACTTAAATTGCTCTCCTCAACAGCTTGTTAAGTTCTGCCCAGACACGTCGATCCGTTATTTAGCAGCAGGAAACATCCATAACCTGCAGGGCAATGCAGCTCTTAGTGATCCAGAGAACTTTTCCAGCATTTCTGTCCCGTCCAGCAGGTTTACAATCCAGCCACTAAATGTTGTTTATCCAGAGACTCTATCTGGTAAATCCACCATGATCCATGATAACTCCATCATTTCTCCCATCTTCATCATAAAAACATCACCATCCCTACCATGTTGCTAGGAGACCTCTGTTTAGACCTGGACATGATGATGAAGACACTTCTGTCCAACTTTCCACCAATCAGAGAGCTTAAACTGACGGTAACGTCCAATCAGGAGCAGCCAAAGATCAACAAGCGAGCAGAAAGTTGTGTGGCCCAATCCCAAACCGCCCCCTACACACCACCCCCTAACTATCAAGTGTCAGTCCCACTCGCAGCAGTAGAGCGCTTTGACTGGAGGTGGAGGGTGTCAATGAGAATGAGACGCCCTCTTCCCTCCACTGGAAAGGAAAGCAGTCATCGCCGTGGCAACACAAACCCACCCGTGTCAAATAAATCTGTTTGGAAATACAAACTCACACTCATGTGTGAAGAACAATGTTTTATTTCAAACAAATAATAATAATCATGATCCTAAACAATTAAATAAATGACTAAATTATTATCACTACTAAAGGGCCTAACAATTATGAATACTACTAATTATCATTTTTCATTAATATTATCATTATAATTATTATTATTGTTGTTATGATGATTATTATTATTATTTTCACTGTTATTATTGTGCCAATAAGCGGATTATAATCCTCTTTTCTGCTCAAACATCCCCTTCCATGAGCGCCAGTGGTTTAAAGGAGACCTACAGCGCACCTGTCATCGTCTCGTCCCCCCCCCCCCCCCCCTATAATAACTCCATTCATGTTTTTCTGTCAGTATTGACAAACATGCAGGACACGTACGTAACTGTCGGGTGGAATGTGACTGGTTCCTCCTCCATGTAGCCGCTGCAAAATTCTAGTGAGTCTGCACTGATGCAGACTCACTGATTAAGGGCTGAACAGTCCACTCGCCCCCCCCCCCCTCCCCCCTCCGTGGTTTGGGACGGCCCTTAATATGGCGGAGCCTCCGCGGGAACGCACAAACGGAGGGGTAGTGTGTGGGGGCCGGTTTGGGATTGGGCCTATGTGTGTCTGAAAGTAGAAAATATTGTTCCTCTATGTCTGAAATAAAGAAAGAAGATGTTTCTGCTGCAGCTGAGGTGGAGCTGGTTTGTGAGGATAGAAGGTGACCAAACATGAGCGTTACTGAGTCTCGGGCCGAGCCGACGGGTCCTCGGTTCTGAGACCAAACATGAGCGTTACTGAGACTCGGGCCGAGCCGACGGGTCCTCGGTTCTGAGACCAAACATGAGCGTTACTGAGACTCGGACCGAGCCGACGGGTCCTCGGTTCTGAGACCAAACATGAGCGTTACTGAGACTCGGACCGAGCCGACGAGTCCTCGGTTCTGAGACCAAACATGAGCGTTACTGAGACTCGGGCCGAGCCGACGGGTCCTCGGTTCTGAGACCAAACATGAGCGTTACTGAGACTCGGGCCAAGCCGACGAGTCATCGGTTCTGAGACCAAACATGAGCGTTACTGAGACTCGGACCGAGCCGACGAGTCCTCGGTTCTGAGACCAAACATGAGCGTTACTGAGACTCGGGCCAAGTCGACGGGTCCTCGGTTCTGAGACCAAACATGAGCGTTACTGAGACTCGGGCCGAGCCGACGGGTCCTCGGTTCTGAGACCAAACATGAGCGTTACTGAGACTCGGACCGAGCCGACGGGTCCTCGGTTCTGAGACCAAACATGAGCGTTACTGAGACTCGGACCGAGCCGACGGGTCCTCGGTTCTGAGACCAAACATGAGCGTTACTGAGACTCGGACCGAGCCGACAGGTCCTCGGTTCTGAGACCAAACATGAGCGTTACCGAGACTCGGGCCGAGCCGACGGGTCCTCGGTTCTGAGACCAAACATGAGCGTTACTGAGACTCGGACCGAGCCGACGGGTCCTCGGTTCTGAGACCAAACATGAGCGTTACTGAGACTCGGGCCGAGCCGACGGGTCCTCGGTTCTGAGACCAAACATGAGCGTTACTGAGACTCGGACCGAGCCGACGGGTCCTCGGTTCTGAGACCAAACATGAGCGTTACTGAGACTCGGACCGAGCCGACGGGTCCTCTTAGACCTTATATCTCACTGAAATGCTTCTGTTTGGGTAATGCTGTCTTGTTTTGGGCGTGATGAGACATCATGAGTGGAAATTAGACGCTAAACTTGGTGCGGTTGGAGTTTCTGCGGTGGATTGGATCATTGAAGTCATTGCTAACTCACCGCAGGGCCGACACAGAGACAAATGGATGGTGGGAGGAAGCCAGAGTAGCCCGACAGAATGCTAGCCATGCTAGCAACCTGCAGCCGGGCGGTGTATGAGATCCCGGCAGCTGTCTCTGACTGGGGGACAACTCTAACGGATCAAAAAACAACATTTCAGTTTTTAGCAAACTAAATCTGAAAGTGTCGGACCCCAACAACACAAACGCAGTCCATGAACATCAAAAACAAAAGCTGGGAGAGCTCTTCCTACATCCGGGTGAGCAATCAACACCCAGAACCGGACCGGAGTGTTATCAGCAGTCAGCAGAGGAGATGAGGAGGGTGCAGGGGGGAGGAGGAATGGAGGGGGGGGTGGACGAGACAAAGGAGAGGCGAGCTAGGAGATGGGGCGTCAAATCAGACTGACGTGACGACTGCATGTTAATGATTCATCATTCAGGCCCGGCTTGATGAGCTCAGAGCACAAACTGGAGATGAGATATCCGTGTAGTACCGTCCCTCTCCGTCCCTCTCCGTCCCTCGTTCAGAGAACTGCTGAAGAAATGCAGATTTTACATGTGATCCATCTTTGTTAGCTGTTTGATACAAGAAACTTTCTAAATCTGGACAGTGAAGGACAACGACTCTGCAGGAGGTTCTGCTTTCTCCATCTGATCACATTCAGTCACAGTGTTGCCCTGAGACAACAGACTGGAACAAACAGGAAAGGTGATTTTCTCCATTACACAGATGTTTCCATCATTTCCATCCACTGACTTCTTGTTGGAACATCACTCTTTAACCATTTCCTGGTGATGGCCTTGATAGCGGCTATAGTCATTATTTTGAAGACATACCTATCCTCTTTCTTAGTTAAACCCTCAGGAATAAGTCTCAAGTACAGAGTTTGGGGGTCCCTATAGGGACCTTTTTAATTCAAAACACTCTCCAGACAACCATGAACGCTGTCCCAGAATGGTTTAAGTTTAATACAAAACCAGAAAATGTGACTATGGTTGGCATTAATTTCACCGCACCGTCTCCAACATTGTGGTGATGAAGAAACGCATTAAAATTTTCCAGCCAAATTCTCTCCATTGTCTGGAGCTTGTGGAGCTGTGTTGTATTTTGCAGATCAGATGCCAATCACAGTCTGATAATCCGGTCTGTGATTCTTCTTCCCATTTAAGCTTTACGTATAATGAGGTATTGCTGTTACAGTTCTGTAGGCATGCATATGATTTACAGACAGTCTTGGAGGGAAACTGCTTATGGGCTTCTAACAGCATCTTTATCAGTGCGCTGTGTTCGGCTGATATTCTCGTTTTTACCTGAGTGTCATACAAATGACTTAGTTGTAGATAGCGAAACAAGTCTTTACTCTCTAGTTAAATTCAGTTTTAACTTTTTCAAATGACTAAAGACAGTCCCCTCTGTCAGCATGCTTATAGTTGTTATACCTTTATCTATCCATTTTGTAAAAACTTTGCTGCTTCTCATTTTAAGAGAAAAGATCTTAAACCAGAACAACTAAGCAGATTTCCAGAAGTGATGTCAGAGGTGAACATCTAACAGTGTGAAACAGCGGCTGGGTGGTGGAGCAGGTCGTCTCCTACTCAGATCATCATGAGTTCAAGCCCCAGGTCATCCAGACCAACCTGAGCCTTGGTAAAAGAACCTTCACCAAACTTCATTCAGGTCCATGCGGGTTTGGAGGTTGGTGGGTGATGTGCTGCTCCTTCACACATGCTGCTTACAAGAAAGGATTTTTAGCAGATTTGAACAAAATCATCTCGTTTTAAGATTTTTTTAGTTTAAAATGTGAAAGAGCAACACTCAAAACAATCATGACCAGACCAGTTTTGAGGGATTTTTCACTAAATGAGGGACTTGAAATGAGTTTTTATAACTTGTTTAAAGGTAGAGTCTGAAGTCGCTCCAGCGTTTCTGTTCAAGTGTATCTATCTGCGGCTTGCAACCCAGTGGGCGTGTCGTAGTGTGGGTGGGTCTGGTTAGGTTTAGGGGAAGGGTCAGGGGTAGGGCTAGATTTTACCGTGCTCTCATTGGCCTGGTGGGCGTGTCGTCGCGTAACGTCACACTACGACACGCCCACACTGCGACACGCCCACACTACGACACGCCCACACTACGACACGCCCCTGTCTTGCGAGCCGCAGATAGACCCTTCTCTTTCTGTTTGCAAACAGTATTCAAACTGAGCCCCTCCCTCTCAGGCTAACGGCCGCCTCGTTCTAGCTAGCCTATTCAGAAGCGGCTACAAGCCAAACTATTATTAAACCTGGTTTTCCAAAGTGCATTATCTGAAGCTCTTACCTTGTCTTCGGCGCATCCACAGTGTTTTCTTTCTTTCTTTCTTTCTTTCTTTCTTTCTTTTTCCTTCAATGTTGGAGTGACTGGCATCTGCTCCAATCATTAACTTATTTCCACACAGCATCATGCTCTTGGCTCTGTCATTGGCTGCTGATATAAACATAAATCTCCACCCAGAAACGTCCCGAACACACCAAAACCATGCAAAAGAGCGAATTACAGGCAGGGAGAGAGAGTTGCATTCAAACGCACCACGGCACGGGAGTAGAGGCCCAAAGGCGGGTTTGAGACGGATTTCACTTGCTCAAGTCTAACGTTTATTTTTTACAGGGGGAACTTCGGACTATACCTTTACAGGGACACTGTGTAATCGGGAGCAGCTTCCTCGTACTTTTCATGCTGCATTCGCGTGAAACCGGGCAGACCGACGACATCCGCTGCGTGTAAAGTTATCACCGGCCTCTATGTGAAGATGTGGTCCGTCAGTTACAGTGACATCAGTCCACATCTGATTTGTTGTCATGGCGATGTCGTATTGTTTTCCCTGACCCATGTTTTACCGTCTTTCGCTCGGCTTCATTGATTAAAATGACATCTGGTTTGTTACCAACGGCCGTCTGCCCGACTGCACGTGAACCCAGCATCAGTGAGACGCTGGTTTCTCCCACTGCAGCGCGGTGACTTTTCAAAGGCATTACCTCGAACTGAGCTGAAAACTCCGGTGTGTCCGGTGAGTTTCTGTGTTTTCCTGCTGTCACGCTTCTCCTGAACGTAAAAACATGGCGATACGACATGGCAGCCCCCACCGAGCCGCCCCGCTCGATGTGTAAATGAATGATACGAACGGCAAATTTAGAACTTAGAGGAGCACTTCAGTTTGTTGATGGGAGTGATTACTGATTAATGACAAAACACTTTTGAACCAAATAATCAGTTTTTGTGAATAAAACACAGGAGAACTTACACAATATCCCTTTAAAGATATTTCTCCCTGTCTACAGTATTTTTTATTATTTCAAGAAATCTTCCCAAGTGTAATTATCTTCCTGCACGGACAGATAATTTACCTTGATTAGAGTCTTGATTCTTCTCAGTTTCAGTGTTTTTTAACTTGTTTTTTGTTTGTTTGTTTGTTTTTTAACCACTACATTTTGCAGTGTTGCTGCAAAAACTCAAATCTTAGCAAGTATAATTGTCAAATTTCCAGTCAAAATATCTCATCACACTCAAAGTAAGGCAAAATTACTTAAAGGGAAACATTTCAGTGAGATATAGAAACTTGTTTTAAAGTGATGCATCTTATTTCAAGAAATCTTAAGAAAATTTTGTGCATGTCATTGGCAGAATTTCTGCTTATTACAAGCAAAAAATCTTGTACACTCTTAAAATAAGTAAGAATATATATATATATATATTTCACTGTGAATTAATCTCTCGTATCTGACACTTTTGCCTGTATGAGACAGGACTGTTTAACGGCAGCCTCTCACAGCTGTTCACAGCAAGCTGGATCTGAGCGATGACTTCTGACT
This sequence comes from Atherinomorus stipes, assembly GCA_023101725.1. Taxonomy (NCBI): domain Eukaryota; kingdom Metazoa; phylum Chordata; class Actinopteri; order Atheriniformes; family Atherinidae; genus Atherinomorus; species Atherinomorus stipes. The sequence continues at coordinate 130,909 of JALJCO010006428.1, read as the reverse complement.
TCAGACTCTCTCATGACATCAGAAATGAGCTGACAGGAACTGCAGCTCTGCTGCACTGATCTGATGTTGGTTTGTATCCTGCTGAACGGGGTCTGATGACCGCCTCGTTTCATCGGAGGGTCTCCACAGCGTTTCTAAGACTCGTGTGTTTAACTGTTCGTCAGTACTGACAGGCTCAAATACACCGGTCTCACATTGGTTTTCTGTGGGAAAACATGTCTGGCATCCATGAAGCGGGTTTCTGTCTGCAGAAGAGTCCTGTTCCTCAGAAACAAGGCTGACCAGTGTTCATCTCCGGGCTGACTGGACACTTTTGGCTGCAGATTGTTCTGGTTCTTCCCAGTTTTTTGTGCTGCATACAAACAGAGACGTCTCATTTGAAATGTCTGAATCGATATTTCAGTGTTTAAAAGAAATGAAGTCTATGGATGGGTACGTCACGCCCCGAGTGTATTCATGTTGGGCTGAAGACTTTATTTTGTATTGAAAGCAGCTGTAGGAGTTTCCTGAGGCTTAATGAAATGTGTAACATGCACAGAAAGACCACAAAAAACGACTCTTTCAGCTGTGAATTTCCAGCGTTATTCAGACTGGACCGTCTCAGGACGGGAGTGAGCCGTTCCACCGTTAGATCTGCCTCTGCTGACACGGTGGCTGCTCAGTAAGCGTACAGCAGCATACGTGGACCAGAGACCAAACTGACCTCCGTACATCACAGCAAAGGAGAAACGCTCCTCCAGCAGGCTGGTGTTTGCTCTCCTCCACAGTTTAGAGAGGGGGTGTCCAGCTGCGCTCCTGCAGGTTTTAGGGCAGAGACACCAGACAGACTGCCTGTCCTCCACAGAGTCCGTGACAAAATTCTGGTTTAACTTCCAGAACTCTTCATGGTGAAGCCCCAGTTTACTTGAACGATTTTGGAAACGTATGTCCCACGCAGACTGCTGAGGTCATGTCATCAGGACCTGCTCGTGTGCAGCGTACACGCTTAAAAACCAACGGTCACAGAGCGCGTGCAGCTGTGGCTCCGACACTCGGGAGCTCCCTTCCTCTTGTGCTGGGATCTGTGGACTCTGGGAGTTCTGTTAAGAGGCAGCTTCCAACTGCTTTTTTCAAAATTACTTTTTGCTCATTAATTTTTCTATTTTTATTGACTGTTTTCACTGTTTTTTCTGTTTTATCCTGTAAAGCACTTTGTGATTTTATCTTACACAAATAAAAGTTTCTTACTCACTTTGTTCTCGAGGCTGCAAGAACAAGAAAAAAGATCGTTTTCGTCCAGTCTGTGGACTTTCGTTCAGTCCATGTCTTTGGGTGGCTGCTGGGGGCCTGGGTCTGGGGTCTCTGGGGGCTGCTGGTGGTCTGGGTCTCTGGGTGGCTGCTGGGGGCCTGGGTCTCAGCCTTGCGGGCTTCCTCCTCCTTGCAGAGACGAGGCTGCATCTGCATGACTGTATCACCATGGAGACCCTTTATTCTGATGATGACACTGTGATGCTGCTTTCCATTGCGCTGACTAGGTTGTACCTCTTCTCTGCGTAGTTCTGTGTGTGTTTGTATGATCTGAGGATATTTAAGCCACCTGCAGGTCCTCCTGTAGGGGATTGTTAGTTTTGTTTTCCATCAGAGACCTTGGAATGTTGTTTAGGGGTTTTTGTGCAGATTCAACAGTTGGCTGTGTAAGTGGATCCATGTTTTTCTCTCTCTCTCTTTTCCTCACTCCTTTCTCTCTGTTCCACTTTCTATCATTGCCTCTGTTAACTTTAATTTTTCTCTTGTCAGGCCCAGCAGTATGATATGGAATAAACAAATGTTTAATTAAAGAAATAAAATGAATAAACAGGAGATCGAGGGGAGCCTTGGGTTCATAAAGCTCCCCTTGGCAAAGCAGCCAGATCCCCATTCTGCTGCTACCATGCTGGACAGGACAAGTTAAAGATGGAAAAAGACAGAAAAAGCAAATGTCGTGTGTGTTGTTTACATTTTCATAATTTCTCACCACCTCAATCAGCTGTTTATTAAAACCATCCGTTGGACCTGCATCTGCGGAAATGCGTAAGTAATGCTGCGTTCCATTTAAATTCAGAACTTGGAAATTCCCAGTTCCAAGTAGGACGTTTCAACTAGGATGACCCCCCAGGTGGGATTTCCCACAAAGCTGGACATCCTGCAACCTCTGAGTTCAGATTTAAAGATGGCCGTGCCCACTGTTAGCAGCAGTAGAAGCGTCTGTAATGATACATTTATTTGCACTTCTATTTCTGTTGCATTAAATGAGCCACAGACGTGGTACTGCTGGGTGTAGATGTAGGGGAAGCTGCTGTGGTGTAATTCACACTTTTCACGTGGTATACGTGTGCGTGGCTCTCACGGGGCTAAAATAGATCAATATCGCATTTTTAAAATATATGAAAATATGGCGATATTTCAGTGTATCAATATTTTTTCCCAGCCCTAGTAAATAACCAAATATCCCCTATTTTGGGTGTTGATGTTTTTTTCTTTCTCAGGCAGAAGAAAATCCAGATGGTTCTAGGATATAATGCAGATATCCTGTTAGTTTTGTTTGAACAACTGTCATTAAGTTTGACTTGTTATACATAACACAAGTTAAAGTATTTTTCTAATTTTGCACAAGGAATAAATATATTACATCATTTATTTTTCAGCTGTAATATCAGTATTGATATCTGTTATCAGCCACAGGAGTTTTGAAATACTGGCATATCGGATATCGGCCAAAATTGCAATATCGTGCATCCCTAGTAACTGGACAGGTTGATCTAGCCTGGTAGCCGTCTCTGTGGTGGGGCTGGGCAGGTCGTGATTGGCTGGAGTGATGATGCTCCTGCTCAGATGGGGAAGGTGAAGATCAGTCCGGTTTTCGTCATCTTTTTCTCCTTATTGTCCATTTTCAGGACCTTTCTTGTGTTTTCAGTAAAATCTTGCTGCTGTTTGACTCGATGACTTGGAGGTGATGTTGTGGGTGAATTTGTGCTGCAGCAGCTGATGCGACCATCTGGGCTGTAACACACACACATCATGGTGTGAGTTGTTCTGAAATTATGTGTGTTTGAGAGTGTGTGTAGGTGTGTGTGTAATTATGAGTGTGTGTGTGTGTGTTTACCTGTTTTGCTGCTCTAGTTCACTCAGCTTTAAATAGAAGCATGAAAGCTTTATTTTAGTGGTGTGTGTGTGTGTGTGTGTGCGTGTGTGTGTGTGAGTGTGGGTGTGTGTGCGTGTGTGTGTGCGTGTGTGTGTGTGAGTGCTGACCTGATAATAGGTTTCCTCCAGAGTGCACCTCCCTGAGGCCCAAAAGAGAACATGTGACGTTTGTGTTTATGTAAAAACTATAAATTCCTCCTACGAAGACTAAAACTGGTTCTTCTTATTCTTCTGTCGTGGTTTTTTTTTTTGATGAGGCCGGTTTTCTGAGCTTGTACACCACCAGCAGCGGCTGGAGTGTCTAAAACAGGGTGTCAAACTCCTTTTAGTTCAGGTTCCACCTTCAGAACAATCTGATCTCCAGTGGGTTGGACCAGTGAAATGACGGCTTGTAGATCAGGGCTCAGTTCGGTCCTGAGGGGCCACAATCCTGCAGGTTTGCAATGTCTCCCTTCATTACACAGCTGACTCAGGTTAATGAGTCATTGTGCAGAGCTTGATTGTCTATTGGATCTATTTCATTTGAGTCAGGTGAGTGGGAGTAGGGACACACTGAAAACCTGCAGGACTGCGGCCTTCATAGGAAAAAAATAGAGTAGCCCTGCTATAGATGATGAAAACTTTGCTTTTTTGTCCTTTATTTTGGTAAAAAGAAGCACAAGTACATTACCAAGATGTTTACATTTGTTGAACTATTGTTTTTAAAAGAAAAAAACAAGCAACCTAAAAATTCTGGAGAAAAATTAATCAAGTAAGGGATAATTTATGGAACGCAGGCTCGCGTCGGTGTCTGCATTCGCCCTGAAGGCGACATGAGTAAATATATGAGAAGCACATTGAGAACATGCACACCATGAGTTGATAAATGTTTCTTCTGGATGGAAGAAAGGCTTTTTTGACACATTTAGAAGTTGAGGCTGCATCCCAGCTGTGATGGGACCTACTGATTACCACCAGCTTTAATCAGCTCCACACAGGCAGCAAGTTTATCTCAGGTTGCTGAGCTGAGATTGATGCAACAGCCAGTAAAACGCTCGAAAGCAAATGAGTCCAGATTCCAGTGAGCATGGTGTAGTGGTGAGAACCTGCTCCTGTATAGAGCTACACAAACGGCTGTTGCTCTGCAGTGACATCAGGAAAGTGTTAGAAACCCTTCCAGAAATGAAATGCCTCACAGCATGCAGCAGAAGTGAGATAAGATGCATCTGTGTGAGAGTTGTGTGATGGTGAGTTTAAACCCAGCAGATTAAGGCTGTTGTGTAATGCGCCTGTGCGTGCATTATGAGATTGACATGTGCTCTCTGCGTGGGATCAAATATGGATGAAATGCATCTTATGAGACAAAGTGTCTGTCCTGGGACCAAGATGGGTGAAGTAGTCCTATCAATCAGTAAATTAATACTAGGAATGAATAAAGTAGTCCTAGGAATGAGTGAAGTGGTCCTAAGAATGAGTAAAGTAGTACCATGGGTTAGTAAAGTAGTTGTAGGAATGAGTAAAGCAGTCCTAGGAATGCGTAAAGTGGTCCTAGGAATGAATGAAGTAGTCCTAGGAGTGAGTAAAGTAGTCCTAGGAATTAGTAAAGTAGTCCTAGGAATGAGTAAAGTAGTACTAGAAATGAGTAAAGTAGTCCTAGGAATGAGTAAAGTGGTCCTAGGAGTGAGTAAAGTAGTCCTAGGAATTAGTAAAGTAGTCCTAGGAATGAGTAAAGTGGTCCTAGGAATGAGTAAAGTAGTACTAGAAATGAGTAAAGTAGTCCTAGGAATGAGTAAAGTGGTCCTAGGAGTGAGTAAAGTAGTACTAGAAATGAGTAAAGTAGTCCTAGGAATGAGTAAAGTGGTCCTAGGAATGAGTAAAGTAGTCCTAGGAATTAGTAAAGTAGTCCTAGGAGTGAGTAAAGTAGTACTAGAAATGAGTAAAGTAGTCCTAGGAATGAGTAAAGTGGTCCTAGGAATGAGTAAAGTAGTCCTAGGAATTAGTAAAGTAGTCCTAGGAATGAGTAAAGTAGTACTAGAAATGAGTAAAGTAGTCCTAGGAATGAGTAAAGTGGTCCTAGGAATGAGTAAAGTAGTCCTAGGAATTAGTAAAGTTGTCCTAGGAATGAGTAAAGTAGTACTAGAAATGAGTAAAGTAGTCCTAGGAATGAGTAAAGTGGTCCTAGGAGTGAGTAAAGTAGTCCTAGGAATTAGTAAAGTAGTCCTAGGAATGAGTAAAGTGGTCCTAGGAATGAGTAAAGTAGTACTAGAAATGAGTAAAGTAGTCCTAGGAATGAGTAAAGTGGTCCTAGGAGTGAGTAAAGTAGTACTAGAAATGAGTAAAGTAGTCCTAGGAATGAGTAAAGTGGTCCTAGGAATGAGTAAAGTAGTCCTAGGAATTAGTAAAGTAGTCCTAGGAGTGAGTAAAGTAGTACTAGAAATGAGTAAAGTAGTCCTAGGAATGAGTAAAGTGGTCCTAGGAATGAGTAAAGTAGTCCTAGGAATTAGTAAAGTAGTCCTAGGAATGAGTAAAGTAGTACTAGAAATGAGTAAAGTAGTCCTAGGAATGAGTAAAGTGGTCCTAGGAATGAGTAAAGTAGTCCTAGGAATTAGTAAAGTAGTCCTAGGAGTGAGTAAAGTAGTACTAGAAATGAGTAAAGTAGTCCTAGGAATGAGTAAAGTGGTCCTAGGAATGAGTAAAGTAGTCCTAGGAATTAGTAAAGTAGTCCTAGGAGTGAGTAAAGTAGTACTAGAAATGAGTAAAGTAGTCCTAGGAATGAGTAAAGTAGTACTAGAAATGAGTAAAGTAGTCCTAGGAATCAGTAAAGTTGTCCTAGGAATGAGTAAAGTAGTACTAGAAATGAGTAAAGTAGTCCTAGGAATGTGTAAAGTGGTCCTAGGAATGAGTAAAGTAGTACTAGAAATGAGTAAAGTAGTCCTAGGAATGAGTAAAGTGGTCCTAGGAATGAGTAAAGTACTACTAGGAATGAGTAAAGTTGTCCTAGGAATTAGTAAAAGAGTCCTAGGAATCAGTAAAGTAGTACAAGGAAAGAGTAAAGTACCACTAGGAATGAATGAAGTAGTCCTAGGAATTAGTAAAGTAGTACAAGGAATGAGTAAAGTATTCCATGTTATGTTCCAGGTTATTAGCTACAGGTGTTATATTTAAAATCCGCATTTGGCGTCTCCACGGTGAGATCAGCTGTTTTTCAGTATGTGTGTCAGCCTCTCCCTCCGTCGCTGCTGCATGTGCTCACGTTCCTCTGAAATAACGAATTATTGTTCAGTTTGTTCTTGCATCTTCGTAATTTTGCGTCAGAGCAGGTGTGTATAGACAAATGTGTCAATATTTCTCCTCCAAATTATTCGTGCCAATTATTCACATCGGTCCCAGTGTGAAAAGGCCTTAACTCTCCTCTCCATTCAGGCCACTTGCCCTTCCTCATGTCTTCCCTGATTGGTTTGAAATTAGCAGAAGCTCTAAAGTGAACAGAAGTTTTTCTCTCATTGCTTTGAGTTTGAAATGTCTTTGGTTTTGATGCCGATGTTTAGTAGTCTTTAAGACGAGTCTCTCCCCATCGCTGGGATTTCTGCTTCCTAATATTTGCAAAAATCTGTACTGCAGGATCTCACACTGGTCCAATATTCACAAAAAAACAAACATAAAGGCGACAACATTTACCAAAACTAAACAGAAAGATCACAAATCTGACTGTTTTCATTTGGCTGAGTGTTGAGATGCATGTCTGAATCCTGTAATCTGGACTTACGTTCAGATACGAGAGATGGATTTATGGCTCTTAGAAGGGAGCTGGATCTTGTGGAGCCATTCCTTCTAAAGAACCATTCAAAAGACTGGCTCATCTTTATTTTTAATCTAAATTTCAATCAGCAGTAACTAATCTTTATCAAGTAAATAATCATTGGTATAAGGCAAGATTTGGATCGGAATAATTCAAACTTACATCGTTCATGAAAATATACTCGGTTGGTAAGAAATGTTCAGAATTATTGGTCATAATTTTCATTAATCTTGTGTTTTCAATGTAAGCGTTATATAAGGTGGCCCCATAAACCCGAGCTTTGACAGTGAGATCATTATTTTGGATTTTTACTCACCGAAACATTTGTGGTACAACAAACCAAAGCTGGCTACAAGTAACTTCCATGCAAATAAACTTTACTACAAATATTTTTCACACAAGGACATTTTAGTGATGCAAAGAGACACAATAGAATAAAGGCTGATGAAATTTTTTTTTAAATGCAGGAAAAATACAGAAGTCCAGAAAGAATATAAACAGAATAAACGTGAGCTACACGTTTAGTCTGAGTGAATGTGTTCTGTTATTTCTGCTGTGCACTGTATTATTATTGTGGGATTTGACACAAATAGATACTGTATATAGATTCTGGAAACATAGATGTATACGGATGTGCATGTAGGGATGTGGTTGTGTGTATGTGTGGGTGGGTGTGTTTATGGGTGTACATACATATGCACATATATATGTATGAGTATGTGTGTGTATATAAAACCCTGTTGCCCTGTTCATTTTACTTTTAAATGGCACTTTGAGCGAGGACGGTAGCGTGCAGTTTTGTTGTACTTGCTACAATGACAATAAAGACATTCTGATTCTGATTCTAAATATTTTGGATCTCCGTTTCTGATCAAACCTTGCTGCCCATAGATGTGTTCACGTGAATCATCATCAGGCTCCCATGATGCATATTTGGATATAAAAAAGAACGTCTCACAGCTGAGATCCGATTCTCAACGTTCATTTAAAAGAGCCGTTCAAAAGAATGGATTCTGTCTCTCCTGGATACACTCTCATCCAATGGCGTAGCCAGGAGTGTGCCAGGGTGTGCCGGCAGCTGGCACACCTGCAGCCTCATGACCTGACTGTAGGTCAGACTCGCCCAGCAAGCATTGTGGAGCGCTAAGTACGGCTAACAACGATGAAACAGAGTTCTCTGTTCCTGACAGACAGCTGGTCGCCCTGAACAACCATTTTCAGAGTGACTTATAGAATAATGAAGCTGCTGCGTCAGACGCGTTTCACCTGCTGGAAGCATCACACGTGCAGAGCCGGCTTTGACTTGGTCTGGAGGCTCTGAACTGACTGTTTGCTCAACTCATCAAATGGAAAGTAGACGGAGGACATCAGTTTCCGTCCATAATGGAAGTGTTGGACTCAACAAAGATGTTTTTCCGAACATGAACTGTTCACTGGTATTCAGGTAACGCTGCCTGTTCCAGCTGTGCTGCAGAACACCTGTTTCCAGGATGAATCCTCCTGCAGAGCTACGATGCTCACAGAGAGACGGAACAGCATCTCCTGCTCATCTTTGAAACAAAGCTCGTGGAGAAGCTGGACTGATGAAACAACAAATGCACCAAGCTGCCGTCTTCCCTTTAAACTGAGAGCTGCTCAGCATGCGCGCAGGTAAACAGGTAAACAGGTAAACAGGTAAACAGCGATGTGGTTGTCCTTTACTGCTGCTAAGCTAAGTTGTGTTCAGATGGTTAAACAGCTGGTGATCATGTGTAATGGATCAGTTATGAGTGTGTTATATTTCACTACGTTGGTCTTATTGGGCAGTGATGACTGTTAGGTTGGGGGGGGGTTAGATCGTGAAGTGTGCTCTTTCTATTCGGATACTTTACTAATTTATCTGAGAGCATGTCACTGTGACCTGCTGTAAACTACTGGTGACTATTACTGATAGAATCACACATCGTGTGGAGACGTTTTGTGTTCGTGTTGTATGAGAGCTTTACACTCTTCTGAATGTTAGTGGAGGTGGAACACTGTTGGAAATAAATTTGGCACACCCAGTATCTGCTGGTGCACATGTCCTTTTCTGGCTATGCTCGTTCTCTCATCATGAGAACGATGAGTGGATGGAGCTCTGCTGCTGGGACGAAGTTTCTCCTCTACAACTGGAACTTTTTCTGCAACTTGTACTCGGTGTGGAGAACATGGAGTCCAGAGACGATTGTGTCTGCGTGACGCTGATGTGAGGAGATGGCTGAGCAGAGCAGAGCTTCTCTGAAGCCACCGAGCTCTAATTAAATCACCCGGAACGTGAGCGGGCCGGGAGGAACGCTGTCTCCCCCGCTCATCTCCCCCCCAGCAGCCTCGTCCTCGTCCTCGTCTGCGGCTCAAACCTGCTCCCTCCCGGTGGCCGGCAGCCCGGCTACATGCTCGCTCCTCGCTTCCCAGGATTAGATAGATTTAGTAAATCTCTCTGCGCTGCTGTAAATAGACAGATGGGTGTGTCCCCCCTCCCCCAGCAGGAGCGCTCCTGGCTGCCGTCATCCGCCATCATGCAACACTTCAGGCCACAAACAGATGTTTGTCTCTTAATTCCTGAAGATTATTGCTGTCCTGCTTTATTTTCCGTTTAAAGGCACGTTGTTTACACGTTGTTTACATGTTGTTTACATGTTGTTTACATGTTCGTAGAGAGTGAGGAAGACTGATGTCATCACACTGATTTCTGTAGGACATGACCACAGGTGAAGGTCCCACCTGTGTCAGCGGGGTGAACTCTACTGAGGGTGTAAGGGGAGGGGTGACTGCGGGTGACTGAGAGTTGGGGGGGGCATTGATGTGGTGAGGGGATGTATAAGCCGAGAGACTGGGGGGGGGATGCTGGGTCACCAGGCCTCCTGCAGTGTGGATAAAACTCTTTTCAGAATGTGGCCCCCACCCCCACCCCATCCTGTACACCCCACATTCATCACTTTCCACCACCAGGAGAGAAAATCTGTCCTTCAGGTTGACGTCGGGACACAGACCTCCTGCCATCAGCAGAGCTGCCACAGATTGATGGAAAAAGTAATCTGATTACTTTTTCAATTTATAATTAATAATTTAAAGGGGAAGTTCAGAATTTTTGACATAGGGCCTCATTTACAAGTGAGCCAGGATCCTACTGATCACTGAAGACGGTTTCAACATATTTCATCCCGTTATTCTAATTCCAGGAGGTTGCTGATGCTAATGCTAGTGGAAGTCAATAGGAATCTGCTAGCCTGTCATTAAAACCAATCTTATCCACTCCACAGAACATCCGAGGCAAATCAGCAAGCCTATCTGTATAAATGTGTTAAACTAGTAAACTCAGGTGTTAAAAAAGTAAAACTAGCCTTGTATGACAAATTTTGTATCACATATTGAGGAACTAGTTTCTTACCAGCTTACTACCTTTGCCAGTGTATTCTGGTTCATAGAGACATGGTGACAGTTAGTTTGATGAAAAAAGTTCTAAATCATCTTGTGACGGCTTGATGGCCTTTGTTAATATTCTTGTTCTTTTCTTGAGGTCTGGTGGCGTCCAGGTGGAGCTCTGACCCGGATGCTATATAAGGGCTTCCGCCAGGACCTTCTGGGGCTCTCTCTCTCTTTTGTTGGCAGCTGCTGGGCACACGCCATCGCGCCTGGCCTGCTGCTGGGATCCTCCGCCATGGTCTTCTTAAATAAATGCCCGTTTTAAGGGTTTAAAAACTTATTTGTCGTTGTGTCCTCCCTTCTTGTTACGGCTCTTGAGCCGGGGTCGTAACAATTGGGGGCTCGTCCTGTGCGCGTTGTTTTTCTCACGCCTGCTTTTGTGAATGGGCTGTGACGTCGGCGCCGTAGTGGTGGTGGCGGCGCGTGGTTGATGGCTGTTTGGGGGGACACGTGCGGTGTTGGTAAGTTCTTTCGGCATAATCTGCTGGGGCATACAGGTGAGTGAAGTGCTTTTGTGTTTCGTGCGTGTGTTTTGGCTGTGCTTCGCGGCTGCGTCTCCTGGTAGGTGTAAGGTGTTGCCACTTGTGGCTTCCTTTTTTGTTTTCGTTGTGGGGGTGCGGTTGGTGTTCATTGCGCAAGCAGTGATCTCGGGGGCAGTCCGTGGGTTTGATATCCCGCTGGTTTAACTGCTTAATCATCCCGCCGCCGAACCACGTGAAGAGTTAGGACTTAGTTGGGTAGGTGATAGGGCTGGACAATTAATCGAATTTTAATCGTGATTTCAATTTTGCCATTTCACAATCACTAAAACACTGTAATCGAAGAAAAACAATTAATCGTGAAGGGAACAGACTGGTGGAGTTTTAGGAAGCAAACTGCAGGGAGTATAGAAAAGGAATGTATGTAGACTTAGTATTCATTTTTTATTGCCATTATTATATTGAATAGTATTCTTATTTTACTCCTTTACTTGTTTCTAATTTATTTTCGGTGTAATTTTTTTAAAAGTCATATTTCAAGTTAAGTTATGTGGTTCAATAAACACTTTCTATAGAATCAATGAATAATCGTGTATATTAATCGTGATTTCAATATCAGTCAAAATAATCGTGATTATAATTTTTTCCATAATCGTCCAGCCCTAGTAGGTGAGACTGTGTAGGCAGGTGCAGAATAGCGGGGGCGCGGTTTGCGTTGGGCTGTCGCTGTGCACGTTTCCTTCTTTGGCACTTCAGCTCATTGTGTTTGCCTGGTGATTTTGTTGTGGTTGTTTGTACGTGGCGCTTGTATGTGCGCGTAGCTAGGACCAAGGATGGAGTTTGAGTTGGATGATTTTGTGGCTGATCCCACTTTGTTGAAGTTGGAGGAGTGCAGTAAAAACAATTTGCTCGTGATTGCGGGTCATTATGAGATCCCCGTTGCAAAGCAGGATAAGAAAGCGGTTATCAAACGGCAAATACACAATGCTTTGACTGTTAAAGATATTCTTCCTCCTGCTGATCCTGTGGTTACTCAGGACAGTGTTGTTGCGCCAGATGGGGACGTGCGTAAATTGGAGCTGCAGTTAGAGCTGCGCCGTTTGGATCTTCGGGAGAAGGAGCTTCAATTTGAGCAGCGTCGATTGGAACTCGAGGCAGCTGTGAGACGCGATTCAGCGGGTGCGGTTGATAACCGGAGTAGTGGTCCAGGGGATGCCGACTTTGATGTGAATAAATGCATTCGGTTGATTCCCCCTTTCACTGAAAAAGATGTGGATAAATATTTTGTGTTGTTTGAGCGTATAGCCACAACGCTGAGTTGGCCGAGGGAGGTGTGGCCCGTGCTTTTACAATGTGTATTTACAGGTAAGGCTCAGGAAGCTTATGCTTCTCTGTCACCTCAGGATAGTTTGAGGTATGATAAGGTGAAGACTGCAGTGGAAAGGGCTTATGAGCTTGTGCCTGAGGCATACCGCCAGAAATTTCGGCGTTACAGAAGATCTGGTGCTCAGAATTATGTGGAGTTTGGCCGCGATAAGACCGCTTTATTTGACCGTTGGTGTGCTGCACAAAATGTTAAGACTTTTGATCAGTTACGGGAATTGATCTTGATGGAGGAATTTAAGACCTGTTTACCTGAGAAAATTGCAACTTACATCAATGAACAAAAGGCTAAGAAGTTGGTGGATGCTGCAGTACTGGCTGATGAGTATGTGCTGACCCACAGGGAGTTTTTGCATAATGTGGGATCGAATCTGTATGTGGGCTCTGGAAGGTTGAGAGAGGGGCGTGTTGAGAGTGTTGGTCGGCCACACGGGGCAAGACCGGGTGACATTGAAGGGGCCATCCAGCGTGGTGGTGACCGGGTTTGCCATTATTGTTTCAAGCGTGGACATATTAAAGCAGACTGTCATATGCTTAAATTCAGGAGTAGGACATTGCCGGCTAATCCGAAGGGTGCTGGGGTAGCCGCACCAGTGTGTACAACACAGGAGGTGAGACATGTTGGTTCTGATGCTGGTGAATTGTACCTGCCTTTCATTCGCGAGGGTTATGTGTCACTGGTGGGCAGTGACAGGAAGGTGCGTGTTAAGATCTTGCGAGACACTGGGGCGTTTGACTCTTTCATTCGAGCTGATGTGTTGCCGTTGTCTGCCGAGTCTGAGGCGGGCACTTGCGTCCCTGTTCGAGGTATGGGGTTGAATGTACTTTTTGTTCCCCTGCATAAAGTGTCTCTGGAGTGTGAACTATTCAGTGGTGAAGCCTTGGCTGTCCGTCCTGCGTTCCCGATGGAGGGGGTTTCTGTGATTCTAGGCAATGGCTTGGTGGGTGCGCGGTTGTGGGAAGAAAATGCTCTGTTCCCCTCTGTGAAACCAGAGCCAGAGTCTCAGGTTTGTGAGCACAGCAAGGAGTTTTCTGATGTGTTTACAGCTTGTGCAGTAACGCGTGCAATGGCGCGGAACCAGGTTGGGAAAGACGAAAATGTGAGGGATGTGCATTTGCCTTTGTCTGATTTCCCTGTATCCTTGTCCCGCAGTGAGCTGGCGGTGGAGCAGCAGGCTGACACATCTTTGAAGTCTCTTTTTGATCAGGTGCGGCCAATGAGTGAGGTGATGGACTGCGCGTGTGGTTATTTTCTTCAGGGTCCATTACTGGTGAGGAAATGGTTGCCACATGCTGGTGTTGTCGGTGAACCTGTGTTTCAGATTGTTGTGCCTGCTAAATTTCGTTCTGCTGTGTTAAAGGTCGCCCACGATGAATCTGGACACTCTGGCGTGACTAAGACATATGACAGAGTATTACGGCATTTTTTTCTGGCCCCGCCTTAAGAGGGATGTTTCCTCATATATAAGGACATGTCATGTTTGCCAGTTGACTGCTAAGCCCAACCAAGTACTGAAGCCGTTCCCTTTGAGCCCAATTAAAGTAGCGTCTGAACCGTTTGAGCATTTGATCATTGATTGCGTGGGTCCTTTACCCCGTTCCAGGGCTGGGTCTTTCTACTTGCTCACGGTAATGTGTCGGGTTACGCGGTACCCTGCTGCCTACCCGCTACGGACTATAACAGCTAGGTCAGTTGTGCGTGCTCTCACCCAGTTCATTTCTGTGTTTGGGATTCCCAAGGTGATCCAGTCGGATCAGGGAACGAACTTTTCGTCTCATTTGTTTAGTCAAGTTTTGAAACAGCTCAGAGTGCGGCATAATAAAGCCACGGCTTACCATCCAGAAAGCCAGGGGGCCTTGGAGCGCTTCCACCAGTCCCTGAAGTCCCTCCTGCGCGCTTATTGTGTAGAGCTGGGGAGCGACTGGGAGGAAGGTTTGCCTTGGTTGATGTTGGCTGCGCGAGAAGTCACTCAGGAAAGCACTGGGTTTAGCCCCAATGAGCTGGTCTTTGCACACACGGTGAAGGGTCCGTTGGCTGTAGTGGCGGATGGTTTGAAGGAGCCAGATCCACCTAAGAATCTGGTGGATTATGTTAATGGCTTCAGGAGACGCTTATATGCCGCTAGGGAGATTGTTCAGGACAAGCTTTTTGCGGCACAGGAAAAGATGAAAACTCTGTTTGATCGGCGGTCGGAGACCCGAACGTTTTTGCCGGGTGATCAGGTGTTGGCCCTCTGTCCTGTTATTACCTCTCCTTTTCAGGCAAAGTTCGGTGGTCCATATACGGTTCTTGACAGGGTTTCTGATCAGAACTATTCTATTGCTATGCCAGAGCGACGAAAAAAGACCCAGGTGTGTCATGTTAACCTGTTAAAACCTTATTTTGCTCGGGATGTCGGTGTACCGCCGGCTAATGTTAAAGCTGCTCCAGCGTGTGTAGCGAGCAGGCCTGCCACAGGGCCAAAGTGCTCTGGCACCATGGACAGCGCTCTGCCACCTGTTGGAGTTGGTGATGGTGTTGCGGACGCCCTGGATGGTTATTCGCAGGGGCGTCTTAAGAACTCTGAAACGTTGCGTGACTTGGGCACTTTGTTTGCTCATCTGTCCGACGGTCGTGCTGATCAGTTGACTAGGTTGATCCATCGGTTCCCCAGTCTTTTTTTGGACACGCCGGGTCGCACGCATTTAATTGAGCATGACATTGACGTGGGTGAGACTAAGCCAATACAGCAACGTTTTTACAGAGTTAACTTCGAAAAAAGGAGGTATTTGGATGCCGAAGTCAAATATATGCTGGACAACGGAATTGCGGAACCGAGCACCTCTAGCTGGGCATCGCCTTGCATTCTGGTGCCCAAATCAGACAACACTCCCCGGTTTTGTTCAGATTTTCGAAAGCTGAATGCCATTACTAAACCTGATTGTTTTCCATTGCCCAGAATGGACGACTGTATTGATGAGGTTGGTGCTGCTCAGTTTGTGAGTAAGTTTGACCTCCTGAAGGGTTACTGGCAGGTGCCGTTGACCAAGCGAGCTCGTGAGGTATCTGCTTTTGTAACCCCTACAGGTTTGTATTCTTATACGGTTATGCCTTTCGGTCTTCGAAATGCACCCGCAACGTTCCAGCGTTTAATGAATATGGTTGTTGGTGACATGTCTGGCTGTGCAGCATATCTAGACGACGTCGTTGTGTATTCTGACACATGGGAAGAGCATGTGAGGCGCATTGAGGAGCTGTTCAGTCGGTTGGAAGGAGCCGGTTTGACAATCAATCTGGCAAAATGTGACTTTGCAAGGGCAACGGTCACTTATCTGGGTCGTGTGGTTGGTCAAGGGGAAGTTCGCCCCGTTGCAGCTAAAGTTCAGGCCGTGAAGGAATTTCCTGTTCCGGTGACCAAGAAGGAGCTTATGCGTTTTCTTGGGCTCGTTGGTTACTATAGAAGTTTTTGTCGGGATTTTTCTACTGTTGTGGCACCTTTAACTGCCCTGTTGTGTAAAAACGTTAACTTTTTGTGGACACCTCTTTGTCAGGAGGCATTTGAGCGCGTGAAGTTGCTCCTTTGTGCTGCGCCTGTGTTGGCAGCGCCACGGGTTGAGCAACCTTTTCAGCTTTATGTGGATGCAAGCCATGTGGGTGCTGGTGCGGTGCTTACGCAGTTGGATGACCTGGGTATTTGCAGGCCGGTCAGTTTCTTCTCAAAAAAGTTTGACAAACATCAACTGAATTATTCTGTTATTGAGAAGGAAACGTTGGCTTTGATTCTCGCTTTAAAACATTTCGAGGTGTATCTCAGCGGTAGTGCTGACATTGTGGTACACACGGATCATAACCCGCTCACATTTCTGTCTTCATTGAAATGTCCCAACCAGCGCTTGGTTCGTTGGTCGTTGTTTCTCCAGTCGTTTTGTTTGGACATACGTTACATCAAGGGACGGGATAATGTTGTTGCAGATGCGTTGTCGCGCGCGCCGGTACAGTAGCGTTGTGTATGTGCCTGTCTTTCTCCCTCCTTTCCTCCCCACTGTCTTTCCCTTAAACAGCTTCTGAGTGCACCAGTTGCTGGGCTGGAGAGTGTTTCGGAGTGGAATGAGTTGGAAGGGCGTGACTTGGACTGTGCTAAGTATTCTTTTCCTCGTGTGTGTGGAAGATTTACTTCTTCGAGGTGGCTGGGTCTACTCTATGCTACTCTATGGGTCTACATATCCTCATGCCTTTCAGACGTAGCCGTATTTTAGACTTTATATTTGTGTAATCAGATTCCTTCATGCATGTAGCAGCAGATACAATACAATACAACTTTATTTATATAGCACTTTAAAAACAGCCACAGCTAACACAAAGTGCTGAACATGGCAGAAATCAGAATCAAATCAACTAGCAATAGAAACAACTAGAAACAAAGCAGGGTCTCGTGCTGGGTGAAGGCCAGTGGTAACATTGAGTTTATAAATGCATTTGAAACCATTAAAAAATAAACTAAAACAACTACGAGAGCAGATTCTCATGTTGAGTTAAAAGCCAAACCATAGAAGTAGGTTTTGAGGTTTGTTTTAAAAACAGCCAGTGAGGAGGCCTGCCTGATGTGGAACGGTAAACTGTTCCACATCCTGGGGGCAGCAACAAAAAAAGGCCCGGCCCCCTCGGAGCTTACGCCTGGACCTCGGTTCCTCAAGGAGCAGCTGATCAGCCGACCGGAGGCACCGTGCAGGGGCGTAGGGGTGGAGGAGGTCAGAGAGATAGGACGGGGCGAGGCCATTCAAAGACTTAATGACATCACTCTGCTGCCAAATACAGGAAGAAAAACTTTGTAAAGTTTCTCAGCAGCAACAATCAAAATGCAACGAAATGCAGGTTAGTTTTGTTTGTAACATTATTCTGTTAACACGGCATTTACACAGAGAGTCTGAGTTTATAAATGATTTGCCTCAAATGTTCTGTGGAGTGGATAAGATTGTTATTAATGACAGGCTAGCAGATTCCTATTGACTTGCACTAGCATTAGCATTGGCGACCTCCTGGAACTAGAATAATGGAATGAAATATGATGAAACCGTCTTCAGTGATAAGTAGCATTCTGGCTCACTCAAAAATGAGGCCCTATGTCAAAAATTCTGAACTTCCCCTTTAAGTACTTTACTGATTAAGTAAGTTTCAAAGTAACTAAGTTAGATTACAAACTAAAAATGACAAAGATGACAATTGTGTTTTTGGCCTATTGATAGTTATTTTTTGGATTCATGGTTTGTAGGGAGTGCGCCCCCCCCCCAGTTTAAAACGCACAGTTACGCTGCTGGAAAATACCAGATGGTTGTTTTGCGATCGGGTGCACAAACCTCCAGGAGGGGGAAGTGCTGGGGTTGTGTTTTTACCTGGTTTTTACCGCATTCCGTCCTGTAAAGACATCCTGAGAGGAAAAATGTATCAGCGGATCAGTTCTACCAAATGCACCTCGGTCCTGGCCGGGTACAGTAAACCATGCAGCTCCTCCACCAGCCCCGAACCCACACGTTCTAGCAGCGAACACTTCATCAGCGGGCAGTAATGCCCACACCTACATTCATCCGTATATAATTAGCGTAGTTTTAGCCATAAATGATACCTCATGCATACCTGTTGGCACGATTTGTTGTCATATCGAGGCGACCAGCTGCCTGCCGTCTTTTGTATGAGTTGACTTTAGCTGCTAGCTAAAACGGAGGGATGCAGTAACGCAAATAAACTCCTGAAGGAGGGATGTGGAAATCCTGTTACACTCATATTTAGCTGAAAAGCACAAAGACCAGATGTAACGCTGATATTTAGAATGATATTCTTTGTTTTTCCTGCATACCTGTCCTATATGCTTTTATTTACGTCTTCACAGCTTCGTCCTTTCTAAAACTGATGTTGTGAGAAGTTAAAATGAGAGGAAATGATTCTATTTCTGTCATTTCTGTGTGAATAGTAGTTCTTAGTGATAACTGTTGGTGCTCTTATGTTCCTTCAGTCTGGCAGCGGTGTACGCTGACGGCTTCTCAACCAGACAGATGTAAATATCCCTGAATGCAGCTCAGCAGGGACGTGGTGATGTTTAACGGCTCGTCTACAGCAGTCGCTTCTCTATACGGGTCACAACTGTCCAACACTTCCATCTTATTCCTGTATCTTTCCTTCTTGGCAACTGACAGCTGATTTAAACAAAGTTTCTGTCGTCTGTCTGCACAGAGTCTGTGGCGCCCCGTCATCTTTTGCCTGCCAGGGCTCCCGGCAGGTCACATTAGCCTGTCCAGATATCAGCCTGTGCAGATATCAGCCTGTCCAGATATCAGCCTGTCCAGGTATCAGCCTGTGCAGATATCAGCCTGTCCAGATATCAGCCTGTCCAGGTATCAGCCTGTGCAGATATCAGCCTGTCCAGGTATCAGCCTGTGCAGATATCAGCCTGTCCAGATATCAGCCTGTCCAGGTATCAGCCTGTGCAGATGTCAGCCTGTCCAGGTATCAGCCTGTCCAGGTATCAGCCTGTCCAGGTATCAGCCTATCCAGATATCAGCCTGTGCAGATATCAGCCTGTCCAGATATCAGCCTGTCCAGGTATCAGCCTGTCCAGATATCAGCCTGTCCAGGTATCAGCCTGTCCAGATATCAGCCTGTCCAGATATCAGCCTGTCCAGGTATCAGCCTGTGCAGATGTCAGCCTGTCCAGGTATCAGCCTGTCCAGGTATCAGCCTGTCCAGGTATCAGCCTGTCCAGGTATCAGCCTATCCAGATATCAGCCTGTGCAGATATCAGCCTGTCCAGATATCAGCCTGTCCAGGTATCAGCCTGTCCAGATATCAGCCTGTCCAGGTATCAGCCTGTCCAGATATCAGCCTGTCCAGGTATCAGCCTGTCCAGGTATCAGCCTGTCCAGATATCAGCCTGTCCAGGTATCAGCCTGTCCAGGTATCAGCCTGTGCAGATATCAGCCTGTCCAGATATCAGCCTGTCCAGATATCAGCCTGTCCAGATATCAGCCTGTCCAGGTATCAGCCTGTCCAGATATCAGCCTCTCCAGGTATCAGCCTGTGCAGATATCAGCCTGTCCAGATATCAGCCTGTCCAGATATCAGCCTGTCCAGATATCAGTCTGTCCAGGTATCAGTCTGTCCAGATATCAGTCTGTCCAGATATCAGTCTGTCCAGATATCAGCCTGTCCAGGTATCAGTCTGTCCAGATATCAGCCTGTCCAGATATCAGCCTGTCCAGGTATCAGCCTGTGCAGATATCGGCCTGTGCAGATATCAGCCTGTGCAGATATCAGCCTGTGCAGATATCAGCCTGTCCAGGTATCAGCCTGTCCAGGTATCAGCCTGTCCAGGTATCAGCCTGTCCAGATATCAGCCTGTGCAGATATCAGCCTGTGCAGATATCAGCCTGGTTCTTTCTTATATCTGATATCTTATATCCTCTCTTATATTGCAAAATGAAACGCTGGCTGTTTAAATAATTTTGCAGCCTGTTGGAACTACCAACATGGATTTATTCCTGCAGCATCACATGGAAGTCTGGTCAGAAAAGTGGGGCCTGCATCAGTGAGAGGTGAAACAATCAGGACCAGGTTCTGTTGTCATGGAGACAGGTCCAGAAGCTGCAGTTGCTGAGCTCTAACTGCACGCTCCGACTGCAGACGGACGGCTCCCGCCATGTTTAATCATCATGTGGTCACGTTTCCGGTGCAGAGCAGGCGCAGTCTGAAGTCGGACAAAGTTTCTACCCAGCATGCAACACTCCAGGACCAGAATCCCTCACTGCCAGCCGGGTTGCTGCAGATAGACGAAGTCCAACGAGCCTGTTGTAGCGTGTCTCTCATTGGGTCATGTGACCTGGAGCGCTTTGCTTCAAGGCTCCATGACTTCACGATCAGCTGATCAAAGTGGTCTGCAAACACGCTTCCAGAACACGGATGGAGACGGTCTCGTGTTGTGACAGATTGGGAACTTACAGGTTTCGTGCCCCCCAGTGGTTGAAAAAAACATCGAACCGTGACACTGAAGTATCGCCCCAAACTGAAGCGTTTGCATCGATGCACCGTGGTTTTTACCATAAATGAGGTATTAGAATGAGATCGTTGTGCAGAGAACATGCTCACAGTCTAACCTGCACGTTAACATGACACATGATAGATCTGACTTCATGGTTTGGAAGTTCGCCACCTCTCAAAGTCAGCTCAAACTGGAGAGTTGCAGTTACAGCAGGGGATTGTGTTCATTCTCTGAAGCCTTGCTGCTGCATTTTAGATCAAATGGAGACTTTTCAGAACATTTCAGGGAGAAACCAGTATCAGGAATTACAGTCGTCCCACCTGGAAGTTTTCCTGCATCACTCTGAGGCAGGAGGTTCCTCATGTCAGATACTCCGTAGGAGAATAAAGGCGGTCATAGAAACTGTTTTCAGGTCGTTGGAAAAAATCCCAGCATCCCATCTGGCATCAGAACGTCACCACGATCATGAAGCCTGATATCAGCTGGATGAACGCTTACATAAGAGGTTAACT
Organism: Atherinomorus stipes; assembly: GCA_023101725.1. Taxonomy (NCBI): domain Eukaryota; kingdom Metazoa; phylum Chordata; class Actinopteri; order Atheriniformes; family Atherinidae; genus Atherinomorus; species Atherinomorus stipes. The sequence goes on along the minus strand of JALJCO010006428.1, from coordinate 110,151 downwards.
CTAGTCCAGGATGACATCCATGACGTAAGAGACCAGCTCTTCTGGGGAAGAACTGGATCCACTGGTGGGTTAATGCTCAGCAGCTTAGTGCTGGGAGATGACAGCCACCAGGAGACGTGCTCAGAAAGCACTGATCTTCCTCATTCAGTGAGCAGAGAGCAATGTGAAGCCACTAGAGGGTGTTAGAGTCTGAATCTGCACTCTAAACTTTCCCACTTTCACCATCAATGCAGACGTTTAACAGACACATTTTCTGTTCCGTCCTTTTTTTAATCACTATTTTCTACAATGCAGATCAAAACTGATCATATACTGTTTAAGGAACTACAGACCCCGTTTGTCTGGAGGTGTGATTATATTTGCCCAGTGGAAAAATAAATGGAAAAAACACAGGTCACAAACTATCTGACAGTCACACACACATATTAAATATGTATATATATATATAGATATATATATGTATGTATGTATATATATATATATGGAATGAAAAAAAAATCAGCTGTCAGTGAAATAAGCTGAAATTGACAAAAGCAATAATAGATAAAAGACTTTGATAATTGACTTTGATTTTAAATTGTGGTTCAACAGAAAAACAAACACAGAAAATCAAACAAGTAAACAAGCATGATGGGACTCTGAAGCTAAAATGTTGTTGAGCAACATTTTGATTCAATCACTGCAATCAGGTGTTTCTGTAACGTCCAATCAGACGTCTGCACCTGTTGACAGGTATGTTGGCTCATGTTCATGGGAAAGATGCTCTGATGTGTCTGACATTTTTTTTCTAATTATTCTTTTCAACTACAATTCAAAAGCAAGTCTTTACTAAATTCTAATTTAGTGAATTTTTAATTATTACTTTTTTGTTTGTTATTTTAATAACTGTTGTAATTTAGAATTTGCTTTCACTGGACGGTTTGAGTAATTTTGTCCTGTATACTGTTTATGACCTTTTCAGTTGGATTTCTACGACACTTCAACCACGATTCCATTGTTTGTTTTGTCATGGTAACGGTGATTCATTTTGCCGTAACAGCTTGGACCATGTTGGTCTGTGGGAGACAGTTAAGGGCTGTGAAATTCTGAAACTGTTTAAATCAGTTTATGACCTACTCTTACATTCAGTGAAATTTCTAGGTTTAAGTTTTATTGAAGTTTTATTTTTTAAACTTACATAGATGTTAAAATATTCCTTGTACCCCTAGAATGGCTCGAAGTACCCCGAGGGGCACTCGTACCTCCTTTTGGGAGACCAGTGTTTTCAACTCCGGCCCTGCAGGTCTTCGATGTGTTCCTACTCCAACATACCTGACCCAGATGAACTTCCTCGTCACGTTCTCTGCAAACTGTTAATGGGTTGTTATTTGATTCAGGTGTGTGACAGGAGGTCGCAGACGCAGGGCGGTGGTCCTGAGAAACACTGCACCACGATCCATGTCTGACACATGCCTCATGGGAAGAGAACGGTAGAGACTCGGGGTTTCTTTACGCGGAACCTTCCAGCAAGGAGCTTCACCAGTTTCCATGGTAACAGACTCGAGGCAAGACTTGCCTTGCTTCCCAGAACAGAAAACCCAGTTTCCCCCACAAAAGCTGCAGGATTGCAGGAAATTATCGGGGATTACCACGCTTTCCGGAACTTTCCGGAATCTAGGCGTTTCCTCTTCCGGGCCAGTTCAACAATAGCTGAATCCACGGTCCCTGCTCCGTTACACTTTGTAAATCAGATAAACGCCAACCATACTCAAGTTTTCATTTATTCTCGACTGAAGTGATAATGGGGTGAAGGGCCGAACTTTATAATAACACAACGTAGCACGTTTGTTTGTAGCCGGCAGACTACACTATGGTGTTAGCAGGCTAGCGCTAGCCAGCTAGTATTTGATGACGTGCCTAACTTTGAAAACACACAAGCATCTGAAAGCGTCTCCTTTCTTGGCAGTCCCCAGTTGTTCCACTGGAAACGGGGGGTACAGACCCGATTTTCAGATGCTTGTGTGTTTTAAGACGCAAAAAGTTAGGCACGTCAGCTAACGCTAGCCTGCTAATGCTAGCCTGCTTACGCCAGCTGTTAGCATCATTGAAGTGCCAGCTACAAACAAACGTGCTACGTTGTTTCGGCCCTTCACTCCGGCGAATCGCTTTGATCCACTTCTTCCTTAGCATCACTTCAGTCGGGAATCCATGAAAACTTAAGTAGGGTTGGCGTTTATTCAATTTACGAAGTGGAACAGAGCACGGACATTGAATTCAGCTACTGTTGAACTGGCCCGGAAGAGAAGCGGCTAAATGTTTCAAGTTCCAGAAACCGGAACACGGAAGCGTGATAATCCCCTATTGGCCTACCAATATTATCCACCGATACTGGCATTAAAATGTGACACAACAAAAGCACGTGGCCACGCACCACTTGGGCTCTAAAGAAAGTATCTAGAGTATACACTGAGATATAATATTTTGTGTTGCGATGGTGAATATTTAAAAGCGCGATACTAGTATTTTTATTAACGACATCTTGCGAGATCTTGTTGTTCCGTTACAAAATCTTAAGAGATCTTGATCTTATTGATAAAAGTCCCTGTTATCCTGAAAGAACTTCATTTCCCAGCATTCCTTTCAGAGTCATGTGACTACGGTGCAGCTGCTGCTGCTACAGACTGACTTACTTTGAAGCTGCTGATAATATGTCTGATTTTAAGTTGTTGGTTAAGTTACAAAGTTGTCAGAAACATTAGAATTAGACACGTATAAAAATGTATAACATTATTATTATTATTATCATTATTATTATTATTATTGTAAAGCTAATGTTGAACATCGCTAATATAATCTGTCATTGCTCTTGAAGCTTTATTAGTATTACTATTTTTTCATTAAAAATAATCATATGAGCTCTTTCTGTTGTACATCATACATAGATCATACTATTAACACAGTAAATACCCAAATAATAATAACCGGTCATGCGGCTGATTTCTTCACTTATATTCTCTTTAAGCTTCCACTTCTTTTAATATTCTACTTTGTTTTTCTTCCCTCTGCATTGTTTATATCTAAATGATCAAATTAAAAAACGAACTACCTGAATAAATAACTGAACAGACAGTATGAACAAAATAGCCTTCCACATTTCTTTGATCAGGCAGTTTTTATATAAGCAGGCACATTTGTACAATCAGGTCAAATACATGAGATTTATGCTGCATGCCCCCCCCCCCCCCCCCCCCCCCACACTCTGAAGGATTTATTTGATTAAGACCAAAGTGAACATCAGCATCACAGAAATGTTGGCAGGTGTTTTCCTCCATCACATATGTGGAATGAGACAGACCGTTCTGTGGTTTTATCATGGAAATGAGAACCGTCCTGTCCCATCCTGATTGTTCTCGTTTCCATCAGCACCCCCACCCCTTCTCTTGCTCATTTAAGCCACGCCCACCCTCTAAAGATTTAAATATTGGGTTTTTTTAAATGTATTTTGGAGAGCCCTCGCGCCTCCAGCTGGTTTGTCAAGCGGCCAGAAACAAGGAATCAACTTCCTGCCCCAGATGGAATGGAAATAAAACATTTATAAATGATCACATAGAAATATGCCAATACTCATATGATGCTCTGTATAATAACTGTGTGGTTACTATAGCATACCAGAGTCCTGCATGATGGATGAAATAAAATGGAATAAAAAAAGGAAACAGACATTTAAAAAAAATACACAAATCATAAGAAATAAGAAATGGTAATAAAAGGTACATAAAAGTCAAGTAAAACTGCAATAAACCAGTGAGTTCAAATTAGTTTTTTATGCATAATAAATCCTGTCTTAGCTTTAGCTTTAGACTAATTAAAGTCTGACTTGAGCTCTGTTAGAAGGTAATAGTTTTCTTTTTAAGTATTAAATATGCAAAATATTATACAATATGTATTTAAAAAGAAACCCTTTCTCAGAAAACAGATCCATGTTTCAGTTTGGAAAAATCTTTTCAGTATTGAAAATATATATATATATTTTTAAAGAAGAACAAGTAGAAGAAAAGATCCTGTTACATAAGAAAAAGGCAGAAATGTTTAATCTCAGTTCAGAAAAAATAAATAGGAAGTGTTTTCTTTATTTGTTCATTGATCAGTTCATTGTAAAATGGTCTCATTAATTAATATGAAAAAAGAAATATACAAGTATTTGTTGCATTTTTAAGTTGCAACATAATTACGCAAGGAAAAATTGATATTTTTTAATCACATTACTCAGAAAAACACATTATTTATTTATTTATTTGCTGTAAAACGGTTTAGTTAATTTAGACAAAAGATAAAAGTATTTAAAACTAATATATTTTATTAGAGGAAAACTATGTCGTTAATCTAGAGAAACAGTTGTTTTTGTTTTCTAAGTGAATGCTAACTCTTCCGTAGCTTTACGTCATTACGAAGCAGTTTCCGGTGGCTGTGCGACTGAATGCGGTCGCGAGACGCCGCTCGTGGCGGGACGTGAAGCGGGACTGTTAGCGTTGCGGAGGCAGGAGGAGCAGGAGGAGGAGGAGGAGGAGGGTTCAGTCTGAAGCGGAGACTCTGCAGAGGACCGAGAAACAAGGACGCTGCTCGCGATGCTGACAGCAAAATAGTTGGAGAGCATTTCTTTATATTTCCCTCTTTTTACGGTGTGCGCGAGCGTCCCAGAAGCCGAGAACTCAATGAATGGAGTTGCTTTTTGCCTTGTTGGAATTCCTCCTCACTCAGACGCTGAAGTAAGTCTGACTGCTCTCACGGCTGAAAGCACAGCCTGTTTTTTTATCAGATTTTATTCTGTTTTTATGTGTTTAAACCGTCTTATGTGATCTTCGATTCAATTCAATTCAAACTTTATTTTAGGCCTGTAGCACATTTAAAACAAACCTTTGTTGATTAAAGTGCTTCACAACATCATCACGACAAAACCACACGAAGATTTACAGTTAAATTAATCTAAGAGGGAAAAAAGGGGGAAAAAATATACGTATTAGATTAAATAAAGGATTAAAATGTAAATAACACATACATACACATTTTAAAATAGTGTGGAAGTAGTAGTAATCGATTTTATATTTTTTTACAGTTAATTGGCTTCACAAACTTTTAGGAAGCATTAAAAGAATACGTTACTGTATGAAGTGCATATCCATACATATATGTGTATATACACACACACAGTCCAGTGGTTCATTGAACGGGCTACTTCTCAGGGGTGATTTAGTGTGTTTTTGGAGATGCAGCTTGTCATATTCCCCGTGTGGAGGCAAAGTTCAGGCTGCAGGCCGTCCTGATCCATAAATAAAAACAAGAGCTCTGCTCAGCTGCAGGACACACATCTGTGAGTGATCAGATTAAACGCAGCGTAGCATCATGTGAAGATGCAGAACTCTGCACACGTTTGAGTAATTCCTCTCTGGTTTGAGGGAATGCTGAGACACTTTTACAGCCTCCCTCACTGCAGAGATGATTTACTGGTGGGTGGAAAACAGACACTGTGAGGAATTGAGCTGGAATGTGAGGATTTCCATACGGCAGCCCACATACAGTCATGACAAAGGACACATTGTCGCCTTTCGTCTTTTCTCACTGCAGAACAATTAATTCAGGAATTACAGCATAAACTCATCAGATCAGAGGCCAGGAAGACGTAGATGTTCAGTTACCAGTCTTTTCTCATCACGCCATCACACGGCTCATTGTTTGCTGTCTGTGTTGTTGGGTCTTTGTGTGGTTTTTCGTATTATTCACAGCTTATTACTGTGGGATTGTGTCATGGCCCAGTTAGCATCAGGGTCACGGCGCAGACACGATTGATAACGGTGAAAACTTCAGAAGCTGCTGACATTTTCATCAGGGCTGGAAACCGAAGCAGCTGCTGAAATAACACCTGTGAGAGTTTTCTCCCCACGTTTCCACAGCAGAGGTGGTCAGAAAAACATCAGCTCCCATGTTCTAATGCAGACGCAACTTAGTCTGCTTCATCCAACACAAAATAACCCCCCCCCCCAATAGTCTTGTTTATTCCCCTGAGAGTTGTAGACTGTCTAATCTGTACATGTGTCTCGATATCGATCTTCATCTTTCTCCTCAGAACTCATGAAAACCGTGTCCTTGTCTTTGTGGGTTGTGATCGTCCCCCCCCCCAGTAACAAACATGTCTACACCTTTCTCAGTTTTACCTGAGGATGAGGAGGCCGCTGCTCTAAGTTTCATGCTGGCAGCTTAGGCGGTGCAGCAGGTTTCTGATATGACTCCTTTCTAGCATCTCTAATAACTCAGTTGTTACAGTAGGGATGTATATTTTTACATTTTCTAGATACCGATACCAATATCGATACTCCTTATCGATACCGGTATTTATCGATTCTCTTATTGATACTATAACATAATTTAAGAAAAAAAAACATTACATGCAACCAGTGGTGGAGAAATTTTTCAATATGTAAACCTGACAAAAAGTGGGAAAGGACAGCTGGGAGAAAAGGATGTGTCTGTCTTAGTCCATCTTGTATTATTTACTGTAATAAACTCAATGTAGATGACAAAAAGACAAAGCGTATCCAGAATCTAACGGACCCTGACGAAAGAACCGACCAAACAACCGGACTCCCCAGTACAGAGGATGTATGTTTTTACATTTTCTATATCTGTTTATCAGGGCCGCACAATTAATCGTTAAAAAATCACAATCTGAATTCCCACATACATGTGATCTCATTTCTACCCACAACGATTCTGAAGCATTTTTAATCACAAGCTGCATCACAAATAAAAGTTTCCATTCTTCCTGGATTTTTTCAAGCGTCCTCAAATGCAGCTCTGCCGTTGCCCCCACCAACCCCCCTAACCGATGGTAAAGAACTACAACTATGCATCTGCCAAAGAAGCAAAGAAGCGCTCCAACAAAGCTCTTGTGCAAACACATGCTTTGGTTTGAACCTTTTGAATAGGTTGTTTTGTTTGTTTTGTTAAAGTTTATTTGTGAAATGAAAATTGGGGGGGGGGGGGGGGGGATCATATCATGCCAGAGAATCATGATCTCAATTTTAAGCAAAAGAATCGTGATTCACATTTTTTCCCAGAATCGTGCAGCCCTACTGTTTATACCCTCCAATTGAAGAACAGGCTAAATTATCAGAAGTAAATCCAAATAATAAGAAACTGAAAAATTGATAATAAATCAAAATTTTCTAAATTATAATTTATTGAAATTAAATATTTCTTTTTAATTTCTCTCTTCCACTTTTTAAATCCAGACTGAAAACACATTTGTTTAGACAGTCCTGTAGCAGCTAGCTCACCATGGCAGTGTTTATTAGAACTGTTTCTAGTGTGGGTTCTCTACGGTTTTTTAACCGTTCCCTTGTACAGTGTCTTTGGGTGTTTTGAAAGGCGCTTTGTAAATGTATTATTAATTGTAACTGAAAAGAATAATACAAACAAACAAACAAAAAAACAAAAAAACTGTCTGAGATAAATAAGAGCAGCTTTCTCATGAACATGGACCAGCATACCTGTCAACAGGTGCAGACAAAAATTTATGAAATTATAATTTAGTGAAATAAAATGACATTTTTGAATCGTGGTTGAAAGTAATCATTTAAAAAATCTAAACAAATGAAACTGTCCCAGAGCATGTTTCCCATGAACATGAGCCAACATACCTGTCACCAGGTGCAGACGTCTGATTGGACGTTACAGAAACTCCTGATTGCAGTGATTGTCTCAAAGTGTTGCTGCTACAACATTTTAGTTCAGGAGCCCCATCATGCTTGTTAACTTGTTTTAATTTTGTTTATTTAATATTGAAATCAACGTTATGATTTTCATAGAATTTTTATTATCACTTTTGTCAAGTTTAACTTATTTCACTAACAGCCGTTTTTTCCCCTTATTTCATTGGAGGGTATGAATAATGTCGAGGACGACTGTGTGAGTGTGTGTGTGTGTGTGTATGTGTATGTATATATAAACATACATATATCTACATATGCGTGTTTGGCAGAAGGCAGAAGCATAGAGGTAATGAACTTATTGGAGGAAACGTAGTGCTTTGTAATTCATATTAAATATTTAATAGATATTATTAATAAATACTAAATAAATATTTTTATCTTTTTTAAATATTCTCTTATAGTTTATTATATTTTTATTAAATGCACCGTGGGGTCGAGTGAAATGTAATTTCATCTGTGTTGTGTGTCCAACATGCAGCACACTGGACAAATAAAAGTTGAAGTCATGCACGATCCTGCTGGTTTTCCAGCTCTTCCTCTGGGTTATGGAGGTTTCTTCCAGCTCATCGGCCTGTGTCCAGTGGAGAGGGCTTTCTTCTTCCTTATAAGTCCGGCCTGTAGGTTCAGCTCTCAGCCCAGGCAGGAATGGGCGATGGGGTTTTGTTGATGACACTGAACTGTGGAGTCAGAGGTGGTTTTCTCTGGAAAAACTCCTTTCTTCACTTCCGTTCGTCTTAATTTTTTCTTTACATTCAATTGGAAATTTTGGTGACATGAACTGTTCTTGGAGCCACGATAGCAGCCCGTGTTTATGTCCTGGTTGGGGGGGGTTTGGTCGATGGGGGGTGCAGTAAGCATCTGCACCAGCACCAGTACTGATGTAGGGAGGGAGCCTCATCACACCTACAACAATTGAAAAAGGCTTCCTGATGCTGAGCATGCTCTAACGGAAAACAGAGGAGCTGCTTTGCTGCCTGTGTAATAATCAGCCCCCAATCGGTATCGGCCTATATCAGCCTTAAAACTGAATATCGGACATCGGTCACCCCACTGATATTTAAACGATATTTACATGTTCAGCCCGCTGTTTCTGAAGTTAAGGGAAAAAAAAAAACTTCTTCAAAAACTTATTTTTCACAGAATTTAAAACTTCTAAGGACTAGGGTTGGGAAAAAATATCGATACACTGAAATATCGCAATATTTTCATAAGCTGATATCACATTGACATTTAAAAACGCGGTATAGATCTATTTTACTAATGAAATCTCATGAGAATTCACGAAATACCGCAGGAATTTTTAACAGAACGATGAAATCTCATAACATTTTGGAAGTAAAATAGATTGATACCACCTTTTTCAATATCAATTTGATATCAGCATATGAAAATATCGCGATATTTCAGTGTATTGATATTATCCAACCATTACTTTTCAAAGTGTCCAAAATGGAAAACAAATCTACTATTTGCAATGACTGCTTATTTTTTTTCAGCTTTAATATCGGTATCGATGTTGGTTATCGGCCACATTAGTCTTAAAATATCATCATATCAGCCAAAATTCCAATATCGTGCATCCCTAATTAGGTCATATGTGGGGATAAAACGGCTCGATCAGCGTTATCATTGAAACACTGCCGTATTAAATACCACATCCAAGATGGCTGTAAGAGGAAAACCCTCCCATCAGACAGACTCGAAGATGGCAAACAGAGCTCCAGTTTCTTTAAAAAGACATCCTCAACAAAGATATGAAACCCAAAATGCTGAGTTAAAACAACCTAACATGGAACATGTCAGAAATGATCATTCACTGATTTCTGCTCATATCTGGTGGCCCAGTTCCAGCTGACCGCTCCCAGTTAATGACGGAGTTATTCCAACCACAAGCATGATGGTGTGGTGGCCAGTCAGCTGACCAATACACAGACAATCCGTCCACTGTGGACTAGGGATGGGTGATAGGGACTAAAAATGCAGCATGATCATTTCTGGTTTTTATCACGGTAACGATAAGCGACGATAAAAAAGACAATATCAGCCTCATCTTTTGTATGATACATCTACACGTTCTGTCTTGTCTAAATAATACTAGAAGCCACTAAACTTAATCAATTAAGTTCAAGTAGTACACTTGTATTGCAAAACTGTAGAAACACCAACCAAATAAGTCTGAAATATGAGAACAAATTCGACCTTTATTCAAACGGTGCAAACAGCAAAAATAACTTGACTTTTGAAAATCAGAGTAAAGCAACTGTAAATACAACCTGATTTATATCATGAGATGACAAATTATAACCACGGGGAATTTCTTTGACGATATATCGTACATAATAACATAGGGCTGAGTGGTGAACCGAAAATTTACCACTGTCGACATTCACAGCGATGACCGACGTCATTTTCCTCATGTCGGTATTTTCGGTGACGTGGTCCCTTCAAGAAAGCCGGCAGTGGAATTGCCGCACTGGACGTTTTTGTTCTCTCCAACTTGCCGTAGTTTCTTGTAACGTGACATTCCTGCTCAGGAACTTTGTGTTTTTCATCATCTTTTGCATGTTTTCTGGTCAGCAGATGTCTGTAAATGATCAGTGACGTTTATCTGACGTCAGTGTAACGTGATAAACGTTTGAAGGAACGATGTTTGTGTTGAACGTTTTGACATCGGTATCGATGCTAATTGTTTTAGCCTGTCTATGGGGTTTTCCATGTTACGTTAGCATTCATGCTGATCGATAGCCGTGTGTTTAGTTAAAGGGACTAGAGGCAGGAATTGTGAAAGAATAAACAAACATGTCCAGTTTTTAATAGGAATGGATGAAGTGTTAAAAACCAAAAAGAACGTTTCCACCTCGTCTCTCTCCGTTGCCTTGAACAGGCCGTGTGCTGCATAATGCGTCGGGATTCGGTGGTGAATTTCCCGCGCTGTCCTGCAGATGTGACGTCCTGATGCTGAGCAAGCTCTAACGGAAAACAGAGGAGCTGCTTTGCTGCCTGTGTAATAATCAGCCCCCAATCGGTATCAGCCTATATCGACCTTAAAACTGAGTATCGGACATCGGCCACTCCACCGATATTTAACCGATCAGCCCGCTGTTTCTAAAGTCTGAAAAAAAACCCAAACTTCTTATTCTTCTTTTTCTTTAAAAATGTATTTTTTTACAGACTTTAAAACTTTTAAAGACTAGGGGTGGGAAAAAATATTGATACACTGAAATATCGCACTATTTTCATTTGCTGATATCCTATTGACATTAAAAAAACGTGATATTGATCTACTTTACTAACAAAATCTTGTGATATTTCATCAATCTGTTACGAAATCTCGTGAGAATTTGTGAAATTTAGCAAGATTTTATAACAGAACGATGAAATCTTACGAGATTTTGTAAGTAAAATAGATCGATACTGTGTTTTTAGATATCGATTTGATATTGGCATATGAAAATATTGCGATATTTAAGTGTGTTGATATTTTACCCACCCCTATTTTTCATAGTGTCAGAAATGGATAACAAAACTGCTATTTGCAATGACTGCTCATTTTTTTCAGCTTTAATATCGGTATCGGTATCGATACCGACTATTGGCCATATGAGTTTTAGAATATCAGCATGTCGGCCAAAATGTCAACATTGTGCATCCCAACCTAATATGTATGCATATGTAGGGCTGGGCAATATGGCCTAAAATCAATATCACGATATGTTAAGCAGTTCACCTTGGTAACGATAAATGGACGATAACTGGTCACAGACTGGATGGGGTGGAGTCACGTGACTACAGACGTACATGTTGTTCAGCGTCTTACAGGGACATGAGCACAGCTGACCTGTAAACAGCCAAAACACACTTCTCATTTTATTAACACCTGACTTTTGCCTTTACTGGAACATGATGTGACTTCTCGTCTGGCAGTTAGATAACAGGTTCCCCAGTAAACATCCAGGAGGCCGTAGATACTTTTAGGACGTTTATGAGAAGCTCTGTGAAACTAAAATACAAACATACAAATGTACGTATTGATAAACTTAAATGAGTCAGATTTTTATTTACATGTGAGTAAATATTACTTTGTGTCCATGAAAAACACAGTGATGAGTTTCCTCATTCATTGGGCGCACGACTATCAATTAGCATGAATGCTAACTTAACATTGGAAAACCCATTGACAGGCTAACGCATTTAGCATCGCTACGTTTTTTTTTTTTTTTTTTTTTTTTCCCCCCCCCCCTTCCCCCCCCCCCCCTTTTCTTCTTTTTCCCTTTTCCCCTCCCTTCAATATATTTCCCACCCACTTTTTTCAGGAATGGATTTCCTTTAAAATACCTCTTAAAAATGCTTTTTTTCTTTAGGTTTTTACATTAGTAATCCAACAACATAATTTTTTTTTTTTTTTTTTTTTTTCTTTTTTTTTCCTTTTTTTTTCTTTTTTCTTTTTTTTTTTTTTTTCTTATTTTTCTTTTTTTTTTTTCCTTTTATTCTTTTTTCCTTTTTTTCTTTTCCTTTTTTTTTTTCTTTCTTTCTTTTCTTCTTTTCTTCTTTTTTTTTTTTTTTTTTCTTTTTTTTTTTTTTTTTTTTTTTTTTTTTTTTTTTTTTTTTTTTTTTTTTTTTTTTCTTTTTTTTTTTTTTTTTTATTATAACCCTCCCCCCCCTTTCCTTCCCTCCCCTCCCCCCCCCCTCCTCTTTTTTTATTTTTTTTTTTTTATTATAATTACTCACTCTTTTTTTTTTTTTTTTTTTTTTTTTTTTTTTTATTTTTTTTTTCTCCCTTTTTCCATATTAATATTTCTAATCTCAATATTCCCTTTTTGAGTTTTCTAATACTTCTTTTATAATTTTTTTTTTTTTTATTTTTTCCAACAAACTGTTTTAACTTTTTTCTTTTTTCTCTTTTGTTATGTCATCACTCCTTTAAATGTTTCAGCTCATCAAACAAATTTAAATGTGAGACAAAGGTAACACAAGTAAACAGAAAATACAGGGGGTTTTTTTTTTGAAAACACCCCCCCTTTCCCTTTAAAAATGATCTTCCCCTAAACCTAATAACTGGTTGTTCCACCTTAGCAGCAACAACTGCATCAAGCGTTTGTGATAACTGGCAGTGAGTCTTCTACAGCGCTGTGGAGGAATTTTGTTCCACTCATCTTTGCAGAATTGTTGTAATTCAGCCACATTGGAGGCTTTTCCAGCATGAACCGCCTTTTTAAGGTCATGCCACAGCATCTCAATGGGATTCAGGTGGGGGCTTTGACTAGGCCACTCCAAAGTCTTCATGTTGTTGTTCTGGGGACGCCAGGCCTGAGAGAAGCGCTGTAACCCCACCATAGAAGAAGACATGGAGCATGCCCAGAACCTCATCATGGCTGTTTGGATGTGCAGGCTGAGGGGGGGCTTCTGGGAAAGAAAGATTTGGGTTGCATTACAGATGTGGGCATGAAAAAGTTCGTCCTTTCTCTGCCAGAAGTGGTGCAGTAATAGTGCACCATTACTGCACTATCACTGGCTGAACGATTTGTCCCGCAAATATGTCATCACGTACGGTGTCCAAACTTGGCGTGTGGAAACGTCCTTGTTCCGGGCGTTCGTTTCTGCTCTGAAACCGTTTCCCCCGGACACACAGGCGTTTCTCTGTGCGACTGAATTAGCAGACAAGCCGCTGGTAAGGTGCTGGCAGTCGGGTCACTTTTTCATGCCCAGATCTGCATGCTGGCACGGCGTCCTGCCTCCTTACGAGGTGAAGTTATTTTACTTTGATGTGGTTTTGTCTGTGGGGGGCCCGGTCCCCACAGAGGCCAGCTCACGTTCCGCTTCTTCTTGGACAGCTTTATACGGAGATCTTACTAAACATAAAACACTTGTAATAAGTAGGGCTGCCCGATTATGGGAAAAATCATTATCACGATTATTTTGGCCAATATTTAAATCATGATCATTCAAACGATTATTTTCTACTCACACGATCCATTAATTTAGCATTTCTTTCAAAGGTTTCTAGCACTGAAAATAAATATAGGCTTCAAATATGAACCTTACAGCAGTATGGAAATATATCCAAAATAAACCGATGTATCCAGCTGTTCTGCAATTTCTCTATATTAGAAAAAAACTATTTAAAAAAAACAAAAAAAACATCCCAAAATAAACTTGACAAAAATGTTAGATTTGGAAAGTTCTGGCACTGAAGCTCAACAAACATTTATGTTAATGACACCCAGCAAACTGCCGGGGATAACCGCAGAATAACTTTTAGAAATTGTGCCAAGAAAAATGGCTAATAATAATAATAACAATAAAAAAATAATAATAATAATTGTTTCAACTCGATTATATGAGTTTGGAGATTGTTTGACACAAAAATTGAAATCACGATTAAATGTGGATTAATTGCTCAGACCTAAGAATTTTAACTGCTATTTTCTGGTGAAGTAACAGAATTCATTTACATTTATCAAATGTGATTATTTCCATTTAAGCAATTGAATAAAAATTTCTTTCTCAACTATGTTATGTTTCATTGCTGTATAGTTCGAGATCGCCTAACATGTAATTATGGGATGGAAAAACTGCCCTCAGTATAACTGACTTTACCTGAAGAATCAGTTTTTTGAGCCGCCACGTTCAACAAAATCCAGCGTTTTGAAAATAATAAGTACGTACTACGTATACTATGTACTCTGAGGGAAATCCAATAATGGCGTTAAAAATGTAGAGCGGGGTTTTAGAGCACTGCCTTCAGATCTGATGTTCTTACAGTAATCTGATTACTCCCGGACGTGGGACTGAGACGTAAACAGAGAAGCGTCCTGCCTCAGCTGGTGTCGTTGGCTCTTTTATCTTTTTTGTTTTTCAGAGCTGGTGGGGTGGGGGGGGGGGGGGGACTTGGGAACAAGTGGCTGAGCTCTGCACTGTATGCAGGGGGGGTGAGGGGGACTGGCTGTGAAATGCATGACAATAGGGCTCTGTTAGACGGTGTGTGTGCATGTGTGTGTGTTAGTGTGTGAAAGAGAGGAATGATGTGGGAAGATGTTGCGTGGGTCAGGGTTGAGGGGTCGAACATGGGGCCAACACTGTCTCGTTTAACCCTTGATGCCACTTTTGGACTTTTTACAATTTTATCTTTTCATTCAATTAGTTACTTTATCAATTTTATAATATTTGTTATGTTTTTTCTTTTACATTGATTTATTTTCTATCAATTTATTTTCATCTCTTACAGTTTTCAATATATTTAATATTTAATTATATTCCATTCTTTTACATTTTTGTTCTTACCTCCATCAGGTGTAAACACGTGCAGACAAGTATAAAGTTGAGGATGTTTATCAGGTGACGTGGAGGAGCAATGTGATTGGTTAAAGTTTCATTTAAGTTGTAGACTGATTGGCCAGAATGAGGATTGGCTGATAGCTGTGAGCTGAACATCTTCCTGGAGGAAGGATTTTCTCATGAGGAAACTTTGATTTCAGAAACGGAAAGTCTGTTCTGACCCCAGTGGACCTGCACGATTTGACCAAAAACCTGATTATGATTTTTCAGACAAATATTGGGATTCGATTTGCGATTTTTACATTTGATAGTTTTAAAGGTTGAATATGGAACATTTTTGTTAAAAGCTATATTTTTTCAAAAATAATACCTCCACAGGTCGTTTGGGGGTGTACAGAGTGAAAGTACAACATTTCCCAGAAAAATTATATTTAGCCTAAAAATAATTATAAAATAATTTTTTTACGGGTTCGATAAAGGCATTTTATTTACGTCTATAAGCCAATACACGCCGCCATTGCGGGTTGCCATATACGATCTCTGTGTGGAAACAATATTTCGGTCATAGTCAGGCTTGTACAGGGGAAAACCGTAGAGACGACCAGTGAAGCAGCTGCTTCAGAGCCCTGGAGATGTTGTTATCTGTTTCTGAGGAGGAGTGACCTGAGAAGAGCAAAACCTGGAGTAAATTTAGGTGAAGACTTCACTAAATGGACCCACATAAACGTTTTCCACGGAGTAAAACACTGAAATGGCGACTTTCCTGCTGGATCGGTAAGCTAGCTTGTTTGCTAACATGGCTAACGTTAGCTGTCAGTTATAAACTCCTCTGCGTTACTTGTTAAACATGCTGCAGGCTGTCGGTCACTTGCGTATTGGCAGTGATTCTGGCATCCCAGCGGCTGGAGTTGTTTTTCTGCCGTTGCAACTACAACCTAGACACACGTGATGTCGCTGTTCTGTCCGTATTCCATATTCAACCTTTAAATGCATAAAACTAAAATTACGAATGAAAGGAGTCGTTACTTTTCAACAATAATATACTTTAAAAACTATTATGTGTCCAGCATCGTCCTCCCCCCAAACTGCAGCTTTAATTCTCAGGTTTTCCTCTTAGCAATTTTATCACAATTAATGAGTAATTACCAGTAGAGAAAAGGATTTTTGTGACTGTAAGTGTCTGTGAGTTTAAACCAGCCGAAGGAAGACCTTCAGGAATATTTCCATTCTGACTCAGGGCTGTCAGACCTGAACTTTTAGCTGTTTATGCTAATAATGAACCTGGATGAGCTGCAACTGATATTTTATCACATGTAGTTGTGTTTTAGTCAAAATCATATTTTATGGATAAAAACTCTGAGCTGAGACTTCACGTGTGCATCTGTAAGCATGAACTGAAAAAGGTCAGACTTGGTGTCATTTCCTCTGAAAGTAATCCTGAAACATGTAGAAACAGATAACAGAAAGATGCTGCTGATTCTGAGCCATGCTGACGGGATGGGCAACATCAAAGGCAGGAGTCGCTATGCTCTTCACTGATTTCATCACTTCCACATGTTTCTGAGCAAAACACGGCTCTTAAAATAGAAAGTGGGATCTGCCAGGTCAGCGGAGGGCCGGGCAGCTCCAGCAGCTAACCACATCTAAAACAAGGGAAGTGAAGCGGCTGCAGAGTTAATCATTCTGTCAGGAAGAATCAGTCCGCAGCAGCTTTAGCTTCGCTGCCTGTTTACGCTACGCTGGAACACCGTAGCCACCGCTTCCACGCTCACCTTCAGAAAAGCAGCACTTCCCTGGTCCGTGCCTCAGCTTTCACATCCACACACTGATGAGGTCCTTCTGGAAAACCTGAGTTTGCTGGATTTAAATGAACGGCTTTGAGTGCTTCTCGTGTACATTTAGGGAGCGTTTCCTCTAGGATCGTCTACAGCAGGGGTCTGCAACCTGCGGAGCCACAAGTGGCTCTTTGGACCTTCCACAACGGCTCAATAACATCGACTTAAAATGATAAAGAACTGAGTGATATGTAGAAATATAGATGATATCAAATGTAGGTTTTAGCAGTTTTTATCGGAATAGTTGCACTTCATTTTTACAAGTAAAAGTACGAGTTTCTCTTCTCATTAGCTGGAAATTCTGGGCTTCTTCTGCAACACACGGTCTCAGAAGAGCAAAATCCCATAAAGGAAAATAGAACTATCTTTTTTCATGTTCTGGAAAAAAAGTCAAAATTCTGACTTTCGTCTCAAAATTTAATTTTTTTTTTCTTCAGAGGCCCTAATCCTCTTAGGTTTGAGAAAACAAACTACAGAAAAGTCCAAATAAAACGGTGGTTCTTCAAAAATGGCAACAAATTTCATAAAGTTAATGTTTATCAAATTTATAAGTATTTTTATTTAAAAGTCCATGAAATATTTGCGGCTCTGGACAACTTTTATTTAACTGGGTTGAGGCAAAAATGTCTCTTTGGCCTGTAAAGGTTGCAGAACCCTGGTCTAGGGACTTGGTTTGATTGGACAGGACTTCTGGAAAATGTCCCATCTTCCTCTGGTTTGGTCTATTTTCACCCCATAACATCCACTGACCAATAGAGATGTTCCAAAACCAGTTTTTCCTCCTGATACCAATTCCAATCCTTGTGCTGTGGATATCGGCCAATATCAAGTACCAATACCACTATGTTATAAAAGATAAATAAGTGGAGTTTTTTTTTTTAAATACCTGATTAATTAGAGGCTTTGTCATTTATTAATATTTATTAATCGCATTTACAAATTGCCCCAAAAACGCTATTTTAGGGCGACAATCAAAAACACCACAAAATTAAACCAGCTTATTTTTCCAATGCATAATATTTCAACAAAAAAAAAAAATGCCCTCCAAACTGAACAGGCTAAGAAAGACAGCAAAAACAAACAAACATGCATGCATTTTTTCACTATGGTGTAAGCACAAAACCAAAAACGTTCCACCCACGTTTCCTCCGTCCTTAACAGGCTTGCTCAAAACTCCGGCTAATTCCCCCTCCCTCAATTACGTCATATGATGCTACATCTGCAGTTGTAGCGTCATTTGTAAATTCAAACACTGTAAGCGATAGTTATGGATTCTTCTGCCGTCAGCAAACGATCCAGATCAACTGAAAGACACTAAAACGTGGAACTACAAAGAAAAAGGTGAGTAAACAACATTATAGCTTCAGTTTGTGCTCCTGTGACGGCTTGGCTCGTGGCTGCAGTTACCTGAAGCGCCAGTCGCGAGTTTTGTTTCTTAATCTTGCCTCTAGTCCCTTTAAGGGGTGGGGTAGAATAATGGTTTTTTTTTGTGGACATTTAAATCAAATAATAGACATGGACCTTAAAGGTAGAGTCCGAAGTCCCTCCAGCGTTTCTGTTTGCAAACAGCATTCAAACTTAGCACTCCTCCCTCTCAGGCTAATGGCCGCCTCGTTCTAGCTAACCTATTCACCTTCAAGCTTCTCCTTCAGAGCTCAGAAGCGGCTACAAGCCAAACTATTATTAACCCTGGTTCTCCAAACTGCATTATCTAAAGCTCTTACCTTTTTTTTGGCGCATCCACAGTGTTTCCTTTCTTTCTTTTTTTTTCCTTTGAGAGTTGGAGTGACTGGCATCTGCTCCAATCATGAGCTTATTTCCACACAGCGTCATGCTCTTAGCTCTGTCATTGGCTGCCAATATAAACAGAAATCTCCACCCAGAAACGTCCCGAACACAAGAAAACAAAGCTAAAGAGCAAATTACGGGCAGGGGGAGAGAGAGATGCATTCAAACGCGCCACTGCACGCGAGTAGAGGCCCAAAGGTGGAGTTTGAGATGGATTTCCACTTGCACAAGTCTAACGTTTATTTTCAGGGGGGAACGTCGGACTCTACCTTTAATATTGTCAATTAGAGCTCTGTTTTTGTTCTTACCAAAGGCTTTTAATTGCATTTCAAATAAAATAAAAAAATGTAGAAAAAGAAATAAAAATGATCCCTGGTTAAAGTTCACCGTTTTAAGAACTTTAACTGTTAAACTGTACGTTTTCTAATTAAGAGTCTACTACATGTTACAGAACTTTAAATTAAATGTTTCTGTCCACATTCTTCACTAAGAGGAATTAATATCTGATGATCAGTGCCAGTTTTGAGTAGGGCTGGGCGATATGGACCAAATATCATATCACGATATATTTTTTTTAGATGACGATATGCGATATATCACTGTATTTTTATCCTAATTTGTCTGAATGTTTCATTTCATATCAAGCACCTGTTTTTTAGTATCTAACTAGAGCCCAACCAATGTGGGATTTTTGGGGCAGATGCCGATACTGATATTGGGGTCTGAAAAAAAATAAAAAACTATATCCAATATATAAGCTGATATCCAATACTGGCTGATATCAGCTAGTATCCAACATGGACCAGTGTATATAGAATAAGAATATACAGACTGTAGATTGCAGTTTAGCAGCTTTTAAAACATCTAAACACAGAATTACTACTTTAAGCTGGAGCCTTAATGAAAACATAACTACTGAATGACTGAACATTAACTCATGAAAACCTGCATGAAGTGGAGTCAGACACTGGATAATAGTCTCATATTAATAGCGGCCAATGATCTTAAAAGTTGCATATTCCTCTGTTTATCTCATAAAGAGGCAACTTACATGGTGTTAAAACGCTGCATGCTGGTCTTATATTAGATGACAGAGGACGGTGGCACTAACTAAGTTGCATTTATCTCCGTTTACCTCACAAAGAAGCAACTTACATAGTGCTAAAATGCTAACGCTAAAATGCTAAAACTAGCGCATATAAAACCCGACTGCTCTCCTTAATGCGCCCTAACAGCATGTTTCTGTGAGGATGTTTAAAAGTGTAGTATTATTTTGTTTTGTAAAAAGTCACCGCTCATCGTACCGTCTCAGTTCTGTCTGCAGCTGTGAGCATGCGGGGATTGAGGAGGGAGAGGGGGAGGGGGTGCAGGGAGCATGTTGGTTTCTGTGAGGGGGGGGGGGCGGAGCAGCCGGCTGCGCTCAGGCAGAGAGGGAGAGCGGAGCAGAGCACAATCACCGTGCAGAACTTCCAGACTTCCGTTTCTTGTCGGAGTTTGTCAGGTGCAGCCGGGTCATTACCAGAAAATAAAACCAAAACATTTGCACAGCTAATACCGATATAACGGTATATAGAAATATCATATCTCTCTCATGTAAATATCATATCTACCTCGTCATACCGGTATATCGCACAGCCCTAGTTTTGAGTTTTATTTTCAGTCTGGTTCGTGGAGCAGAGGTGGAGATCCTGCTGTGTCTGCAGCTCCTGTAGCTCCTGTGCTCTGAGACGGGGGAGGGGCCGCTGCAGCTCCTGTAGCTCCTGTGCTCTGAGACGGGGAGGGGCCGCGGCAGCACGCAGTCAACTAAACGTTCTTTCACGTCGGTCTCAAAAGTCTCCAATCAGACCAGAAAGTGTCCCTAGACTTGTCACTAGTGTTTTTTTTCTTTTTCTTTTTTTTCTTTTTTTTTTTTTATTTTATTTTTAATTTAAAATAATAAAATATTTAAATATTATATTATTGTTGATTTTTTTTTTTTATTTTATGAACATAAGTGATAAGGAGAGGTGGGAAAGGGATATTGTGTTTTTTTTTTTTTTTTTTTTTTTGTTTTTTTTTTTTTTTATTTATTTTGTTTTTGGTAAAATAAAAAAAATTTAAATATAGTTTTTTTATTCCTTAATCTTTTCTTTCTTTTTTTATTATAATTAAGAACTAATAAAAACATACTAGTTCTCTTCCTCCCCTTCTTCTCCAGTGTTTTATTAAAAGAAAGTTAACAGAGGGTCTGAAAACTCGCTAAACATTAGCAACAAAGTCACTGAGTTGTGCCGTGTGCGTCAGCGTAGTCGGGTGTACCAGAAACTTGGTACTAACAAACGTTCTGCTTCTGGCAGGTTCTATTGTGTTCTGCGGACTGGGCATCGAAAATAGGAATCGAAATTTAAAAATTTGAATGATTCCGGGAGATTCGGAGAGTTAGTCCCAGTTCCCATCAATACTCTATTCTCGATGCCCGAACCTAGTTTTCAGAGCACAGTGCTCCATATTGCAGAGATTTTAAGCATTTTCACTGAGTTTTGGAGAGCCACAGAACATTGTGTACTATTCCTTTAAAAGTACTGAATCTACAAAGGAAAGCTTAGACTCTGTTCTTTCATCAGAAAAAAAAACATTTTCTAGCTTTTTCCGTTCTTTCGCAATCTGCAGTAGAACATGGAGTAGTTGCAGCAAAAAATGCTTCTTTTTACCAAAACGATGAGAAACAAGCATTTTTTGCAGCAATGTGCTTCAAGTGGCAAAGTGACTTTGATGCCAATATTTTTACTTCAACATCTGAACAGCTGTTTACTTCGGAGAAAAGAGTTTTGGTGGCAGAATAATTATTCATTAGCTATATAAGCCTCGACAAGTTTGTTTCACAACACAACGTTAGACAGAAGCGTCTTTCTATCCCTCCCTCGTTCCTTCTATCCATCAACGTCTGTTTCGCTTTACTTGAGACGGGGGAGGGGCCTGCAGTAGCCTGCAGGACCACTGGCAGCAAGTTGTTTTTTTTTGTTTGTTTTTTTTAAGTAAGCAATTTGTTCTTTCAAGTCTCTCTAAAAGTCTCCAATAACACCAGAAAATGTCGCTAGACTTTGCTAGCTGCTTTATTTTTTAAATAGGTTATCAGAGGGTCTGAAAACTTTGTGAATATAGTAACAAAGTTGCTGAGTTCGGCCACGTCCGCGGCATATTCGGGTGTACCAGAAAATGGGCATTTATAAACGTTGCGCTTTGCTTGACTTTGGGATGAATTTCCTCCCGAGATCAATAAAGTATCTCTGATTTGATTTTATTCTAATGCAAACTGCAATTAAATGCGTCAGTTTTCTAACTTGTTAATTTTGTCATAAATAATTAATCATAATAAATGTTTAAAGTCCCACCCCTAAAAAAATATCCTGATCCACCTGCATGACTGTGATGTGATGACCATGGTGGGAAGGCCTGGCTCAGGTTAAGCATGTGAAACATGAAGGAATGCTGCAGATTGAAGACATTTATATATGCCGGCTTGCTGGTGGGAGAATCCAGAGTGAAATACTGCCACAACACCGACATGATTACTATTAGCTCCTGGTCTAATAGTAATCAGTTTTACTGTTTTAAGAGCAGAGAAGAAGAACTGTGTAAAAGCTAACAGAGCTAATCAGCAATAGATTCCGGTTTTAATAAATTATGTGGTATCCGATCTGCGCCTTAACTCCAGTACTCATCGACACCGATACCAGCATTTTGAGCGGTATCGGGACATTTCCAATACTGGTATCAGTATCAGAACAACTGTACTGACCAAGAACAAAGAAGAAGAACATTTCCAATCCAATCCATCAGTTTCCTCAGTTGGGTAATTGTTTTATGAACTGGCTTATCTTATTTTCTGGACTGTAAGTCGCGTTTATTTAGAAATTCATTTCAGAAAATCCAAGACCAAGACCAGACATTTAATCTGGAAAAACAAGTTCTTCATCTCCACAGCAGCACACAGAACCACAGGCTGAATATGTGTCTGGTATGTTCAGGTAGCACAGAACATGGAGGCTGGATAGGCAAAGTTAACATAACAAGCTAGCAAGTTACCAGTGAGCAAGTTCGCCAAGATCCCCATCTCAGTCCTAGAGCCCATCTGGTGACATCAGCAGGAACAACAAATGGAAACTCCTGTTCAAGAATTTCATTTAGGCCTATATAAGACTAGTAAAACCTCCCCATCGATCTGATTCCAAAGTTAATGTCTGTAAATGATCATAAACATCATGATTTAAAAGGATAAACACGTCTTTTTGAAGATTCGCTGCAGATGTCCAAACATGAACTCCCCTTGCAGAGAAAATGCCATTTTCAGATCTTTGCTCTTATAGCAAGCCTTAGTTGTCACAAGCCTTGAGTTCCCTCTGGTGGCGTTAGATGGTAATGTTTACTCCTCAGCTCACAACAGACAATATGAATTAACATTTTAAAATATGTTGCTTAAGTTGCAGTAGAAGCCAAACCTGAAAAAAGGTGCGACTTATACTGTAGTAAAGTAAATATAATTTGGGTAACATGGATCATAGAGTGGATTTGTAGTAACTGGTTTATAATTGGACTACAGTTGGATTGGACTGATGTGTTTGGTTCTGGCTGAAGTCCTGATGCGTGTTGGTTCTGGCTGGAGTCCTGATGCGTGTTGGTTCTGGCTGGAGTCCTGATGCTTGTTGGTTGTGGCTGGAGTCCTGATGCTTGTTGGTTGTGGCTGGAGTCCTGATGCGTGTTGGTTCTGGCTGGAGACCTGATGCGTGTTGGTTGTGGCTGGAGACCTGATGCATGTTGGTTGTGGCTGGAGTCCTGATGCGTGTTGGTTCTAGCTGGAGTCCTGATGCGTGTTGGTTCTTGCTGGAGTCCTGATGCGTGTTCGTTCAGGCTGGAGTCCTGATGCTTGTTGGTTGTGGCTGGAGTCCTGATGCGTGTTGGTTCTGGCTGGAGACCTGATGCATGTTGGTTCTGGCTGGAGTCCTGATGCGTGTTGGTTGTGGCTGGAGACCTGATGCGTGTTGGTTCTGGCTGGAGTCCTGATGCGTGTTGGTTCTGGCTGGAGTCCTGATGCGTGTTGGTTCTGGCTGGAGTCCTGATGCGTGTTGGTTCCATCTGGAGTCCTGATGCTTGTTGGTTCTGGCTGGAGTCCTGATGCATGTTGGTTCTGGCTGGAGTCCTGATGCGTGTTGGTTCTGGCTGGAGTCCTGATGCGTGTTGGTTCTGGCTGGAGTCCTGATGCATGTTGGTTCTGGCTGGAGTCCTGATGCGTGTTGGTTCTGGCTGGAGTCCTGATGCGTGTTGGTTCTAGCTGGAGTCCTGATGCGTGTTGGTTCTGGCTGGAGTCCTGATGCGTGTTGGTTCTGGCTGGAGTCCTGATGCGTGTTGGTTCTGGCTGGAGTCCTGATGCGTGTTGGTTCTGGCTGGAGTCCTGATGCGTGTTGGTTGTGGCTGGAGTCCTGATGCGTGTTGGTTGTGGCTGGAGTCCTGATGCATGTTGGTTGTGGCTGGAGTCCTGATGCGTGTTGGTTGTGGCTGGAGTCCTGATGCGTGTTGGTTCTGGCTGGAGTCCTGATGCGTGTTGGTTCTGGCTGGAGTCCTGATGCGTGTTGGTTCTGGCTGGAGTCCTGATGCGTGTTGGTTCTGGCTGGAGTCCTGATGCGTGTTGGTTCTGGCTGGAGACCTGATGCGTGTTGGTTGTGGCTGGAGTCCTGATGCGTGTTGGTTCTGGCTGGAGTCCTGATGCGTGTTGGTTGTGGCTGGAGTCCTGATGCGTGTTGGTTCTGGCTGGAGTCCTGATGCGTGTTGGTTGTGGCTGGAGTCCTGATGCGTGTTGGTTCTGGCTGGAGTCCTGATGCGTGTTGGTTGTGGCTGGAGTCCTGATGCGTGTTGGTTCTGGCTGGAGACCTGATGCGTGTTGGTTCTGGCTGGAGTCCTGATGCGTGTTGGTTGTGGCTGGAGTCCTGATGCGTGTTGGTTCTGGCTGGAGACCTGATGCGTGTTGGTTCTGGCTGGAGTCCTGATGCGTGTTGGTTCTGGCTGGAGTCCTGATGCGTGTTGGTTCTGGCTGGAGACCTGATGCGTGTTGGTTCTGGCTGGAGTCCTGATGCGTGTTGGTTCTGGCTGGAGTCCTGATGCGTGTTGGTTCTGGCTGGAGTCCTGATGCGTGTTGGTTCCGGCCGGAGTCCTGATGCGTGTTGGTTCTGGCTGGAGTCCTGATGCGTGTTGGTTCTGGCTGGAGTCCTGATGCGTGTTGGTTCTGGCTGGAGACCTGATGCGTGTTGGTTCTGGCTGGAGTCCTGATGCATGTTGGTTCTGGCTGGAGTCCTGATGCGTGTTGGTTCTGGCTGGAGTCCTGATGCGTGTTGGTTCTGGCTGGAGTCCTGATGCGTGTTGGTTCTGGCTGGAGTCCTGATGCGTGTTGGTTCTGGCTGGAGTCCTGATGCGTGTTGGTTCTGGCTGGAGTCCTGATGCGTGTTGGTTCTGGCTGGAGTCCTGATGCGTGTTGGTTGTGGCTGGAGTCCTGATGCGTGTTGGTTGTGGCTGGAGTCCTGATGCGTGTTGGTTCTGGCTGGAGTCCTGATGCGTGTTGGTTGTGGCTGGAGTCCTGATGCATGTTGGTTGTGGCTGGAGTCCTGATGCGTGTTGGTTGTGGCTGGAGTCCTGATGCGTGTTGGTTCTGGCTGGAGTCCTGATGCGTGTTGGTTCTGGCTGGAGTCCTGATGCGTGTTGGTTCTGGCTGGAGTCCTGATGCGTGTTGGTTCTGGCTGGAGTCCTGATGCGTGTTGGTTCTGGCTGGAGACCTGATGCGTGTTGGTTGTGGCTGGAGTCCTGATGCGTGTTGGTTCTGGCTGGAGTCCTGATGCGTGTTGGTTGTGGCTGGAGTCCTGATGCGTGTTGGTTCTGGCTGGAGTCCTGATGCGTGTTGGTTCTGGCTGGAGTCCTGATGCGTGTTGGTTCTGGCTGGAGTCCTGATGCGTGTTGGTTGTGGCTGGAGTCCTGATGCGTGTTGGTTCTGGCTGGAGTCCTGATGCGTGTTGGTTGTGGCTGGAGTCCTGATGCGTGTTGGTTGTGGCTGGAGTCCTGATGCGTGTTGGTTGTGGCTGGAGACCTGATGCGTGTTGGTTCTGGCTGGAGTCCTGATGCGTGTTGGTTCTGGCTGGAGTCCTGATGCGTGTTGGTTGTGGCTGGAGTCCTGATGCGTGTTGGTTCTGGCTGGAGTCCTGATGCGTGTTGGTTGTGGCTGGAGTCCTGATGCGTGTTGGTTGTGGCTGGAGTCCTGATGCGTGTTGGTTGTGGCTGGAGTCCTGATGCGTGTTGGTTGTGGCTGGAGTCCTGATGCGTGTTGGTTGTGGCTGGAGTCCTGATGCGTGTTGGTTGTGGCTGGAGTCCTGATGCGTGTTGGTTCTGGCTGGAGACCTGATGCGTGTTGGTTCTGGCTGGAGACCTGATGCGTGTTGGTTGTGGCTGGAGTCCTGATGCGTGTTGGTTTCTGGCTGGAGACCTGATGCGTGTTGGTTCTGGCTGGAGTCCTGATGCGTGTTGGTTCAGGCTGGAGTCCTGATGCATGTTGGTTGTGGCTGGAGACCTGATGCGTGTTGGTTCTGGCTGGAGTCCTGATGCGTGTTGGTTCTGGCTGGAGTCCTGATGCGTGTTGGTTGTGGCTGGAGACCTGATGCGTGTTGGTTGTGGCTGGAGTCCTGATGCGTGTTGGTTCTGGCTGGAGTCCTGATGCGTGTTGGTTCTGGCTGGAGTCCTGATGCGTGTTGGTTCTGGCTGGAGTCCTGATGCGTGTTGGTTCTGGCTGGAGTCCTGATGCGTGTTGGTTCTGGCTGGAGTCCTGATGCGTGTTGGTTCTGGCTGGAGTCCTGATGCGTGTTGGTTCTGGCTGGAGTCCTGATGCGTGTTGGTTCTGGCTGGAGTCCTGATGCGTGTTGGTTCTGGCTGGAGACCTGATGCGTGTTGGTTCTGGCTGGAGTCCTGATGCGTGTTGGTTCTGGCTGGAGTCCTGATGCGTGTTGGTTCTGGCTGGAGTCCTGATGCGTGTTGGTTCTGGCTGGAGTCCTGATGCGTGTTGGTTCTGGCTGGAGTCCTGATGCGTGTTGGTTCTGGCTGGAGTCCTGATGCGTGTTGGTTCTGGCTGGAGTCCTGATGCGTGTTGGTTGTGGCTGGAGTCCTGATGCGTGTTGGTTCTGGCTGGAGTCCTGATGCGTGTTGGTTCTGGCTGGAGTCCTGATGCGTGTTGGTTCTGGCTGGAGTCCTGATGCGTGTTGGTTCTCGCTGGAGTCCTGATGCGTGTTGTGGGAACAGCTCGGTGCTTCTTAGATATGTTTATGATATGACACAATAATTCTGCCGAGTTCTCGCCGTGGATGTGCTGTCATGTGGTGTCCTCTACCCTTGTTTCCTTCCTTCTTCATAGTGTTGCATTCTTTCAAACACAAACCTCCAAACTGTTTAGTCTGGATCCTCCTCAGAGACACAGAGCTTCTGTCCAGCAGGGAACAATAGTCTAACACATCTGTCCGTCCGGCTGCTCTGTGCTCAGCGCCAGCAGCAGACAGCGTTCCTTCAGTACGGAGCTTCAGTTACACTGAAACACCTACAACCCACACCAGCCATCGTAACGGTCACCACGGAGACGGTCCAAGATCTCAGCAGGATCAAAGTATATGCTCTCATTAGTGTTGTCAAAAAATGGATTCTCAGATACTAATCGATTCTAAAAGTTAGTATCTAGTTAGATATTAATCAGCACAGGTATCGATACTTAAATGCCACTTTGGCGTCTGCTGAGTCTCTGAAAGCATCATGGCCTCTGCTCCTTTAATCAGGCACTGCTGCAGGCAGCCCCTCCTCTACAGCATCTCCCTGGAAGATTCATTGTTTACAGTGTGGCTAACTGAGAAACCTAGACCTCTCTCTCAATTTTTTTGTCTCAAAAAGTGACCAGTCATATCAGGACTGTGCAGTATATATTCGTTATGATATGGATTTCTCATACACTGCTATATCGGTGAAAAACCCTGACAACATGTGGAACGTGGGCAGTGGGAAAGTGTTTCAGCGGGGTCCGATTTCACTGCCGGACACAACCACCACAGCTGGTTAAAGCTGTCAAAAGGTGTGTCTCATGCTGAAGTGTGCAGACTGCGGAGTGTGGATTGGTCGGCTGCAGACGTCACGGCAGCGCGCCAAGTCCTGTCCCGTTTAAAAAACCTCTGAAGGATCCTCCGAATCCAGCCTCCAAACCCGCACTCCGTCTGGCCTGAAACGAAGGATACATCGCATCCTTCGTGGCCTCGCCTGTCCCAGAATTCATTGCACACAAGATTTTTTTTTTAAAACTTTATTTACATGTACAAACCTTGGTGAGCGGAGTAAGAAGGGGTTTTATACAATACTGTACGGTTACATTAAGAACAAACGCACTGAAAGGTTTAAACAATAAAGATACAAAGAGGTTTAAATAAAATAAAGGAAAATAAGATATTTATCGCACAATATACAATAAATTATAGTTACAAAGCGATGGAAACACAGAAGTTAATCATCATGATTGGGGTTAAAGTAAGGGAAAAATTAAAACAGAAGGGTGGAGACTTTTTTTAACAGATCTTTTTTGCAATTCTGACATTTTTTAAGTGATGAGAAATACTGTAAAAATCAATAAATCAGGCAAAGTTAGGTATTTTGTTTCATCCCGCAGAAGATGGATTGAGGAAATAAGCTGCAGAGCTACGAGTGTAATATCTGGATATATTCGTAGAATTTAAAGTGTTAAATTAGGTGTTTACTGGTAAGAAACAACAGATAATCTCTGTGGAAAATTTAAAAATATGCAAGCAAACATAAAAAGAAAGAAAGAGTAAAAGTTTTTGCCTCAGAAAATCCATTTTGTTTGACATAATTCCTGGGTTAACAAGGGGTTAATGGGGTGTCCACGTTCAGGTAACGACAGATAAATGAAAAGGAATAAAATGCACAGTTCCATACTAGTTCTTTCTCTTTCTTTCCTCACAGTGTAGCTGTTGAAGGAATAAGCGCAAAGAAAGCCGTCACTAGACAGCTGTGGAGTCTGATGTTGCTAGGTAACAAGACTGGAGCACTATGGGTAATTCTCGTCTGCTAGGATGTCCCATTTCAGCAGCTACCGTTTCAGGAGGCTGCTTCGAAGTGTGCGGATTATGTAGCACACTCTGAAGCCTACGTAGTCTGCACACTTTGCAGTCTGAACATGAGACACACCCAAAGTGAAGCACAGCTTGTTTACCGGGAGGAATTCATTCCCAAAGAGGAGTCACGTCTATGGTTTGGAAGTTTTTCGGCTGTAAAAGATCGGACGTGGACTAGAGCTGAACGATTTCAGGAAAAAAATCTAATTGAGATTCTTCTGGGCAATATCGCAGTTTCAATTCGATTCGCGATTTCCTTCAAATCAAGCTTCAGTACAATATTTACAATGTACAATAACATTCATGAACATGACAGATACTCCATTATATCATCAAAACATCAAAACATTAAAAGCTATGACTCTTAATCAATGATGACAATTAAAGGTGAGATTTAGCTCACTTTCAAATGCATTTACTAAAAACATGCATGTACATTCTCTGGAGCTCCGGGATTTTCAGAAGCCGTTATCTAGTGTAAAGATTACACAGCAGGAGACGCCCATCCCAGCCCTGATGCTGATTGGTTAGCTGACCTGTCCATGAGTAACATTCTGCTTCTGATTGGTGAGCTTAGTTGGCTGGTACAGAGAAGCAAAGTAAGGCGCGTGTACAACAGTCATTGTTGCCAACTTAGCGACTTTGTCGCTATATTTAGCGACTTTTCAGACCCCTCTAGCGACTTATTTTCAAAAAAGCGACTAGCGACAAATCTAGCGACTTTTCTTGGTGATCATGGAGACAGGTAAAGTTTATATCGCTCCACCCGTTTATCAGGAGCTGCCTTCCGTCAGCCCCTCCCTTCCCTGTTTATCGGCACTCACCGGCACTCACTCACTACTTCCGCTGTTCCTTTGCAGACAGCAGCCCTCCTGAGCCAATAGTATGTGCCCGACCACGCCTCCTCATCTACATTATTTCCCATGATGCCTTGTGGGCACAACTGGGTCTTCTTTGCACCATGACTCAAACGTGTATGTCAGCTCTTTAGTACCCTTGCAAAGAAGTATCTTAATCTGTTAAAAATAAATGTTAAAAGCTAGAGTAGGATTACGCGCGTGAGCACATTAGTGAGTTGGTGACGTCATTTGGCGACTTCTGGCGACTTTTGGGTCAGCTAATAGGGGATTATCACGCTTCCGCGTTCCGGTTTGCGGAAGTTCAAACATTTGGCACTTCCTCTTCCGGGCCATGTTAACGACAGCCGTTCCTGCTCTGTTATACTGTTTAAATCGGATAAACTCATGGATCACCGGGGAGGCGGCAAGATGGCGACGGCGGCAGACGCAAGTGCTCGTAGCTGAGCTCAATCTTGGATCTCTATCCCTCATCTCGATGTCTCTACGCTACTAATAGACAACATATTAGAACAGAATTAAACAATCCCAACTCCCAAAAACTCTTTTCACTTGTACTCACTCGGACCCCTAACCGACCGACGCCAAGCAACAAAAACACATTCTACTTGTGGGATTCTGGTCCTCAGCCTCTTCGACATGAAGCCAACGAACAAGAACGAAACGTAAAGAGAAGAAGCCCTAAATACAAAGAAGGTATGATTTTTGGAGTACCTCTAAACATTAACAGAACACAAGCAAGCTCCTCGGCTACCACAACATCTACTGCTTCCTCTGCTAAGACCGATCATGATTACGCAGCCTCTGAGTCCCGCGCTTGTGACCAAGATGCTGATCTGATACCTCTGCCTGCCTCTACCCCTGACACACCGGTAAACCAAAAGAAAAAAAGCAAAAAGCAGAGATATCTTTAGCAGACTTGCAGAAAACATTGTTGCTGCTATTAACGCACGTGCAGATAACCTGGAGGGCATGATCACTAAGAATGCAGTGAGCATCGAAGCCCTGAAGAAGTCCATTGACTTTGCCTTTACAGAAGTTGAATCACTAAGTCTGATATGAAAGAGGTAAAAGTAACAGTGGAAACATGACCAGCAGAAACTGAACTGCAACTTAAACTAATGAGCGAAAAATGGAAGAGGGGAACCTCAGACTCCACGGTGTCCCTAAGCAACCCAGAGACACAAGGACAAGCTTTAACATCTGCTGTGCTGTGATACCAGACTCTCGGCGGACTTATGAACGGCATCGATATCTCCACCCCTAGGAAGAAACCAAGGAACAACAAACAGGCCCAGGACAACTATCATCCGCTTCACAAATAGATCCACAAGAGACCTTCTTGGAGAGCAGCAAAAACCAGTGAATACCTCAAAAACAACAAGCGAGATTTGCCGAAGACTTAACTGCTGATGACAAAGAAACGCGAAACAAGCTGTGGCCGAATAGAAGCTGCAAAGAAAGATGGAAAGAAGGCATACTTTGCAGGTACCCGCATCATCATCAATGGAAAAGAGAGCGCCAGAGCAGCTCGCTCATTCCCAGATGGATACATCATCCACTGACCTAGTTTCCCGCACTTAGTCCTTTGTGACTTTCTTCCAAATGACAAGTAAAGGCTACTCCAAAACATGGGTTCTTATCTTAAGGTGATGTGAGACTGTTAAGCTTACATTTATAGTTTGGATGAGACAGTTATTTCTTTGAGGAGGAGAAAATACATATAGAAATTGAGTGGAGACAATCATTTTATTTTATTTTTCTCCTGGCCTCCTTTTTGCACTGTTCTATATTAATGTGCCATCAGCCGTACGCTTTTACAAAATACTTTTCCAATTTTTTTCCCCCAAACTCTCAATTTATTAACCTCCCCTTTTCCAATATTCTTTAATTATTTTTTAGATTTATCACCTCTTAATCCACTCCACACAAAACTGAGTATATGTCCAAGGGACTACTGAGAGCCTTTAATTTGAACTTCAACCTAAGGTGATGCGAAAAACTGTGCCTTTATCAATAGAGTATCGGGGAAAAATGAAAGAAAAGGGGAAGGGGTGCCTTTTGACTGGAAGATAGGTTAAACCTCTTACTTTTATCTCTAAGTCTCAAACTTCTTTCTGTTGGTTCTATCTGCCTGATAAGGAGATGTTTGATTCTAGTTCATATTCTTTGATCATCTATAAGGGATAGAGATAGTCCTTTATACTTCCTTAATACTCGGTTTTTTCAACTTTTTATATATTGTTCTAACAGTGAGAATTCTTTTTCTTTTTCTCTCTTAACGCCAGGGGTTGAGACAGAATATCAAACGAAAGCTTTATTTCTATTCGCTAACAGCAAAAAACAGACTTTTCCTTTTTTCAAGAGACACATTCAGTTAAGAATGATACACAGCTGTGGAAAGCACAGGGGGCAGTGATATTTGGTTATCACATGGTTCAGAAAGGGCAGCAGGTACTGCTGTTTTAAAAAATGGCTATAATGGTGTCGTATTACATTCTAAGGGGACCCAAAGTCATTTCTTTATTTTGGTTATTAATGTCAATGATACCATAATCCTACTGGTAAACTTGTATGGGTACAACTCAAAATGGAAAATGATGCATTATTTGACTCCTTAGAAGCTTGTTTTTACACTGGTTATCTAAATATCAAACGCTAGAAGTGAGGGGGAGATTCAATATTGCCCTTAATGGTTTACAAGACCGAGCCTCCACACCAATTATTACATGGCCTCTAACTTATACAATTTATCATAAATTTAATTTAATTGATATATGGAGACAAAAAAATCCTGATATCAAATCATATACGTGAGCAACAAAACGTGTACCACTATCACTATAACTTTTGCTGGTTCTAATTTCTTATAGCAATGTTATTAATGTTAATATCCCACCTACTCCCCTAACTACCACAAAGAATCTAATTCAAATCTCCCTAACCCAACATTCACTATAGAGTTCATATTGGAAACTGAACAACTCTATTCTAAATCATGATGCTTATCTAAAACAGTCCATTCTTTAATTAAACGTTTTGGCACAAATCTCTCATTGAAAAAAGTTCTATAAGAATGGGAGCCTAAAATTTAATTGTCAAAATTTTTAAGGGAACGGAAGCTCAATTGCTAAGGCTAAAAAAGCGGAAGAAGAAAATATTATCTCAGAAATAACATCTTTCACTCAAAAACTACCTAAATCTAAATGAAAACGAACAAAGACACTAATCAATTTACAAAACAAATTAGATGACATTTATAGAATAAAAGCGAAGGGGCTTTCGTGAGAAGTAGGAAAAGATGGCTGGAGGAAGGAGAGCAGAAACTGCCTATTTCTTTCGACTAGAAAAATTTCGTGCTAAAAACAACTCATTACAAAAACTAATATAATGGCAACATTATTGATGACCCTGAGAAGCAAAATATTCTCGGTTTTATTCTAAATTATATGAATCAAAATATGAGAAACCACCTCCAATTTTTCAGTCCTTGACAGACACTAAAACAATTGACACTACTTAAAGAATTTTTGACAAACCACTCACACACAAAGCATATCTCTATCGAAACCCAAGCTAAAAGCCAGCACGGAGGTATTACTTCTAGTTCTATAAAATCTTCTCAAAGACTTCTCCCTTCCTCCGCTTTCTCGAATAAAAAACTTCTTCCCCTACCTAACTCAAGCCCAAACCGAAACCAAAACCAAAAAGATTTCCCAGCAACGCGCCTATTTCTACTAATACTGATTACAAAATATTTCATCATTTTTCAGTTGACAACGCCAATCGACAAACACAATTTCCAAAACACAGAATTACAATACATTCAATTTACCAAACACCTTTTTTACTTTTACCACACTATTAACAATTTAATTTCCCCAAAAAACCCCCCGCCCAATCCGCCCCCTCTCCCCACCCCCACCCACTTTCTCTCCCCCTCCCCCGCACCACCCCCCCCCCCCCCCCCCGCCCCCCCCCCCCCCCCCCCACACGCCCGCCACGCCCCCCCCCCCCCCCCCCCCCCCCCCCCCCCCCCCCCCCCCCCCCCCCCCCCCCCCCCCCCCCCCCCCCCCCCCCCCCCCCCCCCCCCCCCCCCCCCCCCCCCCCGGACAGAGCAGATCCTGGGTCAGTCAGGAGCTGGAAAAACCGCAGCTTTGGCGATCATGTGATCACGTGGTCTGAAATCGCAATTTCGATCTTAAAACGATAAATCGTTCAGCCCTAACGTGGACCAAACAACTGTTTACAAATGCTGTCGAGCAAAAGCGGCAGCTGGCGGAGGTAACACTACCAGCTAGCTTAGCCGACAGCAGGTTATAGAGTAGCAAGAATGTCCTGATCTGGGACAGGATATGAGAAAGAGCAAGAAGTGATGGGATTACTCACATATTTCACCTTGAGAAGGACACGATTCCCATAGATGATGCAGAGAAAAAAGAGGGAAAGAAAGGAAGAGTAACACGTGGCGAAACGTCAGCCGTCAGATCGGAGTAGCAGGTTTGTGAACGGGCAGTTTGCAAACAACCGTTAAGCTAAATAGAAGCTAACATTAGCGTAGCTGTTTGAGTACGTTTAAAGCAGACGCTCTGAGCTCCGCCGCCTCCGTTCAGCACCTCTACGTCCACCTGGCGATGAGTGAAGCACACGTTTCTGATCTGAAGTGGAGACACGTCTCTCCAGCGCTGGAGTTGCCATGCTGAACGCCTGTCAGCGTTGTTTTTACCCGTGTGGGGGGAGGTGTGTCTGCTCTCCTCACCTTCTGTCTGCAGACCAGCCTGCTGCCTCCTACGGTGATTAAAAACGCTGCTCGTGTTTCCATCAGACGCTCCGACCTCATCCTTGCAAACTCTGAAAATCCAAACCAGTTCCATATGACCGAAGTTGGATGTTTTTTTCGGGAGCAACACCTCGCTTTCATACTCGTTAGCAGCCGTGCTTGCTCTCGCTCAGGAGGGAGATAAACAAAGCAACATCATGCTGACATACTTTAGCGCGCTCTGATTGGTTCATCGTCTGTCATGTCAGCATGAAGCGGACAAGCACGTGGCGTTTGGTAGAGAGAGAGAGAAAAACATGGTGTTAGCAGACATCTTTGTGTTTTGGCAGATCGTCAGCACGTTCAAAACCTTCACGATCAAATAGAAATACAATATAATATATACATATATTTATACCGTCAAATACTGTAAAAACCGGTAGGATTTCAAAAAACACTGATATGAAAAATTTTCCATACCGCCCTGCCCTAAGCGATATAAATCCAGTGACATTTTCTGTCTTTTGTTGGGGTTTTTTTTGCATCTTTTTATTGACAATTGTTAACTGTACAGACATACAAATCAGTCATAGCAGCTCAAAAAATGTGTATACAAAAATAAATGTGAGACATTAATCAAGTTTGTATGAATTGCATTAGAAGGTGAATTAACAAATAAAAATAGGAGTAAAATATATATATTTATATATAAGGAGGAAAAAAAGAAATAGAAGAAAGGGGACAGACTTCATATCAATGATGTCACTGTTGATGTACCTTTCTTGTTCGTTGCATATTTGAGGGATTCAAAATACATTTCCAACTCTATAAAGAAAACCTTGGACAGGGGTTTGGAATAGGACCGTGACTGTTTCTGGTGTTACTGAATGCTCATGCAGGCTGACGTGAAAGCGCGGATCGTTTCCTCTTCTCAATGAGCCGCGGCTGCTACTGCAGGCCCCGCCCCCGTCTAGAAGCAGGCCCTGCCCCCGTCTAGAAGCAGGCCCCGCCCCTGTCCAGAAGCAGGACCCGCCCCCACGTAGAAGCAGCAGCATCTCAGAGCAGGAGATGTTCTCTGCTCCATAAACACCTGAAACTGATGATGATCTCATCCTGGCTTACAGTCACACATTGATGCCTTTCAAAGGGACTTGAGGCAGGAATTTAAAAAAACAAACATGCGTGTCCATTTTTTTAATGCTAATGGGTGATGAAGCGCTAAATACCAAAAAAAAAAACGTTTCCACCACGTTTCTCCCCGTTGCCTTGAACAGGCTGTGTGCTGCATAAAGCTGCAATCCGGTGTCTGAATTTCCCGCGCTGCCCTGCAGACGTGACGTCAAATGACGCAGTTTTGATGCAGGAAGAAGACGGTCGCGGTAAATTCAAACACTGTAAGCGATAGTTATGGATTCTTCTGCCATCAGCAAACGATCCAGATCAACTGAAAGACACTAAAAAGTGGAACTACGGAGAAAAAGCATAGTAAACAACATCATAGCTTCAGTTTGTGCTCCATGACGGCTTGGTGGGGGCTGCAGGTACCTGAAGCGCCAGTCACGGCAGTCGCGAGTTTCGTTTCTTAATCTTGCCCCAAGTCCCTTTATTATAGATTGTAGACAACGACATTTAGAAATGAATCTTTTAAGATCAGTTGATCAAGTTAAAAAACTAGTTCACCCTAACTAGTTTGTCTGTTTAGTTGTTTACTTGATTTGGTCTTCAGTATTGTGAAGAAAAGGACAGTAAATAAGTCCACTAACTGGTGGTTGAAGGTTTTTAGTTTCTCCTCTGAATCACAGAGAGCAGCTGGAGAAGATGATGAAGACTGGATCTCTGCACAAGATAGATCTCTCAAATAATGTATTTATTTTCCACTTTAAGGTCTTTCGTCATATTTATTGATATATTTTAGTTTTACTGTTTGGATTGTTATTTTTTTTTGTGATTTTTTTCCCTGGATCGACCACCATCTTTAGTATTGTGTCATCGTTACAGATTTAATAACAAAACCTTGATATCTTGCAAGATTTCATTTGTAAAATAGATCGATACCACGTTTTTAAATATAGATATGGTATCGGCACATAAAAATATCGCAATATTTCAATGTATCAATATTTTTTTCTACCCCTATTATTTAAAATAGCGATACCTTTATGATAAACATGTTTCAATACTGAAAAACAGCTGTTTGATATGAAAGAAACTTTCAGACTAATTAAGGTAAAAATATGGGTATATATTGTATATTGTCATCTAAAATAAATATATGGTTATATGATATTTGTCCATATCGCCCAGCCCTCGTCTGGACCCCAGGCTGCTCGGATCTGGGCGGTTCATGAGGTCGCTGCCTCTGTGGGTCATGATGGGTTCCAGTCTGGATGAATCCCCAAGATCTGGTTTCCTCACAGCAGCGTCCAGCCAGCTTATACTCACGCAGTTGTGATGACGCGTGAGGGAGGGGGTGGGGGTGGGGGTAATTATTTTATTTAATTTGTTTGATAGAAACATTGTTGATTTTGCGCTTCTCATGCATGAACAGTTCTTTCTAAATAAGATGTCATTCGTTCATAAAAGCGTTGTGAGCGCGTGCAGTGAAGACGACCTCTGGTCAGAAACCATCACACCTGCAGCTTCCCACAGCGTGGTTTCTGCAGGACGCAGAGGCATCTCAGGGATCTGTGCACCACCATGTCTGCATGAGGCTTCGTTCTCAGCTGCAGGACTTTTAACCGACGAGGTTTGTGAGATCGCTCCCTGTTCAGAGCTCAGTGACAGCAGCTGCGATGCAGAGCAAGTTCAACGGCTGACGTGAACATGAATCTGCAGTTATTTTTAGTTCAGATTTTCACAGTTGACTAAAAATAGGTCAATTAGTAAGCTTTCCCTGCCTTTGTTGGAGACGTATAACGAGCGTATGTGTCCTCCTCATCCATGCTTCACTTCTGACCACATCACGGTGCACTGCCTCCTTTACGTTCACCGTCATGTTTATCAGTTGTGACAGACATCAGGGGACGCTCAGCGCCATCACTGTGCAGAGGAAGCATCAGATGCAGGAGGACCAGCTCGCAGGCGTCAGCTCATCTTCCATGCAGGGCTCTTCCAGGTCTTAAAACAGTCTAAAAATGTCTAAAATTCCAGCCAGCGCTTCATCCAAGCTCTTAAATTTAATTTAGAGTTTTAATTTTTTACTTTTACTCATTCCTGAGACGTGTTGAATACGCTGAATAAAACGCAGCAATCAGAAGTTGATTCGGTCCGTCTTTCTTTTTTTTTTATTGTTTTTCACTAGTAACATGGTCAAAACGTAGTATGTTAGTTACAATTATGATATTAATATTGGCAATAATAATAACAATGACAATAATAATGTAGAAATTAATAAAAAGGAACAAAGAAAAAGTACAAAGATACAAACAGTTTTGAAAAAAATATATACATATATATATATATATATATATATATATATGTATACTTATATATATACATACATATATATAATGTACTGTCAGAGAGAGTTATAGGAGACAAAGCAGAAATGATTCCTCCCGTTCACATCCTCAGACCCTCTCTCATCCAGCAGAGCTGGGGACGTGTGTGTGTGTGTGTGTGTGTGTGTGTGTGTGTGTGTGTGTGTGTGTGTGTGTGTGTGTGTGTGTGTACTGCTGCTGCCCTCTGGTGGCTGAAACCAGGAATGCATCCACATCAGGGATAATTCAGTTTTCATGTTATTAAAGTCCTGCTCATATCATATTCCTCTGCTGTCATTTTTAGGAAGGGAGCCATATTTTGCTATCCTTATTACTGTAGGAGCAGGCAGCTTTTAGACAGCATCAGTCAAAAGTTTGGACACATTTTCTCGTTGGATTTAATGGGAACTATAAAAGGCAGAAGTAGAACCACATCAACTCCCTACCGAGTAAAACAAAGGGAGCTTTCTGTGGAAGTACGTTGTTTAGTGATGTTGTTTTTCTGCAGATGAGAATGTTTGGTGGTGCTGGCGGTCCCGGCCTCAGCACTGTGTGGCTTCCTGATCTCTCTCAGGAGAGC
The DNA here is from genome assembly GCA_023101725.1 of Atherinomorus stipes. Lineage (NCBI taxonomy): Eukaryota > Metazoa > Chordata > Actinopteri > Atheriniformes > Atherinidae > Atherinomorus > Atherinomorus stipes. Next base: position 71,661 of record JALJCO010006428.1, on the reverse strand, counting down.
AAAGACCGGATGCAACCATGAACCTGGGGGAGGAAGCAACACCACCTTATTCTTATTTATTCACTAATATCTGAACAAAGCTGCTGGAATCTGACTTGGTGTAGTTTCATTTCATTTAGTTGTAGTTCCTGACATATTTGAGGATTTGCTGTCTGGTATCCGCCATCTCTGTTAGCAGCTCCAGCCTCTTCGTTAACCCTCTGTTACCCCGGCGGTGAGCGGCCTGTTCGGATTCACGTCAGCTCGTCTGGGAGGACGACATGCTGCACTGCTGTAGCTGCTGATTGTTTTCATGTTCAGAGTCGGCTCATGGTGACCGCTGCAGAGTCAATAACCAACTGTGGAGGTGGATCTGACTTCAGCTCAATGTTTTCATTTCTACAAAGCAAAACTTAGAAACAAGCTGCAAACTGTTCAGTCCTGTGTACTTTTCCAGAAGTCGTCATAGCTCCATGTCCGTGGATTATACTTATACTGAAAGTTTATCTCCTTCATATGCCGCAGTTTTGCTGTTTTTCCTGCTGCGTATTGTCTCCATAGTTATAAATCTGTAGAAGAGAACTCAGATTTCACAGCACATTTTTTAAAATGCAACAAAATCTTTGGTGTATAAAAAAAAAAGTTTTAAAGTTTACAGTTTACTTTAAATACATACATATATATATATATATATATTACATATGTATATATATATATATATATATATATATATATATATATAGATTGTAGTGTAGCAGCTTTTAAAACATCTAAACACAGAATTACTACTATAAGTTGAAGCCTTTTAGAAATTGGTGTAGTAAAAACATTAAATACTAAATCCATGAACTCCAGTAAAACCTGCATGAAGTGGAGTCAGATACTGGATAATAGTCTCATATTAGTAGCGGCCAATGATGTTAAAAGTTGCATATTCCTCTGTTTATCTCATAAAGAGGCAACTTATACGGTGTTAAATGCTAACATGGTTGCTAAAACTAGCGCATATAAAACCCGACTGCTCTCCTTAATGCGCCCTAACAGCGTGTTTCAGTAAGGACGTTTAAAAGTGTAGTGTTATTTTGTTTTACAAAAAGTCACCGTTCACCGTTGAGTCTGCTAGCTTCTCTCTGCTGCAGCTCTGAGTGCACGCTGTGATTGTAGCTGGTGATACCGATGGTTCAATGTGGAGCTGGAGCGCAACCCGGTGACTTTAAAGCTGCCACGTGGCGGCGTCCTGGCCATAAAAACATAAAACGTCGCTTCGTTTTTCTCTCGCTCATATTTTTTATGTATGTTTCAACTGTCAAATTAATAAATGTAGTTTGGTTTGCAGTTTCATTTCCACTTAAATCTAGCCTGACTTATTTTAGGAGCAGAATGCAAATTAGAGGGGTGAAATCTGTACTCGCACGCGTGCTCCCTTTTTTTTTTCTTCTACTCGCACCAGTCTATTTTTAGCCGCATACACAAGTAAAACGCTTGCATTGTACATTTCGGTGTATCGATATTTTTATTTTTTAAATTATTATTATTTAAACTGTTTAGAAGACAATCCTCCCTAAGACTTTTACAAAGAAATCATAAAAATTACTTGGATCTAACAAACATTTCTAACAGTGTTTTGTCATTTCCATCTCTGCAGTGGAGCGATACTTTTACGCTAAACATGTTTCAATACTAACAAACAGCTGTTTGATATGAAATGAAACTTTCAGACAGATTAGGGTAAAAATACCAGGATATATCGCATATTGTCATCTAAAATAAATATATGGTGATATGATATTTGGTCCATATCGCCCAGCCCTACTGCAAATGGGAAAAGCAACATTTTCTTTATGATTTCTTGAAGATGCATCGCCTTAAAACAAAATCTAATATCTTTCCAAAATGTTTGTCTTTCAGTAATTTTGTCTTATTTTGATGAGATATTTGGACTAGAAATGAGAAAAATATACTTGCTAAGATTTGAGTTTTTGCAGTGTAACACCGCTACTGGGCCCGGCTACACCAGAGAGAGAGATGTGTAACCAGTGGAGCTGATTTGTGGCATCGGAGGCTGTATTTGGTGTCCTGAGGCAGGGCCGAGAGGAAGGAGAGCGTCAGACTGGATTTCTGAATGTCACTTTGATCTGGACGAGGAATTCATCACCTCCATCTGAACATCCGCGTCCGGTTCAGTACAACTGATCGACTTCATCACTCAGTCTCATTAAATGCAGCTGGCTTTAGGTTTTTCATGAGGTAGATTTATAAAGCGTCAACAGAACATAAGAGATGGAGCATTCCTCTCCGCAGCCATCATGTGGTTGGCTGTTTTCATATAGAAGCAGGGCAGATTCATTCTCCGCTCTGACTCATGCATCACATCATGTTATTTTTGTTCTGGCCCCAATCCTCCATGATTATGAGTACTCACACAGTCAGAAAACGCTTCCACGAGGACACAGTGGTCACGGTGCCCTCCCGAGTCCCCACATGGGTCGCATCCTTGCATTTGGTCGAAGGAAATAAAAGAAAAGGAAAAAGGATTATGACAGAGAAAGTAACAAAATGGAAGGAAGGGAAATAGGAATGGAAAGAACAGAAAAGGGAAGGACTAAGGATGCACGATATTGGAATTTTGGCCGATATCCGATATGCCGATATTTTAAAAGTCATGTGGCTGATGACTGATGTTGATACCGATATTACAGCTGGAAAATAAATGATGTAATATTCATTCCTCGTGCAAAATTAGAAAAATACCTCAACTTGGTGATGCAGAACGAGTCAAACTTACCGACAGCTGTTCAAACAAAACTAATAGAATATGTGTGCTGTATCCTGGAACCACCTGGATTTTCTTCTCCCTGAGAAGAGAAAAAAAATACCCCAAAACAGGGGGTATTTGGCAGGGGTGGGTAAAAATATTGATACACTGAAGTATTGTGATATTTTTACATGCTGATGTCATACTGATATTTAAGAACGCAGTATCCATCTATTTTACTAATTAAATCTCACAAGATTTTTTCATTCCTTTACAAAATCTGCTGAGTTTTCGGGAAATCTTGTGAGATTTCCTTACAGAACGATGAAATCTCGCAAGATTTCGTAGGTAAAATAGATCAATATTGCATTTTCAAATATCAATATGAAATCTGCATATGAAAATACCGCGATATTTCAGTGTATCAATATTCCACACAGAACATACTAAAATAAACTGTTTGAAAATAAACTGTCTTTAGAGGGTTTAAAGTCTGTAAAAATAAGAAATTTTAGAAGAACAAGAAGATTTTTTTTTTTTTACTTCAAAAGCGGCAGCCTGATTTGTTAAATATCAGCGAAATATCAGTGGGATGGCCAATGTCCGATACTCAGTTTTAAGGGGCCAATTATATCGTGCATCCCTAGGAAGGACATAGAAAATGATGGGAGTTAGGAAACACATAAGAAAAAAGAAAATGATAGAAAGGAAAGGAAATAGGAAAAGGAAAGGAGATGGGAAAGGGAAACAGGAAAGCAAATTAAAGGGAACAGAAAAGGAAACTCTGCTAAAGCAAAGTAAAAGTGGAGCATAAACTGGTGGAGAGTGAAGTGGTTGTAAAAGGGTATAAAAGCTGAAGCCGAGGCTTGTGGATGATGTTTGCATGGCCGTCAGTCTCTCTCTTTTTTTTTTTTTTTTTTTCTTCCCTTTCTCCTCACCACACCCCTCCTACACACCCCCCTCCCCCTCCCCCCAAGAAAAAAGAACAGAAGAGAGAAGGAAAGGAAGAGAGAAAAACTACACACACCCTCTACCCACCACCAGCCTCAACAACAACCCCCGACCCAGCAACCCCCACCCCCCCATACAACCTACACGCATAAAAACAACCACCCGAAAAAAAACACCACCCTGGAACACCCCCAAGGTCTCCGTGCACCCCCCCCAGAGAGGAACCCCAGCCCCCCCCCCCACCCCCCCCCCCCCCCCAACGCCCCCCACGGCACGGCCCCACCCCCCCACCCCAAAAAAAAAAAAGAAAGGGAAACAGGAAAGCAAATTAAAGGGAACAGAAAAGGAAACTCTGCTAAAGCAAAGTAAAAGTGGAGCATAAACTGGTGGAGAGTGAAGTGGTTGTAAAAGGGTATAAAAGCTGAAGCCGAGGCTTGTGGATGATGTTTGCATGGCCGTCAGTCTCTCTCAGCGTCTCTCCGTCCCACTGCGTCCTCTGTCGTCTTCGCTGCTCTCAGGTGTCAGCGAGCATTCGGACTGAGGGGCTGACAGCTCTGCTGGAGATGTCTGTGGGGAAAAACACACTGCCGTTCGCATGAAGCTCCAACACTGATGAAAGTTGGCAGTTTGGCTGGAGCCATTTCTGCTCTCAGACATCCACACCGAGTTAATATTCACATTTACGCAAACATGCAGCCAGAATCTGGTCAGAGACCCTGCTGTCTGTCCAAGCTTTCTGTTCATGAGTACAGGATGAACGTCGCTCTTCAGAACTTCAGACCAGATCTGCAGCCCGAGCCTCATCAGTCACATTTATGTTTTTAAATCTTCTGATTATTCACACACAGCTTTGCTTTGAAAACTGGAAACAGCTGCATTAGTGGTGCACGATGTAATCAGCCCCCTATCTGTATCTGCCTATATCTGCCTTAAAACTGAGTATCGGATATTGGCCACCCCACCGATACTTAACTGATCAGCCCGCTGTTTCTAAAGTGTAAAAAAAAAAAAAACCACCCTCTTCAAAAACTTGTTTTTACAGACTTTAAAACTTTTAAAGACTAGGGTGGCAAAAAATATCGATACACTAAAATATCGCAATATTTTCATATGCTGATATCATAATGACATTTAAAAACGCGGTATCGATCTATTTTACTAACAAAATCTTGCAATATTTCATCGTTCTGTTACAAAATCTCGTGAGAATTCACGAAAATTTCAAGATATTTTCATATGCTGACATATTGCCATTTAAAAACGCGGTATCGATATATTTCACAAATAAAATCTTGCGAAATTTCCTTGTTCTTTTACCAAATCTCACGAAAATTCACAAAAACTTTGTGATATTTTCATATGCTGATATCATAGAAGAAGCTGTGGCATACCCACAGACACATGGACAGAGGACACATGGACAGAGGACACATGGAAGGAGACACATGAACATGGACATTTACCTACATGTTTTTTTTTTAAGATCATGTTGGTGGTCGTGGTCTTTATTATTCAGCAGTAGGAGAGACAGAAGGTTTGTGGAGGGAGGAACATGCAGCAAGTTTGAAGGGGGGGAGAACACTGAACACCCCCCATCCATCCTGCTAGTACGGGTTGGACCCCCTCTTTCCTTTATATATCATGCAGTTGCTGTATGATGTAAAAATTCATGAAGAGAATCTCCCGTTCCACCTCATACATGCATACCTATATGCACTCACCGGCCACTTTATTAGGTACACCTGCAGGTACCAGGTTGGACCCCTTTTCCTTTAGAACTGCTTTAATCCTTGGTGTCATACCCCTGCCCTCCTCGCTCGGTGGGGCGGGGCGGGTCGCGCCCCTCCTCCTTTCGTCTCCCCACCGGATACCACTCCGGCCCGTCACCCCCCCACCCCCCCCCCCCCCCCCCCCACCTCCCTTCCCCATTGGTCCGGACCGAACCAATCCGGCCGAACTAAAACAAAGCAAAACCAAAATATTTTATTATATTAAAATTTTCACTTTCCCCATCCCCAAACATAAAAACAAAGCCACGCTGACTCCTTTTTTTTTTCTGTCATTTCAGGCTCGGCTTTTTTATTACTCGGCGTTGCACAACGATGCTCTCTCGCGCTCTCGCGTCACCTATCCCCCACCTCCACAGAATAAGAGCACATGTTGTTGGGAGGACGCAGCAAAAAATCAACACCTCCCCAAAAACCCCCCCCCCCCGCCCCGCCCCCCCTGACCCGCGGGCGGAAACGGGGCTATAGATTCAACAAGGTTCTGGAAACATTCCTCAGAGATTTTTCTCCATATTGACATGACAGCATCACTCAGTTGCTGCAGATTTGTCGGCCGCACATCCATGATGAGAACCTCCTGTTCCACCACATCCATTATGAGAACCTCCCGTTCCACCACATCCATGATGAGAACCTCCCGTTCCACCACATCCATTATGAGAACCTCCCGTTCCACCACATCCATGATGAGAACCTCCCGTTCCACCACATCCATGATGAGAACCTCCCGTTCCACCACATCCATGATGAGAACCTCCCGTTCCACCACATCCATGATGAGAACCTCCCGTTCCACCACATCCATGATGAGAACCTCCCGTTCCACCACATCCATGATGAGAACCTCCCGTTCCACCACATCCATGATGAGAACCTCCCGTTCCACCACATCCATGATGAGAACCTCCCGTTCCACCACATCCATGATGAGAACCTCCCGTTCCACCACATCCATGATGAGAACCTCCCGTTCCACCACATCCATGATGAGAACCTCCCGTTCCACCACATCCATGATGAGAACCTCCCGTTCCACCACATCCATGATGAGAACCTCCCGTTCCACCACATCCATGATGAGAACCTCCCGTTCCACCACATCCATGATGAGAACCTCCCGTTCCACCACATCCATGATGAGAACCTCCCGTTCCACCACATCCATGATGAGAACCTCCCGTTCCACCACATCCATGATGAGAACCTCCCGTTCCACCACATCCACGATGAGAACCTCCCGTTCCACCACATCCATGATGAGAACCTCCCGTTCCACCACATCTACGATGAGAACCTCCCCGTTCCACCACATCCATGATGAGAACCTCCCGTTCCACCACATCCATGATGAGAACCTCCCGTTCCACCACATCCATGGTGAGAACCTCCCGTTCCACCACATCCCAAAGCTGCCCTGTTGGACTGAGATCTGGTGACTGTGGAGAACATTTCAGTACAACGAACTCATGGTCATGTTCAAAAACCAGTCTGAGACGATTCCCACTTTGTGACATGGCGCGTTCTCCTGCTGGATGATGTCATCTTTATGACATGGCGCGTTCTCCTGCTGGATGATGTCATCTTTATGACATGGCGCGTTCTCCTGCTGGATGATGTCATCTTTATGACATGGCGCGTTCTCCTGCTGGAAGCAGCATCAGAGGATGCTACACTGTGGTCATAAAGGGATGGACATGGTCAGCAGCAATACTCAGGTAGGCTGTGGTGGTTAAACCGCCACGTTGGTACTAAGGGGCCCAAAGTGGGCCAAGAAAATCTCTCCCACACCATCACACCACCACCACCAAGCTGAACCGTTGATACAAGGCAGGATGGATCCATGCTTTCATGATGTTGACACCAAATTCTGAGCCTACATCTGAATCTGGTAGCAGAAATGGAGACTCATCAGACAAGGCAACATTTCTCCATCTTCTATTGTCCAATGTTGGTGAGTCTGTGTGAATTGTAGCCTCAGTTTCCTGTTCTTAGCTGACAGGAGCGGCACCCGGTGTGGTCTTCTGCTGCTGTAGCCCATCTGCTTCCAGGTTGGATGTGTTGTGCATTCAGAGATGCTCTTCTGCAGACTTCGGTTGGAACAAGTGCTTATTTGAGTTCCTGTTGCCTTTCTATCAGCTGGAACCAGTCTGGCCATTCTCCTCTGACCTCTGGCATCAACAAGGCATTTGCACCCACAGAACTGCTGCTCACTGGATATTTCCTCTTTCTGGGACCATTCTCTGTAAACCCTAGAGATGGTTCTGCAGGAAAATCCCAGTAGATCAGCAGTTTCTGAAATACTCAGACCAACAACCATGCCACGTTCAAAGTCACGTAAATCACCGTTCTTCCTCATTCTGATACTGGTTTGATCTGCAGCAGATCGTCTTCACCATTTCTACATGCCTAAATGCATCGAGTTGCTGCCATGTGATTGGCTGATTAAAAATTTGTGTTAACGAGCAGTTGGACAGGTGTACCTAATAAAGTGGCTGGTGTGTGTGTACATACACATTACATATATAAATATGTATAAAACCACAAAAGTGTATTGGACGGCTGTTCTCGACTATACTTATCTAAAAACTGCTGGATATCCTGAACACTATCTCCTATATCATCACCAGTTTTCTCAGGAACAGCAGTATATATATGTATAAATGTACATAAATATATATATATATATATATATATATATATATATATATATATATACGTATATATATGTATTAGGGATGGGCATTTTAGGTAATTTTCAAAGTCAACTAGTCAGGCCAATCAAAATCGATTAATTGATTAGTAGTGATGACATCATGATGTTATCAATAATAAAACAAAAATTACTTTTATCCTCAAAGAGAAATTGTAAAATGTGTGAGATGGTATTTCTATATTGGGTGTTCCATACATCAGTTTTTATCTTGTTTGTTTTATTCTATCATTGTGTGGCTCTACTGTGCTTTATTGAACAGTAGAGACAGTGGATCAGGGAGGATGGAACTGGACTGAACTGGACTGGGACTGAACTGGACTGAACTGGGACTGAACTGGAACTGGACTGGGACTGAACTGGGACTGAACTGGGACTGAACTGGAACTGGAACTGGACTGGGACTGAACTGGGACTGAACTGGAACTGGACTGGGACTGAACTGGGACTGAACTGGGACTGAACTGGAACTGGAACTGGACTGGGACTGAACTGGGACTGAACTGGAACTGGAACTGGACTGGGACTGAACTGGAACTGGAACTGGACTGGGACTGAACTGGAACTGGAACTGAACTGGAACTGAACTGGAACTGAACTGGAACTGGAACTGGACTGGGACTGAACTGGAACTGGAACTGCACTGGGACTGAACTGGAACTGGACTGGACTGAACTGGAACTGGACTGGGACTGAACTGGACTGTCTGCACTCATGTGGCAGCTGCTAGTAGCGCTGGTGTTTACTAGCATAATGCTACATGGAATAAACATCGCCCCACTGGAGCATTAAGTAGCAACAAAGCCAGTTATTGTCCTCATCTTCCAGTCTGGTCTTTTTGCTCCAGAAGCAGCATTTCTATGACGGCTTAGTAACTGTGCTGCTCTGTCTGGTCTCCACGGTGAAGCTGCGACATAAACAGCTGTTAAATCCCTGCGGCGGAGGCGAGGTGACGCTCCGGGTAACTCTCTCCACTTTAGTGAAGCAGACACGGACTCTGCTGCGGCTAGAAGAGCCGTGTGGAGTTTACTGGTGAAGCTGCAGCCAAAACATTCATGCTAAACGGTTTCCCACAGCTTCTCCCTCTGCTGCCGCGCCCCCCTCACCCACTCTGACTCACGGGCATTCACAGTGCAGCACGCCAGCTGATTGGACGCAGTGCTGCACGTCATCACTCCTTCTTAAAGGGGCAGCACTGTTGTTAGACCAGCGCTGCATACAGCAGCATGTGTCTGCTCACCGAAACATGATTCATAACAAATGACTTTTAAAGACAAACGTCAACTTTTGCGCCGTTTTGACTAATCGATTAGTTGTGCACATCCCTAATATATAAATACATATAAACATATATTTGTATGTATCTCTGTGAGGTAAACTGTGATGGAAAGTTTGCTCTTTAGGTAAACTATGGAAGTTTTCCAAGCATCTGCATCCTGACCAGCAGGTTTACAATCCAGACACTAAATGTTGTTTATCCAGAGACTCTATCTGGTAAATCCACCATGATCCATGATAACTCCATCATTTATCCCATCTTCATCATAAACACATCACCATCACTACTATGTTGCTAGGAGACCTCTGTTTAGACCTGGATATGATGATGAAGACACTTCTGTCCAACTTTCCACCAATCAGAGAGCTTAAACTGACGGTAACGTCCAATCAGGAGCAGCCAAAGATCAACAAGTGAGCAGAAAGTTGTGTGTGTGTCTGAACAGAAGAAAATAATGATCCTGTATGTCTGACATAAAGAAAGAAGATGTTTCTGCTGCAGCTGAGGTGGAGCTGGTTTGTGAGGATAGAAGGTAAATAGAAGCAGAAAGAACTGGAGACGAGGAAACACGGAAACATGGAAATAGTTTCTGATGTGTTTGTTTCAGTGCCTGAAAGCCGAGATGGAGAGATGATAAAGAAAAAAAAAGATGTACTTTATTGATCCCAATCAGAGAGCCAATTAGGAAATTCATCCTCTGCATTTAACCATCTCAGGTTGAACCTGAGAGCAGTGGGCTGTGGGGCTGGACAATTAATCGAATTTTGATCATGATTTCAATTTGGCCTTCTCACGATCATAAAAACACTGTAATCGAAGAAAAACGATTAATCCTGAAGTGAACAGGAGTTATAGGAAGCAAACTGCAGTGAGTATAGAACAGGAATGCATGTAGACTGGGTTTTCATTTTTAGGGGCTGTTCACACGAGGACGATTGCGGGTAAAAACGGCTAAATATTTCATCAGAAGTGCCTTTTGTTCACACGGCAATGGCGTTATTCTGGGTTGAAGACGCAAAAATCTGAAGACTCATTCCAAAGTGGAATTCCTGAGAACACAACGCTGTTGCGCCCTCGTCTGCACGGTCCGAAACGCAGAAATGAAAGTGGACCCACAGACCTGCTGACGCCGTGCTCACGTGGCTGCGCATGACGTCACACAATACAGGAAAAACAACAATGTCGGACTACGTAAGCCCAGCAGATCTCCACGTTACGAGCTTGTAATTGAGTGTCGTTTGAAGAAGTCATTCTACCTCCTCATTTATCCACACAAAGTTCCTCCTCATCGCCGCCATAGTTGCTTTGATTTTGAAGCGAACAGAGACGAATGATTGTACGCATGCGTGCGGACACGGTGGAGTTCTGTCACAGCGCCACCTAAAGGCCCGGCGTGCAGATCCAATCAAGTTCCATACACGCTTACGTCCTCGTATCCACGCAGATTTCTTCATGACGATGCTCGTGTGAACGCGGATAAAAAGATGAAGACGAGACGCCACTTTTGCGTCTCGTCTTCTGATCGTCGCCGTGTGAACAGCCTTATTCCTATTATCATTTTGATATATTATTCTTATTCTACTTCTTTACTTGTTTCTAATTTATTTCTGGTTGTGTTTTTTTTTTATGTTTTTATTTGAGGTTGAGTTTTGGTAGTCCAGCCCTAGCGGGCTGCTATTTAAAGCACCTGGGGGGGCAGTTGGTGAAGTGCCTTGCTCAAAAGGTCCACAGTTGTTCACCTGAGTGCCATGTCAGGGACTCGAACCCGGGTCTGCTGCGCCAAAGCCTGCAACATTACCACTGCGCTACCCACTTCTAGAGTGTATGCAGATGAGGAAAGTGCTGGTTCTGATTTTAGTCAGTCTTTATGGTGCTACAGCTGTGTGAAAAAGTATTTGCCTCCTTCCTGATTTCTTACTTTTTTGCATGTTTGTCACACTTAAATGTTTCAAATCATCAAACAAATTTAAATATTAGACAAGGATAACACAAGTAAACACAAAATGCAGTTTTTAAATAAAGATTTTTATTAGTAAGGGGGGAAAATCCAAACCTCCATGTCCCTGGATGAAAAAGTAATTGCCCCTAAACCTAATAACTGGTTGTTCCACCTTAGCAGCAACAACTGCATCAAGCGTTTGTGATAACTGGCAGTGAGTCTTCTACAGCGCTGTGGAGGAATTTTGTTCCACTCATCTTTGCAGAATTGTTGTAATTCAGCCACATTGGAGGCTTTTCCAGCATGAACCGCCTTTTTAAGGTCATGCCACAGCATCTCAATGGGATTCAGGTGGGGGCTTTGACTAGGCCACTCCAAAGTCTTCATGTTGTTGTTCTTAAGCCATTCAGAGGTGGACTTGCTGGTAGTGATGTGCCCGGTGAACTGAGACTCCGAAGCGCGTGTCGAGAAAAAGTGGGCGTTCCTAATGAAGCTTCGTTTCGGAGCTTGTGTTATCAGCATAGGAATCACGTGACCAGAGCAAAACGAGGCCTCGGTTTGTGAAGATGACGTAACGTGTCGGTCTGTGTTTCACATCTGCACAAGACACATTCGGAAGTCGCTAGATTGAAGTTGACAGATAATTTATCCGAGCGGAAAATAAAAGACAGAAAGATCCTGACATACAGCCACAGAAATCCACAGTATTATCAATTTTCCCACCGATTTATGTTGCCCTGCTTATTATTTGAAGATTATTAAGTCGCCAAATCGAACACTGAAGACGCTCCTTTTCCGCAATAAACAGATTTCAGCCCTATGTCACCTCATACGTGGAGTTCCATAAGCACTGCACACATACATAGTCACTATTACAAGTTAATTTATTCCAAATATAAAATGAAATAATATGACAAAACGCCGCCATTTTCTGTCATATAAATCATGCGCTCCATCATGACTTGTATTGTCAAGGTACAGTGATTAAAGTTTTACCTTTCACTCGGGAGACTGTGGTTCGAATCCCGCACGTGCTTTCTTATTTATTTTGCAACATTTTATTGTCACACTATGACTCAAATACTTAAAGGCACGGATAATCCACATTGTATTTGTTGGATGCTGCTAATTTATTTGACAAATCCTTTATTTTCTGGTCATGGGCACTACTGAGATGGTTTGAGTGCATTTTTGTTTGGGCTGATGTGGACCCATTTTAACACTAGATGTCACTAAAGAGGAATATGAATGAAACCCAGAGTACTGAACCTTTTCCCAAACCAATTGGCTGGAAAGCCTCAATGCTTCATGAAGCTTCATTTTGGCCATCACTACTTGCTGGTGTGTTCTGGATCATTGTTCTGCTGCAGAACCCAAGTGCGCTTCAGCTTGAGGTCACCAACAGATGGCCGGACGTTCTCCTTCAGGATTTTTTGGTAGAAGCAGAATTCATGGTTCCATTTACCACAGCAAGTCTTCCAGGTCCTGAAGCAGCAAAACAGCCCCAGACCATCACACTACCACCACCATATTTTACTGTTCACTAGCAAGGACCACGCCACAACAAAAGGAGTGATGATGACGATGATGATGATGATAAAGGATTGATTGATTGATTGATTGAAAGGAAGAATGAGATATGATGATGAGCCGGAGGAAGACCTAGTGTGGGGGTGTAGTCTTTCGATAGTGAGTCCGGCTTAGGGAACCCCCCTCAGATGGAACCCGAAAGAAGAGAAGGAAGCAGACAAGGAACAAGAATGGAGGAGACTGTCAGATGATGGGAAAGAAGTAGGACAGCAGGAAGGAGAAGGGAGGCAGAGAAGAGGGGGGGGCAAAGGCCAGGGAGGGGCAGCAGATGGAGAAAGGCCGAACGAAGCAGGCGGACGAGGCAAAAGGGAAGGTAGAGGAGATGCAACGAGAGGAAAGGGAGGGGAAGGGAGGGTCGTCGAGAGAACGAGAAACTGAGTTGATGAGGTGAGCGAGTATTTAAGGCTGCTCGGTGATTAGTGAGATTGGAGGCAGGTGTGTTTGAGGCGTGGTCCTGCTCCTGAACCTATGTTAATGAATTAACCTCATTTCACTAGCAAGGACCACACCACAACAAAAGGAGTGATGATGACGATGATGATGATGAAGGATTGATTGATTGAAAGAAAGAAAGAGATATGATGATGAGCCGGAGGAAGACCTAGTGGCGAGAGAGCGCAGTGCATGAAAATGAACGAATCGCTCTTTGAGGGGACTCATTACCTCCGAGTCATATAAAAGATTAGTTCATATTGAACGAATCGTTCGTGAACGGCACATCACTAGAGGACAGGTGGCGCTGTGGCGGCGCTGATACGTGTGGACGAGAGTAAGAAGCCGCGGTGTAACCAGTACCAGAAGAAAGGAAACGAGGCCGAGAAGAAGCGGAAGCGGTCGGACAGCGCCGGGACGGCAAGAGACGAACGAGAGGAAAGAGAAGGAAACGAGCCGAGAGCGCCAGGACGGGCGGAGCAGGTGCGGGAGAGACAACCCAGAGTGTTGCAGGCGGCAGAGGCGGGGCTGCGACGTTGCGAGAAACCGGCCAGGAGGAAGCCGACCGGAGGAGCAGGAAGTGCCGAAGACCTGGCACCGCTGGCGGGAACTGTTTGGGCAAGAGAAGGCGGCCGCGGGCCGGGAAGCTGGTCCGACTGCGGTGCGCCGCTCGAACGGCGTGGAGGCTGCAAGACAGCGGGTCCGAGGAGCGAGAAGAGCGGCGAAGCCGGCGGCCATGAGGCCCGACCGCGCGAGGAGGAGAGACGATCCGTGAACCGAAAGGTGAAGACACGAAATGCGTGGAGTACAGGCGGAGCGTCGGGCTGCGGTTGGAGCGCTGGGAAACTAGTCGTCCGAGGAGCGCAGCCGCCCACAACAGTTACAATGGACGATCAGCAATGAGGGAACGAGGCCACCGGCGGGCGAGGAAGATGGTGAGAAGCAGCGAACGCAGCAACGGCTGCAACGTCGGTAGGTCGTCGAGAGAACGAGAAACTGAGTTGATGAGGTGAGCGAGTATTTAAGGCTGCTCGGTGATTAGTGAGATTGGAGGCAGGTGTGGTTGAGGCGTGGTCCTGCTCCTGAACATATGTTAATGAATTAACCTCATTTGCTATGATGTTCCTTTTCTGAAATGCCGTGTTACTTTTACGCCAGATGTAATGGGACCTCCACCTTCCAGAAAGTTCCACTTTTGTCTCGTCAGTCCACAGAGTATTTTCCCAAAAGTCTTGGGGATCATCAAGATGCTTTCTGGCTAAACTGAGACGAGCCTTTATGTTCTTTTTGCTCAGCAGTGGTTTTGGTCTTGGAACTCTGCCATGCAGCCATTTTTGCCCCCCAGTCTCTTTCTGATGGGGGAGTCATGAACACTGACCTTCATTGAGGCAAGTGAGGCCTGCAGTTCTTGGATGTTGTTCTGGGGTCTTTTGTGACCTCTTGGATGAGTCGTCGCTGTGCTCTTGGGGTCATTTTGGTCGGCCGGCCCCTCCTGGGAAGGTTCACCACTGTTCCATGTTTTCACCATTTGTGGATAATGGTTCTCACTGTGGTTCTCTGGAGTCCCAAAGCTTTAGAAATGGCTTTGGAACCTTTTCCAGACTGATAGATCTCAATGACTTTGTTTCTCATTTGTTCCTGAATTTCTTTGGATGGCAGCATGATGTCTAGCTTTGGAGGATCTTTTGGTCTACTTCACTTTGTCAGGCAGGTCCTATTTAAGGGATTTCTGATGGAGAACAGGTGTGGCAGTAATCAGGCCTGGATGTGGATAGAGAAACTGAACTCAGCTTTCCAAAGATGATAAACCACAGTTAATTTATGTTTTAAAGGTTGAATATGGAATACGGACAGAACAGCGACATCACGTGCGTCTAGGTTGTAGTTGCAACGGCAGAAAAACAACTCCAGCCGCTGGGATGCCAGGCTCGCTGCCGATACGCAAGTGACCAACAATCTGCAGCATGTCCAACAAGTAGCACAGAGGAGTTTATACCCGACAGCTAACGTTAGCCACGTTAGCAAACAAGCTAGCTTACCGATCCAGGACGAAAGTCGCCATTTCCGTGTTTTACTCCGTGGAAAACGTTTATGTTGGTCCATTTAGTGAAGTCTTTACCTAAATTTACTCCAGGTTTTGCTCTTCTCAGGTCACTCCTCCTCAGAAACAGATAACAATATCTCCAGGGCTCTGAAGCAGCTGCTTCACTCGTTGTCTCTACGTTTTTCCCCTGTACAAGCCTGACTATGACCGAAATATTGTGTCCACACAGAGATCGTATTTGGCAACCTGCAATGGCGGCGTGTATTGGCTTATAGATGTAAATAAAATGCCATTATCGAACCCGTAAAAATTTATTTTATAATTATTTTTAGGATAAATATAATTTTTCTGGGAAATGTTGTACTTTCATTCTGTACAACCCCAAACGACCTGTGGAGGTATTATTTTTTTAAAAATATATACCTTTTAATAAAAATGTTGCATATTCAACCTTTAACAGGGGGGGGGGGCAATCACTTTTTCAAACAGGGCCATGGAGGTTTGGACCCCCCCCCCCCCCCCCCCCCCCCTAAAAACTGCATTTTCTGTTTACTTGTGTTATTTTTGTGTAATATTTAATTTTGTTTGATGATCTTAAACATACAAGTGTGACTAAAGGCCCTTTCAGATAGGATGCGTTTTTTGCGGCGCGCGCCGCGGGGTAGGGCGCACCTGGCGCAGAGTCGGCGAAAGAGCACAGCGGCAGCGAGCACGTCAGGCACGCGTTGCCAAGCGACAGACCAGGAAGTGTTTTCTACCCGGCACGCTTCGTTGTGAGAGATGTACATCTCATGGTCGCAGCAAAGAGCTTTGCTCCAGAGGAGGAGGAAGAGATCAGCAGCAGATAAAAGGGTGGGGGTCCACCTGATCCTGGTAACAAGGCAGAACGTGGGGGAATTCAGGCTCGTCCGCGAGCTGCATTCTTTCACTCAGACCGCTTCCAGGTTTACTTCAGGCTGAACAAGGACCACTTTTTCCCCCTGAACTGGCCTCTCCTATTGGACGCGCTAGGATGTCGTCACAGCGCGCAGCGCCCGAATTGAAACATTTTCAATTCGAGCGCAGCGGCGTCAGCGCTGCCGCCGCGGCATGCGCCCATCTTGCGCGCCGCGGAGCTCCGCGGCATCGCGGTGCGCGCTGCCGTGGCGGTACCACATACACAATGAATGGGTTTGCCGCCGCGGCGCTGCGCTTGCCGCGTTCTATCTGAAAGGGCCTTATCATGCAAAAAAGTAAGAAGTCGGGAAGGGGGCAAACACTTTTTCAAACAGCTGTATATCTATTTTAGCCTCCTAATCTGACAACTGGGGTTTCCTGAAAAAATAATGTCTGGATGCTGACTAAGGTTAATGAGCTTCTACAGGCAGGTTTATATGATAAAAAAGAAAAACCAGGAGGACTAACAACAGCAAAAGATTAGCTGAAGTTTTACAGGTTAAAATAAAACCTGAAGCATCCTTCACGCATGTTACTGGCACTCATAACCAAAGAATATTTGATGTTTTCTCCACCTACGAGTTATTTACTGGCCAACAGTTTCAGATCCACAGTCAGAGTTTCTAGTGTGTGTTTGTACCCTGAACACAACAGCAGCATCAGCCACCAGGTTGTGAGACTAAAAGGAGGTGACAGGGAGACCCAGCACACAGAGGAAGATTAGCATTGCTGTGTGCTCCACCGACAGGCTGGGCTGTGTATCTAAAGGATGAGAGGAATGTGGCTGAGAGAGAGAGAGAGAGCGGGGATGTCAGCAAATACACCCCAGGGAGAGAGAGAGAGAGAGAGAGAGAGAGGTGAAAGAGGCATGGCAGGGTTGAGAGGAGGGAGGACTATACTTAGACAGCAGTAAAGATAGTCAGTGCTGCACGGTGGTGCCAGCGTGAGGAGCCATTCCTCGGATTCATCCTGGGATTTTATCCAGATCTGAGACAAACTGCTTCCTCAGCTCAAATGATCCAGAGGATGGGATTCAACTGGTCCGGAGCGGATTAGAGAGCCGGCGCACACTCCAGTCAAATGGGCAAGTTTTTCTTCCACTGGGACGATGGGAGCCCTGGACAGGCCAAGTTGTAGCTGCAGAAGGCCGTCCTGTCCCCTGACAGGCTGATGCTGTCCCACCAGGACTGGCAAGTCCCCGTCTGTCTCTGAAACTGAATCAGAGGAGACAGTTTCATCACAGAAACCTTCTAAGACAGAAGACCAGGACCAGACAGAAGACCAGGACCAGACAGAAGACCAGGACCAGACAGAAGACCAGGACCCAGACAGAAGACCAGGACCAGACAGAAGACCAGGACCAGACAGAAGACCAGGACCCAGACAGAAGACCAGGACCCAGACAGAAGACCAGGACCAGACAGAAGACCAGGACCAGACAGAAGACCAGGACCCAGACAGAAGACCAGGACCCAGACAGAAGACCAGGACCAGACAGAAGACCAGGACCAGACAGAAGACCGGGACCCAGACAGAAGACCGGGACCCAGACAGAAGACCAGGACCAGACAGAAGACCAGGACCAGACAGAAGACCAGGACCCAGACAGAAGACCAGGACCCAGACAGAAGACCAGGACCAGACAGAAGACCAGGATTCAGACAGAAGACCAGGACCCAGACAGAAGACCAGGACCAGACAGAAGACCAGGCCCAGACAGAAGACCAGGACCAGACAGAAGACCAGGACCAGACAGAAGACCAGGACCAGACAGAAGACCAGGACCAGGTTGTGGAAGTAAAACAGCTGACCAATGAAGTGTGATCCAGCTGGAAGTTGGCTCATGGCGGTTCCTGTCCTGACAACATGCTCCGGTGAGTCAGAGGAGAGCTTCTCCATCATGGCACGTCTTCCTCCTGAGATGCGGAGGCGAGCGGGCGTCTCGGCTGGAGCTCGGTGACCTCGCTCAGGTGTTGGCGGACGGTCCAGGTTCACGTGGACGTGGAGGTGCTATGCTGAGGGGGTCGAGCGTCGCACCAGCTCCTCGAGGCCACGAGTGGCGCTTCCAGTGCTCCGTCGGAGTGGACTGCAGCGACGCCGAACCTCGCTGCATCTGGTTGGCCGTCCTCAGGGCTGTGTCGCCTCACACGTCTCCCCGTCCAACGCCAGCCACATCGCCACGGAAACGCGGCTCCCGGAGGCTTATACAGCGCCACCGCCTGTCCTGGGTAATAAGCTGCTACACATGCAGCCCCCATACACTGAGATCTTCATGATAGTGATGTGTCATGCTCTGAGAGCCGATGCTTTATAGTGAATCAGGAGAGAGCCGATGCTTCATAGTGAATCAGAAAAGAGCCGATGCTTCATAGAGAATCAGGAGAGAGCCGATGCTTCATAGAGAATCAGGAGAGAGCCGATGCTTCATAGTGAATCAGGAGAGAGCCGATGCTTCATAGTGAATCAGGAGAGAGCCGATGCTTCATAGTGAATCAGGAGAGAGCCGATGCTTCATAGTGAATCAGGAGAGAGCCGATGCTTCATAGTGAATCAGGAGAGAGCCGATGCTTCATAGTGAATCAGGAGAGAGCCGATGCTTTATAGTGAATCAGGAGAGAGCCGATGCTTCATAGTGAATCAGGAGAGAGCCGATGCTTCATAGTGAATCAGGAGAGAGCCGATGCTTCATAGTGAATCAGGAGAGAGCCGATGCTTTATAGTGAATCAGGAGAGAGCCGATGCTTCATAGTGAATCAGGAGAGAGCCGATGCTTCATAGTGAATCAGATTTAAAAAAAATTTTAAAAAAAATTTCTTTATTAACAGGGTGTTTTCCTTCCCACTGTCGCCACCCCTCCGTGCTTGCTCAGGATGGGGGATTGGACCGGGTCAAGTCAAGATTCAATCCAATCTGTTGGTTTCCTTAATAGGCTATTATGAATCTGACCTGAACTTTTCTGTCTGTTTAAGCGCCCTGAGGTGACATCATGAATGGATGCCATACAAATAAAGTTGAATTGAATTGAATTTGAGACAGCAGTACTTTGTTGTGACTGGCCACTCAGGCGGCCGTGCTGCCAGTCACATGTGAGCATGTAGGTTTGTACAAATATATGAAAACAGAGAGGAAAGCTGTGTTCTATTGCAAGTGAAGACAGGAGTTAGTGGTGAGGAGCGTGCATGTGTGAGTGCATTGCGTTGTCTTGTATTATAACCACGTGACACCTGAAAGTTTAATTTTGTTGTTTTATTGTATTGTGTATCTTTTCTTCACCTGCCTCGGGACTACTGATGCTAATTAGCTTGCTAATGATAATCCAACATGTTTACCTCTGTTGCTACATCTGTTCATTAATATGTTCTGTCCCTATCAAATTAATAAAAAGTTTGAAGATGGAATAAATGCACAGAATTTTTAGGCTTCTCATAAAAATACTAAATGCAAAAAAGTTTTTAATACACAAACCATTAATTAATTGCAAAATTAAGGTAAAATATAGGGCTGTAAATATCTTAAGAGGGAGTCAAAAGAGCTGAACTTTCCATCACTACTTCACAAACTCACAGAACACCAAATAATACGGATCCTGCTGCTGCTGATTGATGGTGATAATGACGATGATGATGATGTTAGGATTTAACATGAACTCGTTGATCTTTAGTAAACATGTTGGAAATATTAATCTAGTCTCAGCTGAAGCAGTTTTATATTTCAGTTCTTCCTTTTTATCCTGACGTTGTTGAGATGCATGTTTTCTTGTAACCCTTAAAACTCCAGGACTTAACATTTTTGGTCCACCTGTTTATTTATTTATTATTATTATTATTATTATTATTATTATATGGAAAGCATGCAGAAACTCCACCCTTTTAATCCCAGTCAGCATCCAGAGATCATGTTCCAGTTCAGCCTCAGTTGACAGATTATGAGGCTAAAATGATGTGTGGCTGCCACAAACTATCATTGTTGTAATTGAATCGTCACAGATGATTTTGGTGATTAGTCGACTAATTGGATCATAGAAATATTGTAGTATATGTACAGTACTATTCAAAAGTTTGGATACTTTCTCATTGAATTTGGTGGAAAAACGTGTCCAAACTTTTGACTGGTGTTCTGTGTGTTTATGTTTATCAATAACATATTCAAGAAAAGTGACCAGACAGAAGTACAGACAAGGACAGAAGGTACAGCAGCAATGTTGAGAGGAAAAATAAAGCTTATAAACAATAAAAGATTAGTCGATTATGAAATTAGTCACTGACTGTTTTGATGGGGACAAATAGTCGATTAATTGACTAGTTGTTGCAGCCCTAAAATGATGTAAATGAATGTATCAGCAGATACAGCAGCATAAAGACCAACCAGAACCAGAACCAGAACTTATTCCTACCAGAAGTTTGTAGAAACAGCAGCAGATCAGCAGTGAATCTTTCCTCATCTGCATATCATCTCTCCATCTCGGCTTTCAGGCACTGAAACAAACACATCAGAAACTATTTCCATGTTTCCGTGTTTCCTCGTCTCCAGTTCTTTCTGCTTCTATTTACCTTCTATCCTCACAAACCAGCTCCACCTCAGCTGCAGCAGAAACATCTTCTTTCTTTATTTCAGACAGACAGGATCATTATTTTCTTCTGTTCAGACACACACACAACTTTCTGCTCACTTGTTGATCTTTGGCTGCTCCTGATTGGACGTTACCGTCAGTTTAAGCTCTCTGATTGGTGGAAAGTTGGACAGAAGTGTCTCCATCATCATGTCCACGTCTAAACAGAGGTCTCCTAGCAACATGGTAGTGATGGTGATGTTTTTATGATGAAGATGGGATAAATGATGGTGTTATCATGGATCATGGTGGATTTACCAGATAGAGTCTCTGGATAAACAACATTTAGTGGCTGGATTGTAAACCTGCTGGACGGGACAGAAATGCTGGAAAACCTCCGTAGATCAGCTGAAGCGTGAACTGTCCAACACAGTTTACATTGAAATGGTTTTTATTTAACCTTTTGCGAGGGAGACCTGTTTCCACCCCGAAACCACCAGTCTGAGCTGAAGCTTGTTTCAGGTTTCACCTTTTATCCTGAGTCACATCAAACAGTTGAAGGAGTGGAGAGATGCAGCAGCGCCGAGGAGGCCTTTAGACCAGCGGTCACCAAGTCCGGTCCTCCAGAGCTACCATCCTGCACAGTTTGGTTGCATCTTTCTCCAGCACACCTGAATGTAACGAAGCCTCTGCAGCGCTGAATGACGTGTGCATGAGGGGTTCAGCCATTTGATCCCGCTGTGTGGGAGAGGGTATCTTTGACGACCTGCTTCAGATCAACCACACATGCCTGATCATACGTTAGCATTTCTGGTCATGTGCTACATGTCCTTTTTAAACATATATATATATGTGTGTGTGTGTGTACATATATATGTGTATATATATATATATATGAATGAATGAAAATGAAAAATACTTTATTCATCCCAGAAGGGAAATTCAGTATTGTAAAAGCTCCCTTTTTTTTTTTTTTTTTTTTTTTTTAAATAAACAAAAATCAGTTAGTCTTGTTCTTCGGGGTGATGCTGCTGGTAGGAATGAATTCCTGTATCTCTCCATCCTACAGTGAACCTGACGCAGCCTCCCACTGAACACACTCTGTTGATTCTTCACCGTGTTGTGGAGAGGAGGAAGAATCCTCCATCATCTTCATCAGCTTGTGCAGCATTCTTATTTTGAACGATCATCTCCAGCAGCTCCAGAGTTATCTCCAGCACAGAACCAGCTTTCTTGATCAGCTTGTTTAGTTTCTTCAAGTCTCTGGTTCTGATGCTGCTTCCCCAGCAGATGCTGCAAAGCTAATTGCACTTTCCACAACAGACTTGTAGAAGATCTGCAACATCTTGGTGCAGACGTTGAATGATCTCAGCTTCCTTAAGAAGTAGAGTCTGCTCTGACCTTTCTTGTAGATGTAGTCAGTGTTGCATTTCCAGTCGAGTCTGTTGTCCTGCTGAACTCCAGGTATTTGTAGTTCTCCACCATCTCCACCTCCTCTTCCAGGATGTAGACAGGACTATGCTGCTTATTCTTGCTCCTCCTGAAGTCAACAATCATGTCTTTAGTCTTGCTGGTATTTAAGATGAGCTGATTGTTACCATTTCACAAACTGACTGACCAGTTCCCTGTACTCGGCTTCTTGTCCATCACTGATACACCCCACAACTGCAGAGTCATCAGAGTATTTCTGCAGATGACAGGATCAGAGTTGTACTGGAAGTCTGAGGTGTACAGTGTAAAGAGGAATGGTGAGAGTACAGTTCCTTGTGGTGCTCCAGTGCTGCTGACCACCATCTCAGACACACAACCTTTCAGTCTCACAAACTGTGGTCTGTTTGTTAGGTAGTCGTAAATCCAGGTGGTTGTGGAGGATCCACCTGGAAGTTATGGAGCTTCTGACATAGCAAAGCAGCTGAATAGTATTAAAGGCACTCGAAAAATCAAAGAACATGACCCTCAAAGTGCTGCCTGACTGGTCCAGATGAGAGTGGGCTCTCTGAAGCAGGAAGATGATGGCGTCTTCAACCCCAAGCCCATTACCATATGCGAACTGTAATGGGTCCTGAAAGGTGTTCACTTGCTTGTTGAGGTGAGCCAGTAAGAGTCTCTCCAGGACTTTCATGATGTGAGATGTCAGAGCAACTGGTCTGTAGTCATTTGGTTCTGGTCCTGGTTCTGGTCTGTAGTCATTTGGTTCTGGTTCTGGTTCTGGTCCTGGTCTGTAGTCATTTGGTTCAGCTGGTTGTGGTTTTTTAGGGACAGGAACAAGACAGGATGTTTTCCACAGCACAGGAACTCTGTTCTGTCTCAGGCTGGTGTTAAAAAGGTGCTGGAGAACCGGACATAGTTGTTCTGAGCAGGTCTGGAGAACTCTGGGACTGACACCATCTGGACCTGCAGCCTTGTTCTGCCGTCAGCAAACGATCCAGATCAATTAAAAGACACTAAAAAGTGGAACTACGAAGAAAAAGCTTAGTAAACAACATTATAACTTCAGTTTGTGCTCCCGTGACGGCTTTGCTCGTGGCTGCAGGTACCTGAAGCGCCAGTCGCGGCAGTTGCGAGTTTCATTTCTTAATCTTGCCTCTAGTCTCTTTAAATCCATTTTTGCTTTGATTTGAGTAAAACTTGTTTTCTTAGGATGAAATGAGTCTGATAAGCGACAACATGAAGGACTGCACAAATAAACTTTCTTCTCTCCATCACTCCAGCACGATCAGTTCACAGGTGATTTCTGAACAGGCGTGTTCTTACGTGGTCGACCAGGAATGTTCAGCAACCTGGCCGTTAACACCCCGTTTTTGTCAGGGGAACGCACACTGAGGACCCGGAAATTCAGCCAAACACAGGAGATGACTTAAGGAACAAGTTTATTAAGCACCAGAGCTGTAATAGGCAAGAGTCCAGGAGGGTGTGCGGAGCTGTGGGGGAGGAGATGTGGTCCTGAAACAGATCCAGTCAGAGGTACAAGATCGCACATCCAGAGGCTTGGTCAGAATTCAGGCAGTAGGTCAAGAATGGTGCAGAGGGCAGGCAACTTAGGCCCAGCCCCAATGTTCCCCCTGCTTTCAACCACTAGCCCTCGCCCACTATCACTACACCCTCGAACTGAAGCCACAGAGGCAGGGCTTTGTAATCTTCTAGGAACTGGGACACCACCGCTGCATTTACATTCAGGCACGTAAGCGACTGCGTGGTGGCGTTTGCACATACGTGTCACCATAACAACACACCCAGCAACAACACAGAGTTAACCGTTGGGGTTGTTTTTCTTTTTTCCATCATTCATCATGCTTCGGTTGATTAATAAACTAAACAACCACATGGGGAAGACGTCGCCGTGACGACTGTTGTCTCTTGTTGACTGCTGAAAAGCCTTTGCAAGCTTTTCATCAGTATTTTAGCCTAGCTTGCGTGGCTAGTCTGGCTAACGTTAGGAACAAATGTGTAATCTCTACATTTGAGTTTTCTTCTCGGAGTCCTGTCGCTCTCCGGAGGTTGCTGCTGTTTTTTGATTCGTAATGACTAGGGCTGGGACGATTCGTCGACGTAACCGATTACGTCGACGCAAAAAATACGTCGACGCAAAATATGCGTACCGATGCGTCGTCAGACCAAAACAAAGATGGCGGCGCCATGCGACTTCAGACTAAAACAAAGATGGCGGCGCGATCTCCGCGAGTGGCTCTTCCAAGTTTCCAAAGTGTAAGGCAGTGAAGGCCCACACTCGTTTATCGAAGGTATAACTATATATTAGGGATGGCGAATCCGAAGCCTAATGAGACATGAGACAGCTTCCGTGAGATGGACGCCATGTCTTCAGACACGTCAGGCCTGTTTGAGACGGTCAGCATGAAGCACGAGCTCCATCTGCTGGCCGTGGGTGGAACTGCAGCTGATGCCGGGAGCTGTCTCGTCTCTGAATATAATTAAAGTCACGTTCTCAACCTCATGTTCGTGTTTCATCTGTTGGTAATAGTATTGTGTCGTCACTTCTGGGATAAATAAAGCATTTTTAATCTCATTTCCAAGTGATTGGTACCCGTATTAAGCATTAACAGAAGAAAGATGAAGATTCACTTTTTCTGGAAGTTAGAACCATGTTCAATATAATGTTCAACTCTGAATGTTTACTTATCTTCATTATCTTTTGTTGGAAAATAATATCTGTCTTAGCTTAAATCCTCCAAGTTTACATGATCATATTATTTAAATAATGACTTTTTTATTATTATTTTCATGTAAATGAAAGAATTAAAAGCCTGTTTTTCAGTCGGCTGTGTTTTCAACATAAATTTTACATTCTGTTGGTTCATGAAAAACTCCATGACAGGCTGCTGCTCCCACCGCCTTTTTATTCATGCTCTTTTTTACATTTTAGATATCTATATCAGCATATATAAATTGCTGTCTGTCAATTTATGAGGAGATAATCGATAATCGAATCGAATCGAGTCGAATCGAGCTAAAAAAGTGAATCGATAGATTAATCGTTTAAAAAATAATCGTTTAACACAGCCCTAGTAATGACGTACAGCTTTCTGACCCTTTTCTCGGGTCCTTCCTCAGCAGGTCAGCATCTGACGTCCCTAGCTCTGAAGGCCTAGATTCATACCCCCTACCTCTCATTATGTCCCCTACCCCTCATTATGTCCCCTACCCCTCGTTATGTCCCCTACCCCTCGTTATGTCCACTACCCCTCGTTATGTCCACTACCCCTCGTTATGTCCACCACCCCTCGTTATGTCCCCTACCCCTCGTTATGTCCACTACCCCTCGTTATGTCCACCACCCCTACATGCAAAGAGGAACTGGGACAGCACCGCCTTCACGGGAACGTGCAAAATGTATGGGCAGGGCTAAAAAGTAGGGCTAGTGGGTGTATTGGGACGCACCCTTATCCAGGAGGGTTCAGCAGAGGACAATCCAGAAGACGAAGGAGCGGTCAGGGTCCAGGAGATCAGACGTGCCAAGGGGTCCAGCAAGGGCGGGGCAAGGAGGGGAAAACCAGGGACATCAGTAGCTGCGTTTACATGGACCCAAATATGTCGATTGCTTTCGGTTTAAAAGCTCTTTCCGAATGAAAAGTGCCGAACCGAATACATTTTCATTCGGTTTCACTGGGATGGAATATTCCTTTCCCCAAACCGAACGGGGTGTCATGTAAAAGCTGAATCAGAAAGTCGTGAGGTCGCGCTCTTACAGCGCATGCTTCAATGAGACGTCAACATGCAACAAGTGACGTTTCCTCACTTTGACAGATGGCTGTGAACAACGTAATTCTCTGGACAGCAACAGAAAGTTTGTTTTTAACTCAAACTCCCTCTCTACGCCTTCTTCTCTTGGTTGTTTCCAGTAGGAGCGCATGAGTATCAGCTGCTGCTGGATTAAAGTCCTGCAGAAACCACAACTGTGACGATCAGCTGTTTGTAGACCTCCGTCTTTAATAAATAACGTGATGTAACATCATTCTGTGCATGTCAGACAGGATTATTCTGAATAAATATTGGCGCATGTACACGCCAGATCAGAATGGATTAGTTCCCATGTAAACAGCTGCGCTGAAATCCTCAATCAGAATGATTTTGAACCGAAAGGGAAAAAAGTCTCCATGTAAACGTGCCCACTGAGGAGCAAAAATATGAAAACAAGAGCGCTGGATTTCTACTCGCAGTGGCTTTCAATAATCTGGCAGGGAAGAGGAGGCTTGAGAGAGCTTAGATGGTGTAGATCACAGGTAAGGGAACAGACAGGTGAGAAAAATAAAGCTGATTAGTGAGGAGGAGAGCAGCATGACATGGCAGGAAGACAATCGTGACAGTTTTTATTGACGCACGGACCACCTGCACATGTTAACATATTCTTATTTGATATGCAGAGATCTTTTGATTGATGAGGTTGATGAGTGGTGGAACTGGATGCTGCGTAGTTTTCTTTATGAAAGTGATAAAACACCATGTTGACATTTCACACTTGGAGTGGATGCTCTGTGAGGTGTATGAGTGTGAGAGAGGGAGGAAGAGGTGAGGAAAGTGAGAACATCCAGCTTCTCACCTCTGAGTTCACCTTCATTCATATGTGAAATGTCAGCTGCATCCACATCAGAGAAAAAGGATGTGCAGCATGCTGTCCTTCATCAGTGGTTCTCTGAGGGTCCGGCTCTGTATGTGCAGAGAAATCTTATGGAGGGTTTTTTACGAGTGCGTTTTCCTTTAAAGAACCACAGAAGTTGTAGTTTTTAAAGCTTCAGTCTTCTGCAGGTTCGGCTCGGTGTACTTTTCTAGAAGTCATTGTTGTGAATGTAGAAGTAAAAGTGAAGGTGAGCTGACGGCGTCTCCGCGCCGGCGCTCCATCAGACTATTCTTAGAGTTGATGGTTTGACTAAATCAGCTCTCCAGCGAGCTCCGCTCTCCACGTCCGGTCCTGACAAACACACTTCCTCCTGTTTTTATAGCTGGCTGAGTTAACTGGCTCCTCGTGTGTGTTTGGATTAATCTGTGTGTGTGTGTGTGTGTGTGTGTGTGTGTGTGTGTGTGTGTGTGTGTGTGTGTGTGTGTGTGTGTGTGTGTGTGCGTGTGTGTGTGCGTGTGTGTGTGCGTGTGTGTGTGTGGGTGTGTGTGTGTGCAGCCACACATGGATAACGGTCAGGTGTGTCACTCTGCATGCAGGTACAGGTGAACCATGTCTTCTTCCAGACATTTCTGGATCAAAAGTGTCCAGATTCTGCTGCTGAAAATGAAATGAAAAATACTTTATTTATCCCAGAAAATAAAGAAAATCAATATTGTAGGCTCTCTC
Organism: Atherinomorus stipes; assembly: GCA_023101725.1. NCBI lineage: Eukaryota > Metazoa > Chordata > Actinopteri > Atheriniformes > Atherinidae > Atherinomorus > Atherinomorus stipes. The sequence continues at coordinate 43,911 of JALJCO010006428.1, read as the reverse complement.
TCTCTCTCCGCCCTCTCTCTCTCTCTCTCTCTCTCTATTAAAAAAAAAAAAAGTTAATTTACAGATATTAATTTAAAAATTATGATTATAAGTAGGGATGTACGATATTGGAATTTTTGCCAATATCCGATATGCCGATATTTTAAACTCACATGGCCGATAACCGATATCAATACTGATATTAAATCTGAAACAAAACAGCAGTCATTGCAAATAGCAGTTTTGTTTTGTGTTTCGGAAACTTTGAAAAATAGAGGTGGGAAAAATGAAAACTCAAAACTAACAGAAGCTAACGAAGATTAGCCTCCTAAGCGGAGGGTTAAAGGTCAGACACGCTTCGCCTTGCTGACTAAAAACCACCATTGTGCTGCTCTGCTACAAACCGAGACCTTGCTGAGAGCTAACAAGGAGCTAAATGTTAGCCACCGGTCAGCAGGCCGACTTCCGGTCTGCCGCCTGTCAATCAAAAGGACACGCCCCTAATTATGTGTAATTTCAAGATTAAATAACATCTAAACAGATGAGTTATAAAAAAATTCAACCCCTCACAGTTGACATGAAGGCAAACTTGATCTATTAAACCCCCCGAAAAATGTTTGAACCAGACTGTAAACATGTTTATTTTCTACTGAAAACATGTTTATTTCTGCTGAAAATGTGTTTATTTCTGCTGTAAACATGTTTATTTCTGCTGTAAACATGTTTATTTCTAATGAAAACATGTTTATTTCTGCTGAAAACATGTTTTTTTTTTTTCCCTAAACTTTTTTTTTCTCTCTTTTATTTCTGCTGTAAACATGTTTTATTTCTAATGAAAACATGTTTATTTCTGCTGAAAACATGTTTATTTCTGCTGCAAACATGTTTATTTCTGCTGTAAACATGTTTATTTCTAATGAAAACATGTTTATTTCTGCTGAAAACATGTTTATTTCTGCTGAAAACATGTTTATTTCTGCTGCAAACATGTTTATTTCTGCTGTAAACATGTTTATTTCTACTGAAAACATGTTTATTTCTGCTGCAAACATGTTTATTTCTGCTGTAAACATGTTTATTTCTGCTGTAAACATGTTTATTTCTAATGAAAACATGTTTATTTCTGCTGTAAACATGTTTATTTCTGCTGTAAACATGTTTATTTCTAATGAAAACATGTTTATTTCTGCTGAAAACATGTTTATTTCTGCTGCAAACATGTTTATTTCTGCTGTAAACATGTTTATTTCTGCTGTAAACATGTTTATTTCTAATGAAAACATGTTTATCTGCTGTAAACATGTTTATTTCTGCTGTAAACATGTTTATTACTAATGAAAACATGTTTATTTCTGCTGCAAACATGTTTATTTCTGCTGTGAAGTTGGTCTTTTTGACATGGGAGTCTGTGGGGATTTGCTCTGTTTTGGAGCCCCTAGTGGATGCAGAAAGAATTACAATAAGTGTCTTCTTCCAGGTTGCCTCATAGTTGGCCACCGGAGGTTGCCATTTGGTTTAAGGTAAACTGTTGTTTTCGGAAATGCACAGGAAATACGGTGTCCTTTCAGTCTAAGAGCTCCGTTGTCGTCCTGGCGGAGACCTCCGGTATCGAGCGTTTCGGCCGCCGCGTGCTCCTCACGTGCTGCCGCAAGTATGTACACAAACGCTCCTGACGCTGACGCTGACACACAGCAAATATATTTCAGCCTACGGTGGCGATACCGGACTAAATGAGCTGCAGCGGGTCGCTGATTCTCACGTCGAGGTTCTTCTGAGGGAGCAGTCACTGGTATGACATCATCAGATGTGAGCCCCAACGGCTGAAGCAGCATTACTGCCTTCATCTGCACTGTGACTGTAAATAATTTCACTTATATGACTGTCTCAGGCCTATTATTTGTGCCACTGCCTCAAATTATTCTGGTTTGTTCTGATTAAACCTGAATGCCCATTAGAGGTTATTGATGTTTGTTATTGATTATGTTTGTTATTGATCTCATCTCAGTCAGTTCAGGACAAAAAATGTAAACAAAAATCCTTTTTATGATACTCAGTAAACTGTATAAAAACGGGTAAACGAGTTATTTAAATAGATACATTAGCTTCCTCACATGATCGGATCGGTGATCAGTGATCGGTGATCAGTGATCGGTGATCGGTGATCGGCCCCAGGCACCCTGATGGTGTGAAGCCCACCCAGCGCTGCTGTTTATCTGTCCCATGGCTGAACCACATGCAGTTACATGAGTAAACATTTTACGAACACTGAGCCAGATAAAGACAAGCTTCACTAGAAGTCTGCAGTGATTTAATCCTGAACTTCTGAAGCTGTCGGCCTGATCGGCGGATCCGTGAGTCACCGTGAAAGTCTGGACCTCCTTTGTCTATTGTTCATTGCATTTTCCAGATCTGTTGACGAGTCCAGATAAGTTCCTGTTGTTCCAGGCCGGTTATTAATAGACGGAATATATTTTTACTGTGACCATTGTTGGCTGGATGTAATAAATGTGATTATAGGTAAGGTGGTTCGTGATAATAAAGCTTCCTCTTTGGAAAGAGGAAGCTTCTGACAAATTCCTGGCATTGGTGGAATTCTGCCCCGTTCAGGACTGGGCAGAGCCCCTGACTGAAGCACATACGCCCACTTCCATCCACCCACACTTCCTTTAAATGCACTCAGCTGCAGCTAAAGCCACAGCAGTCCTCACAAGTCCACCGGAGACTCCTGAAAATGATCCTTGCCGTGTACTTCAAGGTTCCTGGTCTTCCTGCTTTGCTTCCTGACCAAACAACAGCAGCTCCGTCCCACTGACGTTAACCTCTTCTCCTCTGTTCTCCACAGGCTAAAGGCCAGAGAGATGGCATGGTGTCGTCCGTTGAGAGCAAGCGCCGGCCGCTGTCGTCGGGTGAGGTGGAGGGCGTGTCATGGCAGGGCCCGCGGACTATTTTTCTCCAGAAGAACTCGCAGGGATTCGGCTTTACTCTGCGCCACTTCATCGTCTACCCGCCAGAATCCTCCCAACATGGAGTCAAGGGAAACTCCTGGGTAAGCCTGCCCCAGACGTTTCCTCAGTCTCATTCTGTCGCTCTGAGCTGCGCTCTACGTCTGCCTCTCATCTCCAGAAATGCTTTAAATTCGGTCATCTACAAGGCAACAGTCTTTTCCTGACCGCTTTTCTCTGGGAACCACAGATCAGCTGCAGGGAAATAGTTGTTTACCTTCAGTTTAAGCTGTTTCTGACTCACTGAAAGCTGAGGACAGACAGCAGAGGTCATGACTTTAAACGCAGTGAAACGTTCGTCCAGAGAGCAGGTTGAGGCTGCAAATCCACATCTGGATCTATACGGCTCTGGATCCAAACCAGCAGCAGCAGAGCTATCCATATACAGAGTTATGACAGCCGCTGACTTCGCTGTCAGAGCGGTGACGTGAGTGTGGAGGCGTTAATAGCTCCATGCTAACCCGCGCTGTCATATCTGACTATGGCACAGACAGCAGCGATCAGATACTGATGGTAAATACTAAATAAACATACTGTATGCTGCACATAAACGTTTGCCACTAAATGTTTTATTATACTGTCATTTATTTAAGTGATAGTTCTTATATTTTTGGATAGAAATATCCATATCAGCCAGTAAGTTAGCTTTTATTAAGGATCAGACCTCTATGTCTTGGTGTTGTGGTGTTAAACAGTATTACAGTTCATTTCTGTAAAGTTATAAGGTTTTATTATGATGTTGTAAGGGCACAAGGCCAGCCATGTGGTAGCTTGTAGTTAAATGAAATGAAAAATACTGTATTTATCCCAAAGGGAAATTCAACAGTAAAATATCAATAACAGGACGTTAAACCAAAGACACATACAGTACGGAAGAGCCTCATCACAGTTCATGCTGAGATCAGAAGGATTAAATGAAAATAAAAGGAGGCGTCTCATTGATAATAACTGGTTTAACTATTAACTCGTTAGACCTTCATCTGACAGGCACAAGAAAACAAGTCAAACCTTTCAAAAACAAACTTTTTAATGACTTAGACAACAGGAGGATAAAATAAAACTTAAGGAAAGGAAAATGGACTGATGGATGTTAATGTTCCTGCTGCTGCTTTCCAATAAAGAATAAGAATAAAGGTGGAAGATAAAACAGTAAAACTGAGTGAAGACACCAGCTGGGTTTCCGTTACACCTGGAATTGTGCAAAACCTAAATATCGCAATTAAAAACCGCTAATGGAAACACCTACATTTAAAAAAAAAACTCAGATAACGCAAAAAAGTTTACACTTTCGCGAGGCGTAAATTCAGACGTTTCGATAAAACAATTTTTTTGCAGAAGCGTAACGGAAACATTTTTTTTCGCAATTACACGCTATCAGGCGTGATGTAGGGGGTTAAAATCCAGTTATTCCTTCTTAATTATAACAAATACGATCGTTTACAAGCAGTGTTGGGAACATTACTTAAAAAAAGTAATTAATTACTAATTACTTCTCCAAAAAAGTAATGGCATAAGTAACTGAGTTACAGCTTTCTAAAAATAACTAATTACTTGGAAAAGTAATTATTCTGTTACTTTTTAATGTTCCCTTTGATGTGACTTTTAATTAATCTTAATTAATCTTTATGTGGAATTGATAAAAAAAAGTGAATATTAGATCTGATAATGAGTAAATTAATGGAAACTTTACAGAATAAATTACAGACAGAAAAACCCGGACACTCAGACTGATGGAGGTTGTGGCTCCGCCTCCTCCTCAGGACAGAAGCTTCAAGCCCACGTGGTTGTCACGGCCAGACACCACCAAGAAACACGAACTATTCAACTTTTCTCACCGTTTCTTTTACCTCTGAGGGAAACTGATGTTTGTGATGATGCCAGTTTATAATTCTCCACGTTGTGTGCGCGCGTGTTTGGCTGTGCACGTTGACTGGGGGTTTGCAATAACAGATCATCATCATCATCATCACTGTTTCTGTTGGCCTACTGCTCTGGGTCAGATGAAGACAGATCCACTAAAGTGGCGCAGATTGCACTGACACAATTTGCAACTGTATTTGGGTTTTCTTTTATTCAAATTTATGCCAGTTCTACCAATCACCAAACATCTACACATTTCAGTTCCTATGGAACCCCGAAATGACCCTGCCTCGGAGTAGGAGCTAAAAAGGTTCTAGGAACTGAGGTCCGAGGTCCCTAGTTCCTATGTGTCTGAATGCGCAAAATACGGCCTGGTTCCTGAGAAGGTTATAGGGGCCCCCAACTCCAGAAGGTTCCTACAGTCCGAAAGCACCTTATGAGTCATATCCAAGGCTTTGAGGAGCAACAACTGCTTGTGAACGATGCAGCTAATATACAAATAACCAAACAACGGATACAGGGAAACTTCCACCTTCTGGCAGCATCTTGTTGTCCGGATGGTGAGCCGACTTCACGTCTTTCCCAGGATGTGAATCTGCGTGGTCTCCCTCTGCAGCATTGCTTACCCCTGCTGCTTTTGGTGACGATGCTCTCAGAGTCACTGCAACGACAGTCAGGATAAGACGGGTGACCAGACAGGCTATAACCAGGGATTCTCAGTCCTGGTCCTGGAGGACCAGTGTCCCACATGTCGCAGCTGGTGAAATGGATATGCTGGGGTTTGGTTCAACCCCTGGAAGATGTCCAGTAGAGGATGAACTTGCAGTGGACACGTTCGCCTGAATGTGCCGAACTGGTCTAACACTTCCGAACCAGACCGGACCGGACCCTACCACTGAGTGGAAATGGGGCTTGTTTTCGGTGTTTTCCTTATAAAACGGGCCTATTTAACCAAACCGAGCCGCACCATTCCAGGCCCCCTTCCATAGTGGATCCATAGGAAAATGGTACGGTAGGGTGGAGCTTCATGCATCACACTAATCCATTGATTGGCGGACAGAGAAGCATCACTGTCACACACTCATAAATTAACATGTTTATCTCTGCTGTAAACATGTTCATTCTGCTGTAAACATGTTTATTCTTCTGTAAACGTGTTTATTTCTGCTGTGAAGTTGGTCTTTTTAACATGGGAGTCTCTGGGGATTTGCTCTGTTTTGCAGCCCCTAGCGGATCAACAGAGAACTACAAATAGTGACTGAAGGCTGTTATCATTTAACCACTGCTTCACTTCTGACAAGTATCCAGTTAAAAGGTCTAGTTTATCAGACCTTTGAACAGTATGAGGTCGTCTGCATATAAATGATAGGACATCATGGAATTTTTAGATTATGTGACTGAGATGAAGGACATATACCAGGAACAGGAGGGGTCCCAGGACAGAGCCTTGAGGCACGCCATACTCGAGGTTGCCGGGCTCGGACATTATGTGGTCCACAAGCATGGTAAAGCTCCTTTCAGCCAGGAGCTTTAGCTTTAGATATATTCGTTTTAGATGACGATATACGATATACGCTGGTATTTGTACCCTAATTTGTCTGAATGTTTCATGTCATATCAAACACCTGGTTTTTAAAGGTATCACTCCACTGCAATGATGTAACTGATAAAACACTGGTTAGAAATGTTTGTTAAATGGAAATAATTCAAGATAGTTGGCTGAACATTTATGATTTTTTTTGTAGAAGTCTTGGGGAGGAATAAATGGGTGGAGCTAGAGCAACTCTGTTTCTTGTCGGGTAGTGATGTAACGATTACCGGTAAAATGGTTTACCGTGATAAAATTCCCAACGATTAGTAATACCATTTCAAATTTTAATTATCGTTAAACCTTGATTGATCACTGCACTTTGAAAAACTCCCAGTAATCCTGCTCATTGATTGGAAAAGCAGCAGCAGACCGAGTTTGCAATGATTAATTTATGAAAACATGGTGGAAGGCAACAAAGGCGCCCATGTGGACAGTTCTCATGAGATTTTCCCCTCTTTAATAAGGACAAAGTAGACACTTAGACCCATTTTGGATATTTTTAAAGATGCTGGGGGGTATTTCAATAATTCCGTGATAAAAATGATAACTGTGATCATTTTGGCCACAATAACCGTGGTATGAAATTTTCATCCAGCTTGCTACGATGCTGGACAGGACAAGTAGAAAAAAAATTCATATTGTCACATCCCTATTGTCGGGGCAAGTGGGTCAGTCGAGGTACAGCCGGATCATTACAAAAAAATAAAACAAGAACATTTGCACAACTCATACCGCGATATAACAGTATATGTATGATATCTCTGGTATAATACCGGTATTTCAGACCGGTATTGTCTCAGTGGTACACTGCTATGCGAGGGATTTGATTTAACCCCTCCGTCTTAGAGTGGAAACGCTCGCCTGAATGGGCCGGACCATTCTACTGTAACTGTGTGTTCAGACCGAAAGCGACAAAGATGCCCAAGGCTGTGCGGCAAACAGGACATGACTGACGTCAAAGTTAAATCGCGATCGTCATTTAAAGGAGCCGTACAGTGGACTTTTTGACAGCAGCATAGTGCTTATGAAAAAGTAACTATCTTGTGGCCAAAGAATGTTTTTCTTTTACTGGAGAAAATCAGAAGAGGCGGTTAGCAAATGAAGATACATGGTCTGCCATGACATTAAATATGCGCGTTTATACCTTAAAATCATATCGACTCATAATGGATTTGGATGACATCGCTCTGATGTGTGCTGCCACCTGCCTGTACGCCCGAAGAAGACGACATTGCCGGGTTTGGCAACACAAGATTCTCCGGCACCGTGAGGAGCTCTGTGAGTTTCATCGGCTGGTTCTGGAGCTGCTGGACGGAGAGCAGTTCCAGCGGTGCTTCAGGTTGGACATCCAGCAGTTCAACCGCTTGCTGACGAAGATTGGGCGGCTAATCACCAGGCAGAAGACCAACTACCACCATCCCATCTCCCCTTCAGTGCGCTTGGCAATTTGCCTCCATTTCTTGGCTACCGGAGGCTCCTACCGCTCGATTACCAACAGCTACAGCGTGGGTGTGTGCTACGTCGTAGCCAGTGTCGCCAGGGTGATTTGGGATGTCTTGGTACCTGAATTCATGCCAGCACCCACCACTGAAGATTGGAGGAGAGTTGCAGAGGCGTTCTGATGGGCTTTCCCAAAACTGCGTCGGCTCAGTCGATGGGAAGCATGTCGTCAGCGAGGCGCCGGACAACTAAAGGGGACCGACCCCATCATTCTCCTGGCAGTGGTGGGTGTGGGGAGCTACGGGTGGACCAGTGGTGGTGGTGTGCTGCTGCATAGAAGCCGTGGCCTGAAGACGCTGTTCTCCCCGCGGGTGAGCGTTTAGCACCGTAGCGCTTCATCTTTGCAGCAGACGAGGCCTTTCCACTCCACCATGGCATCGCGCTCTTTTCCAGGGAGGCAGTCTGGCAGTCACAGGGTGGTTAACTACAGGAGAACAAGTGTGTTCTAGGAACCAAATATACATGTGTTGTACTTTGGGACCTGCTCGATCGAAGAACACCTCTGATTGGTTGCCGCCGGTTGCTGCTGAGCGCGCCATAGCTAATTAGCATAAAGCTTCTCATTTGGTGCCGCTTTGGACGCTTTAGCCGCTTTGAAGGCATGGCAGAGGCCTTTGTCACTCAGGACGCTTGGCTCTCATTGAAAATGTATTAACTTCTGGCGTCTTTGTTGCTTTTGACGCTTTTGGTCTAATGTAAAGTAACACTTCCCAACCGTGGCGACCTGGACCGGACTGCTCAGTGGAAACGGGCTAAAACTGGTCATCCAGTTTTTCCAGCAGTACAGTTTTATTCAGACATGATGCTGCTGCACATGCTGTTTACACACCTCAGAGGCTGGGTGCATCCAAAGTAAGTTATCCATGTCTGTATCTTCATTTTACTGTGCAAGAGGCTGCAGATCAAATGTATAAACAAATTCACTGTTTTCCTGGTTCTTACAGGATAACTGGACCTTATTTCTAGGAGTATATACGTGCATTTACTCACCGGTAATGTTTCTGCATCACTTTGAGTCTTTCGGAACATTTTAAGCTGAGTCGCCCTTCAGTGAACGTCCAGTATCATGGCGGAGACGGGGCAGTCACTCTATAAGACATTATCTCCAGGAAAACTCCTTGATTTCATCAATGCTTTAAGTAGAATGAATGAGTACTATTGTCCTGTGAGTTCAGAGTTTCTCTAATTGTGTTTTTGTTGTTATCTGGGTAGCAGCTGCTCTTCTCAGCTGTACTACGGAAGCGTGCATGGTGAATGTGCGCCCCCGAAAAGTGTGTAGAACCCTGATAACTAACGGAAAGATAAATCTGAACTCATGGGACAATAGTTCTTGTTCGATCGTTCATTCTGCTTAAAGTATTGGTGAAATGAAGGAGTTCTTCTGCAGATAATGTCTGATAGAGTCACTGCTACGTCGCCGCCATGATACTGGACGTTCACTGAAGGGTGACTCAGCTTAAAATGTTCCGAAAGACTCAAAGTGATGCAGAAACATTACCGGTGAGTAAATGCACGTATAAACTCCTAGAAATAAGGTCCAGGTTGAAAAAAAAGAAGCTTATCCTTTAATGCTGTGGGAAAAAGTGAAATATTTAAAGAAGGGTGTTTATTATTTACAGAAAGGTAGATGGAGGAGATGAGGTCATGGTTTGGGCCCCACACTTACTGTAACATTGATTATATGAGCACTTAGATGATGTTGTGTTTAACAGAAACTCAGTTTCACTAATGCACACTCAGCACTGTGGCCAGCCACACACACACACCCCGGGCTGCTGTGGGGTCCACGGTTGTCCCAGGCAGTGCTCGGTCCACTTGCAGGGCCCTTTGTGTGTCCAGGTCAGGAATGAGCGAGGTCAGCGAAGCATCAAAGCTTCCGGATGACTGGTGATGGTGAGACAGGCAGTAAAACGGACAGCCTGGCAGGTTTTTCACCGGTCTGTCAGAGACCTAGACCGCAGCGCCCCCTTCTGGTCCTCCACACTGACAGCTGCTCTGTTTTCTTGACAGGATGAAGAGAACGGGAATGCAGCTGGAACAGGTGAGTGTTTCGTGTTCCTGTTGAATATTTAAGCCAAAAACCAGCTGAAAACGTTCAGACACTCGGTTGTACAGTTGTGTGAAAAAGCCCTCCTTCCTGATTTCTTACTTTTTTGCATGTTTGTCACACTTAAATGTTTCAGATCATCAAACAAATTTGAATATTCGACAAAGATAACACAAGTAAACACAAAATGCAGTTTTTAAATGAAGGTTTTTATTTTTAACAGGGGATAAAAATCCAACCCTCCATGTCCCTGTGTGAAAAAGTGATCTTCACCTAAACCTAATAACTGGTTGTTCCACCTTAGCAGCAACAACTGCATCAAGCGTTTGTGATAACTGGCAGTGAGTCTTCTACAGCGCTGTGGAGGAATTTTGTTCCACTCATCTTTGCAGAATTGTTGTAATTCAGCCACATTGGAGGCTTTTCCAGCATGAACCGCCTTTTTAAGGTCATGCCACAGCATCTCAATGGGATTCAGGTGGGGGCTTTGACTAGGCCACTCCAAAGTCTTCATGTTGTTGTTCTTAAACCATTCAGAGGTGGACTTGCTGGTGTGTTCTGGATCATTGTTCTGCTGCAGAACCCAAGTGCGCTTCAGCTTGAGGTCACCAACAGATGGCCGGACATTCTCCTTCAGGATTTTTTGGTAGAAGCAGAATTCATGGTTCCATTTACCACAGCAAGTCTTCCAGGTCCTGAAGCAGCAGAACAGCCCCAGACCATCACACTACCACCACCATGTTTTACTGTTGCTATGATGTTCCTTTTCTGAAATGCCGTGTTACTTTTACGCCAGATGTAATGGGACCTCCACCTTCCAGAAAGTTCCACTTTTGTCTCGTCAGTCCACAGAGTATTTTCCCAAAAGTCTTGGGGATCATCAAGATGCTTTCTGGCTAAACTGAGACGAGCCTTTATGTTCTTTTTGCTCAGCAGTGGTTTTGGTCTTGGAACTCTGCCATGCAGCCATTTTTGCCCCCCAGTCTCTTTCTGATGGGGGAGTCATGAACACTGACCTTCATTGAGGCAAGTGAGGCCTGCAGTTCTTGGATGTTGTTCTGGGGTCTTTTGTGACCTCTTGGATGAGTCGTCGCTGTGCTCTTGGGGTCATTTTGGTCGGCCGGCCCCTCCTGGGAAGGTTCACCACTGTTCCATGTTTTCACCATTTGTGGATAATGGTTCTCACTGTGGTTCTCTGGAGTCCCAAAGCTTTAGAAATGGCTTTGGAACCTTTTCCAGACTGATAGATCTCAATGACTTTGTTTCTCATTTGTTCCTGAATTTCTTTGGATGGCAGCATGATTTCTAGCTTTTGAGGATCTTTTGGTCTACTTCACTTTGTCAGGCAGGTCCTATTTAAGGGATTTCTGATGGAGAACAGGTGTGGCAGTAATCAGGCCTGGGTGTGGATAGAGAAACTGAATTCAGCTTTCCAAAGATGATAAACCACAGTTAATTTATGTTTTAACGGGGGGGGCGGGGGGGTAAACACTTTTTCAAACAGGGCCATGGAGGTTGGATTTTTCCCCCTACAATAAAACTCATTTAAAAAACTGCATTTTGTGTTTATCTTTGTCTAATATTTAAATTTGTTTGATGATGACAAAAAAAAAAAAAAATCATGAAGGGGTCAAACACTTTTTCACACAACTGTATATCAGAATCAGCTCAACATCACTCTGGTTTATAGGGAGGGAACACGTGGGTGTTCGGAGAACTTACCTAACCCAGTCTGTTGCATTTCTCAGTGGTTTTCTGATTTTAGGTCCTGTGTGTGTTTACGTAGGCTGTCAGCGATCTCGGTTGGAGCCCATGGACACCATCTTTGTGAAGAGTGTGAAAGAAAGTGGTCCAGCCCAGCAGGCAGGACTGTGTAAAGGTAAAAGCAACTCTGACAATACTGTTTCCATCCTGATTATTATTAAAATTATGATGACTGATGAAACAAGTAAACTTCATTTAACAGCTCAGAACGGTGAAGTTTTCATGCCAAGGCCTCCGTTTGGTCTTCAGCCTGATCGCAGTTCTGCTTGACAGTTTATGTCATCCAAAGCTCTTTAAAATAACTGGAGAAAAAAAATCTGATCTGCTGAAAATCCAGTTTACTCAGCTTTCCGCCAGTACTTAAATACACCATGTATGCACGAAGCTGTGAGGCCACCAGAACCTGAAACCTCTCAAGCACATGTAATGCTGCGTTCCATTTACCTCTGAACTGGGAGGTGACATCACACCCAACCAACTTGTGTTCCAGTTCACTGGTCGGAAAACCAGTTAGCAGTCTAGCAAAACAACGTTTTTGTTAAGGCTGTTGTTTTTAGCCATTGATAGCACAGCTGGCGTTGTAGTTCACATAAACACTACAAAATTTAGTGATCTTAATACAAGTTAAGGTGTTATAACCTGCTGTTTTACATACACAATCCTTCTTAAATTATATTCAAATGAATTTTTAATTATAGTTGGGTCGGAGGAAAATTTAATGAGCTCATTTTAACCTCTTTTTACCCCCAACTTTTGTTTGTCGTGAGAATACGTACGAGAATCAGAGTTGTCTGTAAGCACGTTCACGAGGCAAACGTCAAAGCCAGAATAAAGTTTTATCAGGACAGAGCAGGTGAAGGAAATGATGTCCCAGCAGAGAAAAACGTGATAAAAACGTAACGGTGCGGTTGATGGAGAGGATCCGGAGTAAAAGGGCTGGACTCTGATGAATATAAGGAGCGGACGTCTGACGTGACGTTAACCAAACACTGTTAGCTTCTGTAGCTACATTAGCAGCTTGTCCGCTCATCTACCACCGTTTACTGGTCTCTGACACAAAAGATAATAAGTTACACAGCAGCAACACTCACCGACTGCACATCCTCACTGAGAAATATAATCCACTGCTCCCTGGTAAAGCTGTCCCTCCTGTTACACTGAAAACTGATGAATTTCTGCCGAGGCAGCTCAGCGCGGCATCCCCTCTCCTCCTTCTCCTCTTCGTCCTCCTGCTCTGTAACAAAGCTGGTCATAACGCTACTCCGCGTCAGGTAATCAGCTAAACAATCAGGTAAAATCGGGGAAACAATCCAAACCTCGTACTGTGGAGAGCGCGCTCCTGTGGCCGATTCTGGTGAGAAGAGAGCGCCCGCACTCAGAAACGACGTCACTTTCACTCTCCGGAGTTTCTGGCACGTTATAACCGAGGTCCTGCTCATGTGCACGTTTTAACGTGAAAAAGTGGCATTTCCGGGTGATGACTCCTTTAAAAAACACTGAAACTGAGACGAATCAGACTCTAATCAAGGTAAATTATCTGTCCATGCAGGAAGATAGTTACACTTGGTAAGATTTCTTGAAATAAGAAAAAATACGGAGATGGTAGACATGAAGAAATATCTTTAAACAAGTTATAAAAAACTCATTTCAAGTCCCTCATTTAGTGAAAAATCCCTCAAAACTAGTCTGGTCATGATTGTTTTGAGTGTTGCTCTTTCTCATTTTAAAGTAAAAAAAAAAACCTTAAAACAAGATGATTTTGTTCAAATCTGCTAAAAATCCTTTCTTGTAAGCAGCATGTGTGAAGGAGCAGCACATCACCCACCAACCTCCAAACCCGCATGGACCTGAATGAAGTTTGGTGAAGGTTCTTTTACCAAGGCTCAGGTTGGTCTGGATGACCTGGGGCTTGAACTCATGATGGTCAGAGTAGGAGACGACCTGCTCCACCACCCAGCCGCTGTTTCACACTGTTAGATGTTCACCTCTGACATCACTGCTGGAAATCTGCTTAGTTGTTCTGGTTTAAGATCTTTTCTCTTAAAATGAGAAGCAGCAACTCTAAAAATCAGCATCAGCAGACGCGTTTTAGTGTTTATCACTGAATAAGAAACCTGAAATGAGTTTTTCAGCTTTAATACTTCTTTACAACGTTAGCTACAGGCTAGCGGCTAGCTGAGTGTCTTCTTCTGAATGTTTGTCGAACTGACAAATTAGCGCCACCAGGTGGAGGGAGGCTACATTGCGACACATCTAGTCATAAATAACAGTGTAAATATACGGTCCTTACGGCCCACATGTGGGAAAGGAAAGTTTTTCGCGGCCCTTTGGTGGCGCTGGAGGCCCAAGCTTGGGCCGCGGCCCCATGGTTAAGAATCACTGATGTAAGTGATGAGGCAATCGCGCGCAGCCTCTAAATGAGGTGTTATTTACACAAACTCCTTCATTTCACCAATGTTTTGTTACCAAACATTAGTTGGACCCCCCTGTGAGCTCAAAGCAGCTTTTTTTGTGGTGATCCGTCCTTGTTTACAGGTATTTTTACTGCGGCGGCTTTGATGACGTCACTATTATGCGACACCACAGCAAGTAAATGTCTGTAAATAAGGACAAATCACCACAAATAAGCAACTCAAAGCCACTCGGAGCTCACAGGGGGGTCCGACTAATGTTTGGTAACAAAACGTTGGTGAAATAAAGGAGTTTGTGGCAGATAATGCCTTATTTAGAGGCTGCAGGCAGTTGCCACATCACTTCCAGTATATTGACTTCTACCTACTGTTGATTTTATGTCTTATTTTTTATTTTTCTATTTTATCCTTATTTATTTATTCCTGCACTTTCATTGTGGCCTTGTAATTTTGTTGTGCATACAGCATGCTTGTACTGTACTAATGACAATAAAGCTTTTGAATTTGAATTTGAATTGGACATAAGCTGATCTGGAGTGGATCTAAATATCTTCTGAAAGAACTGAAGTTGCATCAAAATTGTCTGGGCGAGTAAATGAACCTATTTCATGCTAGAAAACAGGTCCAGGTTAAAAAAAAAAAAACGAACTTCCCCTTTAAGATTTTTTTCTGTTTGTCTAAGAATGTCATATTCAGCCAGGAGGTTTCTCCTTCTATTCAATTCAGCTTCATTTATACAGCACGGACAAGAAGAGGAGAAGCAGATTGATGACAACAATGTCAGATATTTCTACATGGAGAACACAGAGGAGCCCAGTGCATCATGGGACGTCCTCCAGCAGCTCAGCCTACACCAGCAGCAGGGATGGATCAGGGTCCCAAGCCAGACCTGAGTAGGGATGTAGCAATAACCGATAAAAAGATGAATTCCAGACGATTAGTATTCCTGTTTCAGACTTTAATTATGGTGAAACCGTGATTATCGTACTGTGAAAAAGTCACAGTGATGCTGCTCATAGCCAGGAAAAGCAGCGTCAGTCCCTCAGCTTACGTGTTTGTCCTCTGAAAACACGGAGGAAGGCACCGCATGGAAGCTCTGGAGATGTTTTCCTTCTAAAAGGACCAAATCTGAAGCCTGGATGTAGTCTGGATTTTTTCAAGGATGCTGGGAGGAAACTTTTATTTATCTATTTATTTATGGTATTATTTGAATGTTTCTGCCACATTTAATCTGGTCGTGTTGCTGTGATATGAACATGTGATTTCTACTAATGTAATGAAACAGTTAAAGTTTCCTTTCTGGACCAGTTCTTCTGAAATCTGTCAGACTAGATCAGGTCTGGAGCTCTGAATGTAAAGAAAAGGATTTTTGTTTCTTATCTACAATATTACATAAAACGAGGAACCCTCTTATGGTCATGAGATGCATCTTTAATGCACATTTATACATTTGTCCTCAAAATTATTCATACCCTCCAATTAAAGAGGGAAAAAATCATCTGACAGTGAAATAAGCTGAAATTGACAAAAGTAAAAATAAATAAAGATTCTATGAAAATCACGACTTTAATTTTAATTTTTGGTTTGAAAGAAATATTAAAAACAAGTTTAAAAAAAAATGATGGGGCTGCGAAGCTAAAATATCGCTGAGCAACACTTTGAGACAATCACTGCAATCAGGTGTTTCTGTAACGTCCAATCAGACGTCTGCACCTGTTGACATGTATGTTGGTCCATGTTCATGAGAAAGATGCTCGAATGAGTCTGGGACAGTTTTGTTTGTTTGGTCTTTCAGTCATCAGTCATTTTCTGCACCGCTTATCCAGTTCAGGGTGGCGGGGGTTGCTGGAGTCTATCCAGCTATTATCAGGTGAGAGGCAGGTTCACCTGAACACGTCTCCAGTCTGTCACAGGACCAACCAGAGAGACGGACAACCATCCACACTCACTTTCACTCCTAGGGACAATTTAGAGTGATTAATTAACCTGTTTGGTTTTTTCTTATTATTATATCCAATCACAATTCAAAAACAATCATTTGTTTCACTAAATTATAATTTTGTAAATTTTTATTTATTATTAGTTTCTTTGTTATTTGAATTACTGTTGTGGATTTAACCTTTTCTTTAATTGGAGGGTATGAATCATTTTGAGGACGACTGTTATTTAAAGGTAGAATCCGGAGTTTCCTCCCTGAAAATAAACGTTAGACTTGTGCAAGTGAAATCCATCTCAGTCCGCGCCTTTGGGCCGGTACTATGGTGTGGTGGTGAGTTTGTTTGCAACTCCCTCTCCCCTGTCTGGAATTCGCCTTTCCCTTTGTTTTGGTGAGTTCGGGACGTTTCTGGGTGCAGATTTCTGTATTTGTCTCCAGCCAATGACAGAGCTGAGGGCATGACGCAGTGTGGGATAAACCATAGAGCGTTAACAGAGAGGTACGAACCTTCCGCTACCTCATCGTTGGTTTCTGAAGAGCTAAAAGTGAAGCCAGGTGGGCGTGTCCCACCGTCGCCATCTTGTGTCACGTGTGTCGTCACTAAAATGGGCAAAGGCAAGGCCGCTCCGTGCCACGGGGCAAATGATTGACAGCTGACGTACTCTGGGCTAAATACTAACCGAGCTAACTCGAAACTAACAGGAGCTAACAAAGATTTGCGTCCTAAGCGGTGGGTAAAGGTAAGACATGCTTAGACTTGCTTAGGGATGTAACAATAACCGATAAATTGGTTAACATGATAAAATTCCCAATGATTAGTAATTACGTTCCAAATTTTAATTATTGTTAAAACTGTGATTGATTTCTGCACTTTGAAAAACTCACTGTGATGCTGCTCATTGGCTGGAAAAGCAGCAGCAGACCCAGTTTGCATCATTTAATTTATGAAAACATGGAGGAAGGCAACAAAGGCGCCCATGTGAACAGTTCTGGAGATTTCCCCCCTTTAAAAAGGACAAAGTAGACACCTTGACCCATTTTGGATATTTTTAAAGGGATATTGTGTAAGTTCTCCTGTGTTTTATTCACAAAAGCTGATTATTTGGTTCAAAAGTGTTTTTTCATTAATCAGTAATCACTCCCATCAACAAACTGAAGTGCTCCTCTAAGTTCTAAATTCACCATTCGTATCATTCATTTACACATCGAGCGGGGCGGCTCGGTGGGGGCTGCCATGTCGTATCGCCATGTTTTTGCGTTCAGGAGAAGCGTGACAGCAGGAAAACACAGAAACTCACCGGACACACCGGGTTTTCAGCCAGTCGAGGTAATGTCTTTGAAAAGTCACCGCGCTGCAGTGGGAGAAACCAGCGTCTCACTGATGCTGCGTTCCGTGCAGTCGGGCAGACGCCGTTGGTAACAAACCAGATGTCATTTTAATCAATGAAGCCGAGCGAAAACGGTAAAACATGGTCAGGAAAACAATACGACATCGCCATACAACCGAACAGATGTGGACTGATGTCACTGTAACTACGGACCACGTCTTCACATAAGGCCGGTGAAACTTTACATGCAGCGGATGTCGCGGTCTGCCCGGTTTCCGCGAATGCAGCATGAAAAGACGAGGGGCTGCTCCCATTACACAGTGCCTTTAAAGACAGTGGTGGGGTATTTCTATAATACCGCGATTATAATGATAACTGTGATCATTTTGGTCATGATAACCATGATATGAGATTTTCATATCGTTACATCCCATGTTGCTGCTCTGCTACAAACTGGGGGAGGAGGGAGGCTTTTACAGAATTGTCGGAATGGTGGGATGTTTTTTATTTTTTAAAATACCGTCATTCTGACCATAAAATAAAAAATAATGAATAATGAGACGCCTGCCATTTTGAGAATTGGGGACCCATGTTGGAGTGGGGGAGGGGATGTCGGAATGGCGATTGCCTCCCACACTCATTTTCCTCCTCATCTCTTATTCTCATTCAGCGACTGCTCACATCTTAATAGTGCGCCAAAATTAAGCTAAATGGTCGCAGATTTAGTGACGTGTGGAACGCAGTGCGTAAGAAGATCCGATCTGCCTGCTTACACTGCGGTCGCATCGTCACAGATCTGATTGATATCCGATTTATTTCCACATATGAATGAGGCCTGTATCCGATCTGGACAGATCCGAATGCGTGCGTCTTTTTCCTGTTTACATGGTCAAAAAGCAGAACGGATCTGAGTCACATCAGAGCAAAAGATCCGAATTGGCTCACTGTTCACTGACAGTGTAAATGAGGCCATAGTTGGCCACCGGAGGTTGCAGCTTGGGATAAACTCATGACTGGAGCACACACCAGTCATTCAAACTCTTGGGGAAATAAAAAGGCAAGTTTATTTGTACAGCACATTTCATGTTCAGGACAATTCAAAGTGCTTCACAGAAAACATAAGCATTACAGCGGGCTGCAGAGGGGAAAGGAAAAAGCAGAAGCATGGTTTAAGATTAAAAGCATTTAAGATTAAAAAGAGAGAATACAGAGACGTGCGGATTTTAACTTTTGAATAAAATCTACGTAAATGCAGCTGAGAACAGGTGGGTCTTCAGCCTGGATTTAAATAAACTAAGTGTTTCAGCTGATCTGAGACTTTCTGGGAGTTTGTTCCAGACATGTGGAGCATAGAAGCTGAACGCAGTTTATCCATGTCTGGTTCTGACTCTGGGAACTGATAAAAGACCGGATCCAGATGACCTGGGGTCTAGTAGGTTCATACTGGGTCAGAGGTCACTGATGTATTTTGGGCCTGAACCATTCAGAGCTTTATAGACCAGCAGCAGAACTTTAAAGTCTATTCTCTGACGGACCGGCAGCCAGTGTAAAGACCTGAGAACTGGACTGATGTGGTCCAGGTTTCTGGTCTTTGTGAGAACTCGGGCAGCAGAGTTCTGAATGAGCTGCAGCTGTTTAACTGATTTTTTAGGTAGACCAGTAAAGACGCTGTTACAGAAGTCAAGCCAACTGAAGATGATGATGGACTAGTTTTTCCAGATTCTCCTGAGACATCAGATCTTTTATCCTTGAGATGTTCTTCAGAAGATAGTCGGCTGATTTAGTGATCGCTTTGATGTGTTTTTCAAAGTTTAGGTCTGAGTCCATCACTCAGACCTGCAGCGAAGTAAAGGAAGTACTCTGTGGTGAAAAGAGCTTTAGATAGTGCGCGTTGGAAAACCCGGGTTAAAGGGACTTGAGGCAAGATTAAGAAACGAAACTCGCGACTGCCACGACTGGCGCTTCAGGTAACTGCAGCCACGAGCCAAGCCGTCACGGAGCACGAACTGAAGCTATAATGTTGCTAAGCTTTTTCTTCATAGTTCCACTTTTTAGTGTCTTTCAGTTGATCTGGATCGTTTGCTGACAGCAGAATAATCCATAACTATCGCTTACAGTGTTTGAATTTAACGTGACCGTCTTTTTCCTGCATCAAAGCAGCGGATGTAGGTCATTTGACGTCACGTCCGCAGGGCAGCGCGGGAAATTCGGACACTGAATTGCAGCTTTATGCAGCACACAGCCTGTTCAAGGCAACGGAGAGAAACGTGGTGGAAATGTTATTTTTGCTATGAACAAAAGGGACATTCATGTTTGTTTGTTTTTTAAATTCCTGCCTTAAGTCCCTTTAATATTGGTTTGGCTTCACCCGCTTCTGAGCTCTGAAGGAGGCTTGAAGCTGAGAGGCGATGCGGCCGTGAGCCTGAGAGGGAGGGGCTGTCGGTTGGGGAAAAACTCCGGATTCTACCTTTAATGTTTCCGCTAACATAAACACTGTTGTGCTTGTTACTATTTTGTTTTGTTTTTTTATTGAAACTTGGTGAAGTGATTTAGTGTGTATTAGTACTTTTGAACATTTTGAGTAGATTTCACCAAAACCACGATCACAACAACCGTGACAGGAAATCTTCATATCGTTACGTGCCTACACCCGAGAATAAGATTCATCAGCAAGGAAAGTTTGAGTCCTAATCTGAAGGTAGAGGGGGGGTCTGCTTCCTGAAGCCAGACTGGTTCCACAGAGGGTCTGATACCTGAGGGTTCTGGTTCCCAGTCCCCTTCTAGAACCTTCAGGAACCACCAGTAGACCTGCAGTCTGAGAGAGAACTGCTCTAATGGCAAATCTGGACCCCCCAGGTCTTAGAGCTCCAAAAGAGCTTCATATACAGAGGTGGAAAAAGTACTGAAAACTGTAATTGAGTAAAAGTATCTTTACTTTTCTTAAGATACACTCAAGTTATAGTAAAAGTACCCATCTGAAAATGTATTCAAGGAAAAGTAAAAAGTACTTAATCTAAAATTTACTTTTGAGTAAAAGTTACTCAGTTACTTTCAGTTACTTGCTGTAAAAAAGGACGAGTTCTAAATCCAGTCAAACAATGTTTTTGATCAACTTTCACTACAATAAAAGAGAGAAAATAGAACCAAATCAAAGCTTCTAAGATGGAAAAATGTTGATCTGTCCCTGATCAAAAAGTTTACAAATTCTGCTCTTTTTTTTTATTTTTAGCGCAAAAATTTGTCATAAATATGAAATATTAATAAATAAATCAAAATAAAAAAATCAGTTGGAACAAATGAGCGGCTGACTGCTTTTTTCCAGAAATGAAGGTTGACGCACCGCAGAATATTCTGAAAACTAGCGCGAGACAAATTTGTAGCATCTGCATGATGAATTATCGTCTCGTTTGTGTTTGAACACAAAGAACTGTCTGAGACGCCGTCGAGGATTTCCTTCTTCATGTCGTTAACATGAACAGAAACGCTGGTTCAGGAGGATTTTTCTCCTCCTGCATTTCAGTTCTCACTCAGTAATGAGGGAAGTTTCCAAATAAAGAAGTAAATTGTTTGGGTCAAAAATGTAATTGAGTAAAAGTAAAATACTTTATTTATATTTTTATTTAAAAAAACTACTCAAAAATGACAAATTCCTCACAAAAACTACTTAATTACAGTAATTTGAGTAAATGTAATTAATTGCTTTCCAGCTCTGCTGTTGTGAGGGGAACTTTTCTTTGTGGGACATCATCTTCCTGCACATTGCAGTGTACGGGGGCAGCCTGGTTGATGGTTCGATTCCCAGATTCTTTGTGTTGCACGGTGGTGAGAAGCACGTAAAACTGCATCGTTACAGTCGGGATGTTTTTCTCCCAACATGTTCCAGGCGACAGACTGGTGAAGGTGAATGGGGAGAGCATCCTGGGGAAGACCTACTCTCAGGTGATCGCACTCATTCAGAACAGGTCAGTTCTGTTTCCACGGCAACCATCAGCGATGGCGTCCATCTTCCCTCATCTTTCTCTCCTATGTTTTTGTTGTAGTGAAAACATTTTGGAGCTTTCTATTATGCCAAAAGATGAGGATGTGCTGCAGTTGGTAAGTGTGAGTATTATCTTTCTTCTACTTTTTCTTCTTTCCTTCTCTCCCCCTCTGAATGATCAGTTAGTGAGACTGAAACAGCAGCGTTATTTTCTCCCACTGAAGGAGTTTAGGGTCGTTTACTACCATTAAATGGTAGGCCATTTAACCCTTTGATGCCCAACATATGCACACCCCCTCTAATGTGCAACATGGGTCAAAAATGACCCGCATGCATTTCTATGTTTATTCCATGCTGGCTGAGATTTTTATTCTGATACTTTTTTAAATCCGTTTATTTCAGGATTGAGTATTCCAAGTATTCTTTAAATATCCTGTTTTTTACTACCACAAATCATTATTTTCATTTTTTCTTTCATACTTTATTAAGAAACACAGGTTTTATTACTATATCAAGTTTACACACACACGGTTCCAATACGATATATACGGTATTTTTACCCTAATTTGTCTGAAAGTTTCATTTCATATCAAACACCTTGAGATTTTTACGAAATACGGCGAGATTTCATCATTTTCTAATGAAATCTTGCGGTATTTCGTGAAATCTCATGAGATTTCAAAACAAAATGATATCGCGCGAGACTTCATTAGAAAAATAGATTGATACTGTGTTTTTAAATATAGATATGGTAGATATTGCATTTGAAAATATTGCAATATTTCAGTGTATTGATATTTTCGCACCCTTATTAAATAATCAGGTGACCCCTTTGTAGTCAGTCAAGGTGCAGCCGGGCCACGCAAGAAAATAAAGCAAAAAATTTGTACAACTAATACTGCAATATAACAATATGTGTAAATATCATATCTCTCTCATGTTAATATCATATCATGATATCATATCAATATATCGCACAGCCCTACTCCAAAGTTGTGTAAAAGAAAAACTCATCTTGGTCACTCTGACCCATGTTACGCATCAAAGGGCTAATCGTACTTCAACTGAGAGCAGTCGGAGTTATGAACTCTGTCGAGGAGGAAAGTTTTAAACCAAGTTTCAGATCCAGAAACATGCTACCGAAGATTCCGCCTCCGCTTTGGAGCTGGAAGTCATGGGAACCAGAAAAGATCCGATCTGAGTGAAGGGTTCTCGTTCAGCTCAGGGAAGGACAAGAACTACAAGAGGGACACCATGCTGGACCTTCTGTGAGTTGAGGAGGACTTTAAACTGCATCCTAAGCTTCTCAGCCAGATTCAGGGAGGCTCGCTCTCTCCTGGAGGTACCAGTCACAGTTCTGGATCAGCCGGAAGATGTTCAAGGAAGAATTTGGACAACCAGAACATATGGCATCACAGTGATCCAGTCTGGATGAGACCAGCTGTTTGCCAGCATCTGATTTGGCCACTGTAGATATTTGTTTCATCTCTGACTTAGATGGGAAGTTCTGGTCCCAGAATAGTCCAGGTGGAGGTCTGGAAACCACCTGCAGGTGAACTAACCAGCTGGAAGAGAGACTGAGGAATCTGGGACCAGAACTACAACCCCAGCAGAATCACAAGCCATCCAGGTTTTATGTCTTCAAGTCTGGGACTGGAGGAACCGGTCGGTTTCACCAGGCTGCATAGATAAAGCTGGATGCCATCGGAGTAACCATGGAAACAGCATAACACAGACAGAATGTGACCTCAGATAGCAGAATTATAGAAATGGACTCGTATTGCAGTAACGTGATCCGGTCAGTCGGCCCGGTACAAACCTGCAGCGCTCTGGAGCTCCTGACCAACCAGACAGGCGACCGTATCTGCTGCTCTGCATGCATCTGCATGACTGCATCACCATGGAGACCCTTTATTCTGATGATGACACTGTGATGCTGCTTCCCGTTGCTCTGACTAGGTTGTACCTCTTCTCTGCGTAGTTCTGCGTGTGTTTGTATGATCTGAGGATATTTAAGCCACCTGCAGGTCCTCCTGTAGGGGATTGCTTGTTTTGTTTTCCAGCGGAGACCTTGGAATGATGTTTAGGGGTTTCTGTATAGAAGAATCAGTGAACTTTGGAAGTGTATCCATTTTTTCTCTCTCCTCTCTCTCTCTGTCTCTCTTCCTCACTTCTTTCTCTTTGTTCCACTTTCTATCGTTGCTTCTGTTGACTTTCATTTCTCTCTTGTCAATCCCGGCAATACGATGTAAAATGCTGTTATAAACAAATGTTTAATTGAAGAAATAAAATGAATAAACAGGATATCAAGGGGAGCCTTGTGTTCATAAAGCTCCCCTTGGAAAAGCAAAACTGTTCAACACAATAAAGCAGCCAGATCATCATTCTGCTGCTACCATGCTGGACAGGACAAGTTAGATAAAAAGAAAAGAAAAAACCTGCTCCTCTGGTTTAGTCTTGGCTGAAACTGTGTGTGTGTGTGTTCCTGTACTTGCTACATTGTGAGAACCGTTTTGCGGTTTTAACCAACAAAGTGAGGACATTTTAGACGGTCCTTAGCAAAATAAGCTCATTGTTGCCAACTTGGCGACTTTGTTGTTATATTTAGCAACTTTTCAGACCCTCTAGCGACTTATTTTGAAAAAGCGACTCGTGACAAATCTAGCGACTTTCTCTGGTGTTCGTGGAGACCGATAAAGTTTATATCGCTCTCCGCCCGTTCATCGGGTGCTGCATGCCACCGGCCCCTCCCTCCATGTTTCCCGGCACTCACTCACTGTTCACGCTGTCCCTTTGCAGGAGATGACCATGTCCATCATCCAGATTATTTCCCATGATGCCTTGTGGCAAAACTGGTTCTTCTTTGCACCGTGACTTAAATGTGTATGTCACCCCTCCAGTACCCTTGTAATTTGGTGTTACAGCATGTCAAACAATAAATAGATGGGGGTGTTAAACAGTACTGCACATGTGTGAAGTTGATTGACGTCATTCAGCGACTTATGGCGACTTTTGAACCAGCCAATAGCGACTTCTCTCCATGAGGAGTTGGCAACAGTGAGAAAGCTTGAGAAAAACCCATTTTTGAGGGTCAAGATTTGGTTTTAGAGTTTAGGTTACGGTTTGGTTTTGGTTAGGATTAGGGAAAGGGTTAGGTTTAGGCAATCAGTTATGGGTGTTAGGTTTAGGGCAAGGGGCTAGGGATGTACCCCACAGTTAGAAAAACAAACGTGTTTGTATGGATACAGGTGTGTGTGTGTGTTTGTGCGTTTGTGTGGATACAGGTGTGTGGATACAGGTGTGTGTGTGGATACAGGTGTGTGTGTGTGGTTTGTGCGTTTGTGTGGATACAGGTGTGTGGATACAGGTGTGTGTGTGGATACAGGTGTGTGTGTGTGTTTGTGCATTTGTGTGGATACAGGTGTGTGTATGGATACAGGTGTGTGTGTGTTTGTGTGGATACAGGTGTGTGTGTTTGTGTGGATACAGGTGTGTGTGTTTGTGTGTATGGATACAGGTGTGTGTATGGACACAGGTGTGTGTGTGTATGGATACAGGTGTGTGGATACAGGTGTGTGTGTGTGTGTGGATACAGGTGAGAGGATGCAGGTGTGTGTGTGTGTATGGATACAAGTGTGTGTATGGATACAGGTGTGTGTATGGATACAGGTGTGTGTGTTTGTGTGGATACAGGTGTGTGTGTGTGTGGATACAGGTGTGTGTGTGTTTGTGTGGATACAGGTGTGTGTGTTTGTGTGTGTGGATACAGGTGTGTGTGTTTGTGTGGATACAGGTGTGTGTATGGATACAGGTGTGTGTATGGATACAGGTGTGTGTATGGATACAGGTGTTTGTGTGGATACAGGTGTGTGGATACAGGTGTGTGTATGGATACAGGTGTGTGGATACAGGTGTGTGTGTGTATGGATACAGGTGTGAGGATGCAGGTGTGTGTGTGTATGGATACAAGTGTGTGTATGGATACAGGTGTGAGTGTGGATGCAGGTGTGTGTGTGTATGGATACAAGTGTGTGTATGGATACAGGTGTGTGTTTGTGTGGATACAGGTGTGTGTGTGTATAGATACAGGTGTGTGTATGGATACAGGTGTTTGTGTGTTTGTGTGGATACAGGTGTGTGTGTTTGTGTGTGTGGATACAGGTGTGTGTGTTTGTGTGGATACAGGTGTGTGTGTTTGTGTGGATACAGGTGTGTGTGTGGATACAGGGGTGTGTATGGATACAGGTGTGTGGATACAGGTGTGTGTGTTTGTGTGGATACAGGTGTGTGGATACAGGTGTGTGTATGGATACAGGTGTGTGTGTTTGTGTGGATACAGGTGTGTGGATACAGGTGTGTGTATGGATACAGGTGTGTGGATACAGGTGTGTGTGTTTGTGTGGATACAGGTGTGTGGATACAGGTGTGTGTGTTTGTGTGGATACAGGTGTG
The DNA here is from genome assembly GCA_023101725.1 of Atherinomorus stipes. Lineage (NCBI taxonomy): Eukaryota > Metazoa > Chordata > Actinopteri > Atheriniformes > Atherinidae > Atherinomorus > Atherinomorus stipes. Next base: position 18,062 of record JALJCO010006428.1, on the reverse strand, counting down.
TGTGTTTGTGTGGATACAGGTGTGTGTGTGTGTGTGTGTGGGATACAGGTGTGTGGGGATACAGGTGTGTGTGTTTGTGTGGATACAGGTGTGTGGATACAGGTGTGTGTGTTTGTGTGGATACAGGTGTGTGTGTGTGGATACAGGTGTGTGTGTTTGTGTGGATACAGGTGTGTGTGTGGATACAGGTGTGTGTGTTTGTGTGGATACAGGTGTGTGTGTGTGTGTGGTGTATAGGTGTGTGGATACAGGTGTGTGTGTGGATACAGGTGTTTGTGTGGATACAGGTGTGTGTGTGTGTGTGTGGATACAGGTGTGTGGATACAGGTGTGTGTGTGTGTGTGGATACAGGTGTGTGTGTGGATACAGGTGTGTGTGTGGATACAGGTGTGTGTGTTTGTGTGGATACAGGTGTGTGGATACAGGTGTGTGTGTTTGTGTGGATACAGGTGTGTGTGTGTGGATACAGGTGTGTGTGTGGATACAGGTGTGTGTGTACGGAGGTCGTTTCAGGGACCAGAGCTGGTGTCATGAAGTCCAGCTGCAGAACATCAGCTCCAGACTTGATCCTGAATAAATAAACGTGATGATTTGTGTTTACCGTGGCAGAGACGTTGCTCCATGCTGTCCTCTCCGTCCTCCACCTGTCCCTTCTGTCCGTCCTTCATCCTTTCTTCATGTCTTCTGTCCTCCCTCCTGTCTGCAGGCGTACTCCCAGGATGCCTACCTGAAAGGGGACGAGCCATACTCAGGCGAGGCCCAGAACCTCCCGGAGCCGCCTCCGCCACTCTCTTACCCCCCCACACAGACGCAGTCCGGCCCCCACCTCCACAGCCCTCTGGACAACTGGCATTGCAGACCCTCAAGCACGCCCTCGACACTGGACAACCGCCTTCCTGCTGCCCCCACCTCCGGCTGGTCCGGGGATGCCGCGGACTCCAGCGGGCCTTTTTTCCCGTCGGGGGGGCACCGGGGCCGGTCCTCGTCGGCCATCAGTGCTCTTGACTTTCACTTTGCAAACCACAACGCTGCCATCAGCTCGGCGACGCTGCCTCCGCCGCGGAAGAGCAGCCTACCGGCGTCGTCGCGCGCCCACCAGGCGCTGTCAGACTGGTACTACAGCCAGGCCGAGGCGGCCGAGCGCATGCCCCCCCGCCACCGCAGCATCTCACAGGATCGCCTGGCGGAGCTGGGGCTGGGGCTGGCCCTTGGCCCCGGACCCTCCTCCGTCACTGCAGAGCAGCGCAGAAGAGAGGCCCTGCTGCACCACCACCAGGCGGCTGCCGCCTCCCACGATTCCCACTGGCTTGGAGGCTGGGGGGGGGCGTCCGAGCCTGACAGCCGGCTGTGCTCGGAGAGCCTGCTGGCGGCCTACGCTGAATACGAGCACAACTACGGGCGGTCGGTGGAGACTCTGGCTGAGGCCTCCGCGCTGGTCTCACCACGGCAAACTTTACAGGTGCCTAAAGTCCCCGAGCAGAAGGCCTCAGGAGGACATCAGCACCCCCACCCGGCGCCACCCAGCACCCGGCAGTCGGGTCAGCAGGTCGCTGAGCCCCAGACCAGGCGCCTGAAGGAGGAAGAGGTGGTGGGCTACAAAAGCTACAGCCCCTCGTTCTCCCGTAAAGCCGGCCACCTCCTCCAGCAGGCCACCTCCTTTAGAGAGCCCGGCTACAGCGGACCCCATCTCACCTGGAGCCCTGGTGGCAGCGATGAGGGGCCGGTGCCTCGCCCCAAGTCCACTCCCGCCCTGCCTGCCTCAGAGGAAGATGCAGTCCAGGTCGGGGAGGGAAGGGAGCTCGTCTCTCCTGTGTCCTTAACCCAGGAGGTGGTTCTGAGGCAGAAACTGCCTGCAAGCCGGCGGACCCCCATCCAAGCTCTGAGGCACCCACACTACGCCACACCTGTGGAGTCACCAGAGCCCCCCGGTTCCAACTCTGCTGCTGGAACACTGTCACCCGTCAGCGGAGGGACTGGTTCCAGCCGCAGGGCCAACGGTAGCCTGGCACAGCACGCCTTTGACTCCCTGTCCTCCATTCCCTTCATAGGTTAGTGAGCTCCTCTCTGTAGCCGCGGACATGTCGCAGCATAGCAGCACTGCGCCGAGTCCATTACATCACATTACATCATATTACGTCACATTACATCACATTACATCATATTACCTCACATTACGTCACATTACATCACATTACATCATATTACGTCACATTACGTCACATTACATCACATTACATCACATTACATCATATTACGTCACATTACATCACATTACATCACATTACATCATATTACGTCACATTACGTCACATTACATCACATTACATCACATTACATCATATTACGTCACATTACATCACATTACATCATATTACGTCACATTACATCACATTACATCATATTAGTGAGCTCCTCTCTGTAGCCACAGACATGTCGCAGCGTAGCAGCACTGCGCCGAGTCCATTACATCACATTACATCACATTACGTCACATTACATCACATTACATCACATTACGTCACATTACATCACATTACGTCACATTACATCACATTACATCACATTACATCACATTACATCACATTACATCATATTAGTGAGCTCCTCTCTGTAGCCGCGGACATGTTGCAGCATAGCAGCACTGCGCCGAGTCCATTACATCACATTACATCATATTACATCACATTAGGGATGGGCGATATGGACTAAAAAATGTATCACGATAATTTCTCTTATTTATCACGGTAACGATAAGTGACGATAAAAACTATCAGCAAAATATTTTGTATTATTAATCTGTCACTAAATTCTGTCTTGAATGCCCTACAAAATACTAGAAGCCACTAAACTATATCAATTAAGTTCAAGTGGTGCACCTGGATTGCAAAACTGTAGTAACACCAATTAAACAAGTCTGAAATATGAGAGACCAAATGCCACATTTATTCAAACGATGCAAACAGCAAAACTAACTCGGCTTATAAAAACAAAGTAGTGCAACTGCAAACACAACCTGATAAATTGTCATCTCACGATAAAAACGATAAATTCAAATTGTTATTGTGGGGAATTTCTTTGACGATATATCGCACACGATAAAATATCGCCCATCCCTACATCACATTACATCATATTGCGTCACATTACATCACATTACATCATATTACATCACATCATGATATCACATTACGTCATAATACATATTAAATCACATTACATTATATTACATAACATTGCGTCACATTACATCACATTACATCGTATTACATAATATCACATCATATTACATCACATTACATTATATTACATAATATTACGTCACATTACATCATATTACATGATATCACTTCACTTTACGTCACATTACATCACATTACGTCATATTACATAACATTACATCACATTATGTCACATTATCTCACATTACATCACATTACATGATATCATATCACATTACATCAAAGTACATCATATTACATCACATCATACCATATTACATCACATTACATGATATCACATCACATTACATCACACTACATCTGGAGCCCGACCGATATGGGATTTTTGAGGCCGATTTCGATTCCGATATTGGGGGCTTTAAAAAAATGTATCCAATATATTGGCCAATATCCGATATCAGCCGATATATATCAGCCAGGATATTAAAAAATGAACATGGACATGGATATGTACTGTCCAGCTGTAGTCCAACTTAAATTCTTATAATGACCAAAATATGATTCAAGACTAAGAATCAGAACATCCAGAATCTGTGATGATGTTTTAGGTGGTGACACAGATTTGTTGTGTTTTCTGCCTTACTGGTGCTGCAGCCCAGGTTAACGTTCACACCACAGATGTTGCATCCAACACCTGTTAAATCTTTGTGAAGTAGCTCCACACCTGACTCTTCCCCTCTTCTTGGGAATGAATAGATATATTTAGAATATTTTGGTAATTAGATTTCAATACTATAGATGCCATTTCAAAATGAAAACACGCGGCTGAAAACAGCTTACAGTGGGGTTGTGCCATATTGTATCGTTTATATCATATCGTAATAATACTGGTTTATTTTCTGATATTGTTGGAAAATGTAATATGGTGGCATCATGTGACCCGTGCATCACAGTGGAGCTCCACTGAATGAGTGAACAAGGGAACATGGCAGGTCAAACCAGATTAGCGGGTATCAGCTTCAAATGATCAAAAATCAGTGTTTATTAAAAGAAAAACTGAACTAAAAAATCAAATGAAATGTAAATAGAATCTGCAGAAACTTTATTTTGCTGTACGTCTTATGTCAAGTTAGGTTTCTTATTTTTAATTTTTTTTTTTTTGGTTTTTACTCCCTCCTTCTTTTCCCCTTCCCTTTTCCGGCTTTCTTCCCCCCGGTCGGGCCCCCCTTTTTTTTTTTTTTTTTTTTTTCTTTTTTTTCCCCCCTTTTTTTTTTTTTTTTTTTTTTTTTTTTCTTCTCTTTTTTTTTTTTTTTTTTTTTTTCCTCCCCAAACAGAAGCATCTGTACAGTTTTTAGTGCAGATGCTTTAAAACTGCTGGTATTAAAAAAAATATTGTTAAAAAGATTGATCTGACAATATGAAAAAATATATTGTGATATTTTTTTTGCCACATCGTCCAGTACTAGCTTACAGTGAGAACACACAGTCTAATGGGAGGTGTTTTGTAACTGGTACACTTTTTAAAGACTCATTCACAAAAACACAAATATAAATTTGTCATCTTTACAAGCTTTAAAAAGGTCCATCCTCTATTTAACACAAGGGACCAAACTAGATTTAAGTAGCAATGTTGCAGCTTTTCAAATGCATCTAAATCTAGAATTACAACTAAATACATTAGTTGGAGCCTTAATTAGTTTTATGAAAACTTAAACTTCTGAATTCATGAGTAAAACCTGCATGGCATAAGTGTAGTGTAATAATCTTATATGCCTTCTAAAATCTTATATTTAGTTTTTCTCAAAGCAACTTACTGTTTAAATACTATATAACAGTCTTACATTGGATAATAGTAGAGATGCAGTTAGCAGCTGCATGCATCTTTGTTTATTTCACAAAGAAGCAGCTTACAGTATACGTAGTTAAAACGCTAATATGCTCGCTAAAACAAGTGCATATAAAACTCGCCTGCTCTCCTTAATGCGCCCTAACAGCGTGTTTCCACGAGGACGTTTGTTGTCACGGAGCACTGAAGTGTAGTTTTATGTAGCTTTACAAAGTCCCAGCTTACCAGGAGTAAACTGTTTAGTTTCTCCGTCTCCGTCTGCTTTTCTCCCTCCTGCTTCTCTCCGCTACCAGTGATGTGCGGATCAATACTGAAATATCAATACCTGCGATACCAGCTTTTAATGTTCTAGAATCCATTTTCATGTCAGAATATCAATATTTTAGTACGTTTTTGTAAATATGGAGTTTTCCCCCAAACTAGAATACAGTAAAAAGTAACTATAATATCAGAATCTTGTCTAAATTTTACCCATCTGGTAGGAACTAGTTTTTCTTCTGCCTGGCATTGTCATATGTGCAATGATGTCCCTCACTCAGTGTGTAGCAGTCACGTGTGGAGCAACGGTGCACTGCAGTATGTGGTGTATGTAAGAAGACAGGTACGATAGCAGCACCACAGACCTGAGTCAGTTATGGAACGGATGAAGCCGTAACATGGAGCTTCACACTGACCGAGAACAACAAGGTCTGAAGCGTGATTGCTTTTTAATTCCTTTTCCCCGAGTGAAGCCCAAAGTATCGGTATCGGATCTGTATCGCTGATACTGGCTTGAGTTTTATTTGATATTGCATCGGAAGGAAATTCGGTGGTATCGCACATCACCATCCGCTACCTGCAGCTGTGAGTGTATGCGGGGGAGGGGGAGGGGGGGTGCAGAGAAAGCACGCTGCTCTTTCTCTGCGGAGGAGCAGAATTAGCGCGCAGCAGAAGTTTTTATTTTACTTTTTGCACCAAAAATAGAATTTTTATATCGGCCACACTTTGGCCGATGTCGATTAATGGACCAGATGCAAATATCGGCCCGATATATCGGTCGGGCTCTAATTACATCACGTTACAGTGCTTACAGACATGTTCTTTACTGGCTGAAATACTCTCTGTGACGTCTGTTGCTACAGAGCTCTTTACTGTTTGCTTTAATGAATGTGAGTCTGTAAAAATGTTTGTTTCCAGTCATTTTAACACTTTCTGTTCACATGCTGCCTGGCCAAAACAAAGTCACCACCTGGTGCTTATTAGTGAGAAATGTGGCGTTATAATTACAGCAGTAGTGTGCGCTGTAATCAGAAGCTAAATGAGATATCAGTGTGTGACTGCTTTTTGGCTATGCAGTGAAAACCTTTCTGAATGTATGTCTACACTTTTCTTTGTGTGTGTTATATGTGCAGTGTGCATGTGCTGTACAACGTACCTACAGATGGAGTTAGATGTAGGAACACTTAGAAACAGAACTGCTGTGGAGGCAGAACAGTGTGTGTGTCACAGTGTAGGTCAGAGAGTAACTGTGGGCTAAAGCCTCGAGTGGAGGCATGAGGAGTGTGAGAGGAGGCAGATTCATGGACCTTATGCTGTAAACAGAATAAAAGCCTGTTCACAGTGTGGGCTTTTTCTTATTTGATCTAGAGAGAGTTTAGAAAAGTCCTCGAACAAATCAGTATTCCCACCGCCAACATTGTGTGTGTATGTAAACCAAAGGGACTGTAAGAGCAGGGATCCACAAATCCGGACCACTTGAGCCAGTGTCCAGAAGGTTTTCAATGAGTAGTGAAAACCTGTACTGATCCTGTAGTGATTCTGTAGTGATCCTGTAGTGATTCTGTAGTGATCCTGTAGTGATTCTGTAGTGATCCTGTAGTGATTCTGTAGTGATCCTGTTGTGAGCTTGTAGTGATCTTGTAGTGATCCTGTAGTGATTCTGTAGTGATCTTGTAGTGATCCTGTTGTGATCCTGTAGTGATTCTGTAGTGATCCTGTAGTGATTCTGTAGTGATCTTGTACTGATCCTGTTGTGATCCTGTAGTGATTCTGTAGTGATTCTGTTGTTATCTTGTAGTGATCCTGTAGTGATTCTGTTGTTATCTTGTTGTGATCCTGTAGTGATTCTGTAGTGATTCTGTTGTGATCCTGTAGTGATCCTGTAGTGATTCTGTTTTGATCCTGTAGTGATTCTGTAGTGATTCTGTAGTGATCTTGTAATGATCCTGTAGTGATCCTGTAGTGATTCTGTTGTGATCCTGTAGTGATTCTGTTGTGATCCTGTAGTGATTCTGTAGTGATCCTGTAGTGATTCTGTAGTGATCCTGTAGTGATCCTGTAGTGATCCTGTAGTGATCTTCTAGTGATTCTGTAGTGATCCTGTAGTGATCTTGTAGTGATCCTGTTGTGATCTTGTAGTGATTCTGTAGTGATCCTGTAGTGATCCTGTTTTGATTCTGTTGTGATTCTGTAGTGATCCTGTAGTGATCTTGTAGTGATCCTGTAGTGATCTTGTAGTGATCCTGTAGTGATCCTGTAGTGATCTTGTAGTGATCCTGTAGTGATTCTGTTGTGATCCTGTAATGATCCTGTAGTGATTCTGTTGTTATCTTGTAGTGATCCTGTAGTGATTCTGTTGTTATCTTGTTGTGATCCTGTAGTGATTCTGTTGTGATCCTGTAGTGATCCTGTAGTGATTCTGTTGTTATCTTGTAGTGATCCTGTAGTGATCCTGTAGTGATTCTGTTGTTATCTTGTTGTGATCCTGTAGTGATTCTGTAGTGATTCTGTTGTGATCCTGTAGTGATCCTGTAGTGATTCTGTTTTGATCCTGTAGTGATTCTGTAGTGATTCTGTAGTGATCTTGTAATGATCCTGTAGTGATCCTGTAGTGATTCTGTAGTGATCCTGTAGTGATTCTGTTGTGATCCTGTAGTGATCCTGTAGTGATTCTGTAGTGATTCTGTAGTGATTCTGTAGTGATTCTGTTGTGATCCTGTAGTGATTCTGTAGTGATCCTGTAGTGATTCTGTTGTGATCCTGTAGTGATCCTGTAGTGATCTTGTAGTGATCCTGTAGTGATTCTGTAGTGATCCTGTAGTGATTCTGTAGTGATCCTGTAGTGATTCTGTTGTGATCCTGTAGTGATTCTGTAGTGATCCTGTAGTGATTCTGTTGTGATCCTGTAGTGATTCTGTAGTGATCCTGTAGTGATTCTGTTGTGATCCTGTAGTGATTCTGTAGTGATCCTGTAGTGATTCTGTTGTGATCCTGTAGTGATTCTGTAGTGATCCTGTAGTGATTCTGTTGTGATCCTGTAGTGATTCTGTTGTGATCCTGTAGTGATTCTGTAGTGATCCTGTAGTGATCCTGTAGTGATCCTGTAGTGATCCTGTAGTGATCTTCTAGTGATTCTGTAGTGATCCTGTAGTGATCTTGTAGTGATCCTGTTGTGAGCTTGTAGTGATCTTGTAGTGATCCTGTAGTGATTCTGTAGTGATCTTGTAGTGATCCTGTAGTGATCTTGTAGTGATCCTGTTGTGATCCTGTAGTGATCCTGTAGTGATCCTGTAGTGATCCTGTAGTGATCTTCTAGTGATTCTGTAGTGATTCTGTTGTGATCTTGTAGTGATCCTGTAGTGATTCTGTAGTGATCCTGTAGTGATTCTGTAGTGATCCTGTAGTGATTCTGTTGTGATCCTGTAGTGATTCTGTAGTGATCCTGTAGTGATTCTGTTGTGATCCTGTAGTGATTCTGTAGTGATCCTGTAGTGATTCTGTTGTGATCCTGTAGTGATTCTGTAGTGATCCTGTAGTGATTCTGTTGTGATCCTGTAGTGATTCTGTAGTGATCCTGTAGTGATTCTGTTGTGATCCTGTAGTGATTCTGTTGTGATCCTGTAGTGATTCTGTAGTGATCCTGTAGTGATCCTGTAGTGATCCTGTAGTGATCCTGTAGTGATCTTCTAGTGATTCTGTAGTGATCCTGTAGTGATCTTGTAGTGATCCTGTTGTGATCCTGTAGTGATCCTGTAGTGATCCTGTAGTGATCCTGTAGTGATCCTGTAGTGATCTTCTAGTGATTCTGTAGTGATCCTGTAGTGATCTTGTAGTGATCCTGTTGTGATCCTGTAGTGATCCTGTAGTGATCCTGTAGTGATCCTGTAGTGATCCTGTAGTGATCTTCTAGTGATTCTGTAGTGATCCTGTAGTGATCTTGTAGTGATCCTGTTGTGATCCTGTAGTGATCCTGTAGTGATCCTGTAGTGATCCTGTAGTGATCTTCTAGTGATTCTGTAGTGATCCTGTAGTGATTCTGTAGTGATTCTGTTGTGATCTTGTAGTGATCCTGTAGTGATCCTGTAGTGATCCTGTAGTGATCTTCTAGTGATTCTGTAGTGATCCTGTAGTGATCTTGTAGTGATCCTGTTGTGATCTTGTAGTGATCCTGTAGTGATCCTGCAATGATCCTGTAGTGATTCTGTAGTGATCCTGTTAGTTTCACAGTTCCGTCTGGCTTCATCTCCCTCTTGTGGTCTGCCACCAGAGCATTTCTGCCTCTGCTGTAGCTCTGCTTCAGAGTTGTGTTGAATCTGAACTCCATCTGAGGACACCTGGACCTGAGGTCTCTCTGTTTAACCGGTCACTTCTCACTTGTGATGACGGCCTTACAGATGAACCAGCCAGTCCTTGTTCTGACCATCAGGCCTGTTATGTGCCCGCCTGCTCAGTGGTGTCCAGTTCCCAGGCCTCCACTGTGGCCATCCTCACCTCCACCTCTGTCTCCCCCACCCTCTCCATCTCCCCCTTTGTCCGACTTCGCTCTCAAGACTGCAGTGAGTCTTTCTCATCCTTTCTAAATACTGAAAGCAAATTCCACCTGTCTGGGTCTCATTCAGGTTTAAGTTCAGTTTCTAAAACATCAGTTTGTTTTTCTTTTAGTAGAACAAACAACAAATTCAAAGCATATTGAAACAGAAGTCACCTCAAATCTGAAACTTAAATTTTTACATATCCATGAACACTAACTTCAGAAATGTTTTCATATTAGATCAACACGTAGTCCTGTCTAGATGCGTGTTGAGTCTAGATGCTGAACTGGTCTGCCTGCAGTCCAGAGTCTAGATGCTGAACTGGTCTGCCTGCAGTCCAGAGTCTAGATGCTGAACTGGTCTGCCTGCAGTCCAGAGTCTAGATGCTGAACTGGTCTGCCTGCAGTCCAGAGTCTAGATGCTGAACTGGTCTGCCTGCAGTCCAGAGTCCAGCTCCTGAACTGGTCTGCCTGTGGTCCAGAGTCTAGATGCTGAACTGGTCTGCAGTCCAGACCTTTCACCAGTTGAAAACATTTGGGAATGAGACCACGTTTGTCTCCTAAAACTCCAGTAACTGGTCTCCTCACTTCCCAGACGTTTACAGACAGTCCTGTGGAGGTCCTGTTTACAGACAGGAGATGCTACACGATGGTGAACATCACCCTGTTCCAGCTTCTTACGACTTGGTGTTGAACTATATCTTGTGGAATGAGACATAAAACACTGTTGTAGCTGTTAACTTACTCCTGACTGTGCACCCGTGATATTTAACCCATTCATCCACCTGTCTCGTGTCACATCACCTGCTGTCAGAAACTAAACTCTGTCTCACTGATACACCATCATGTTTCCCTGTCTCCATCATCGTCCTCCTCCACCTGCCTCTGACTGGACCTTGGTCTCTCCAGGCAGTATTAAAGGCCGCCGCTCCTCCTACCTGCTGGCCATCACCACAGAGAGGTCCAAGTCCTGCGACGAGGGACTCAACACTTTCAGGGAAGAAGGCCGCGTCTTCTCGTGAGTCTAGAAAAGTTTCTCAGACAGATTGTTGCTGTGCGGTTGTTTTTATAACTGGTGTCGGGTGTTTGTTCCACAGAAAACTACCAAAAAGGGTTAAGAGCTTTTTCACTGATGGGGTGAGTCCCTGATGAGCTGTAACCACACGTGTTTCCTTCATCATTCCAAAACCAAGTGCAGACTGCTCACGGTGAAGCACTTCATTTCCCCACAGTCTCTGGAGAGCCTGCGAGCTCAGGAGGAGGCCCGGTCCAAACGCCACTCCACCTCTGAGCTGGGAACCATCACCTTCAGTGATGTTCGGAAGGAGGGCTGGCTGCAGTACAAACAGATCCTCACCGAGAAGGGAAAGGTACAGCTCGCTGCTCGGTCACCTGAGGCTTCAGGTGGAAAACATTCCATCCACACGGTGCAGTCATGTGGATCATGGGATTTGCTCTGTTTTGCAGTGGATCAATGGAGAGCTACAAAAAACTACTTCTTCCAGGTGGACTCATAGTCGGCCACCGGAGGTTGCCGTTTGGTTGAATATGTCAAATTATGTAAGACATTTCTAAGATACAGCAAACCACAGCTGCATCAGAGAAGCTGTTCCCGTGTAAGCTTTTATTTCTGCTCCTGTGAGGTCTGACTGCCGTTTGGTGAGGTAGTTAAATGTCGTGGTGAGCTAATAGTGCAGCATCATGCCGGCATCACACCTGAGCAGCAGAGATGCTTCCCTTTATTTAAAAAAACAAACAAACCTAAAGAAAAAAAAAACTAACTTTTCCCCATTAACTACTCGGACCGTTACTTAGTATTGGCAAGTACTCAAATGCCAGTACTCGTACTTGTACTTGGTTGGACGTCCCAGTTTTAGATAAAACGTTTGAATCTGTGCGTTTAGGAAGGTGGAAATAAAGCTTCCCTCTTGCTTGTTCCTGATGAGGCGTGATCTCTGCCGGGTGACGGATGTGGCGTTTCTCTGCTTGCAGAAAGTGGGTGGCAGCATGAGGCCGTGGAAGCGGGCCTTCTCCGTGCTCCGCTCCCACTCGCTCTTCCTCTACAAAGACAAGCGTGAGGCCGTGCTTCACGGTGCCGGAGCAGGCCCCGCCCAGGATGAGCATCCACCAATCAGCATCCGCGGCTGTCTGATCGACATCGCCTACAGCGAAACCAAGCGGAAGCACACGCTGCGGCTGACCACGCAGGACTTCTGCGAGTACCTGCTGCAGGCGGAGGACCGGGACGACATGCTCGCCTGGATCAGGGTGATCAGGGAGAACAGCAAGACGGATAACGAGGTGCGCTGCACGGCCGATCGTTGCTGCCGAGGCTCTGCAGACACGCGCTGATCTGTCCATGTCTTTCAGGAGATCGGTTTCTCTCGACAAGCGCTCATCAACAAGAAGCTGAATGACTACAGAAAACACAGGTTGGTCTGATCTCAGCTGGATGCTGATCACAAACAAACCCAAACCGCATCCTTCACATGTTTCAGTCATCATGAGTATGCTAAGAGACGAAGAAAGAAAAGCCAGATGTACTGTATGTGACTGTCTCCTCTGCAGCCTGACGGGAAACAAGCCGGACTCCTCCCCCAGAGCCCACCGGATGATGCCCCCCTTCCTCCTGGCTAAGACCGACAACACGTCGGTGAACCGGGCCTCCAGATCTGGTGGGTCTAAGCAGGACTGGAGAGTGGAAACAGCCACGATGCTGGTCAGATCAGAGACGCTGAGCTGTCACTTTAATGTTTGTGTGTCTGCAGATGACAACAAGGCTCTGTGGGGCATCAACATCATGAAGAAGGCCAAGAAGACGGGAAGTCCGAAAGCTTTCGGTGTGCGGCTGGAGGACTGTCAGCCCGCTGTCAACCACAAGGTGAGTCAGGGCCAGATCTAAACTATCGTCTCACCATCCGTGTGGCGCTCAGCAAGTCTGGAGATGAGTTTCTGTTAGCAGTTCATGCAGAAGCTGCTCATCTGTAGAGCAGGGCTGTCACGCAAACGGCCTGGGGCTAAAACCCGCCCATCACAGGGACAAATCTGGAACGCCGGATTAATTTGGTGAATGTGAAAATAGTTTGAAAGACATTAACTATGAAATTTTGATAAAATATTCTTAATTTGTCCATGTAAGATTTATGTTTACTTAAAAACAAATCCGAGGCTTTTATTTATTACAGCTTTTATATCTTTCTTATTTAACCCTCGTGCCGTGAAACGTCCTCACACAAAAACTGCTGCATATATGTATATATATATATATGTATATATATATATATTATATTTTTAACTGCCTGGCCAAAAAAAAAGTTGCCAACAAAAAAAGGTGAAACATTTAACATTTGGTTGGAGCCTTTAGCTTTGATTGCGGCAGCATTCGCTGTGTTTCCAGAAGCTTCTGCAATGTCACCAGATTTATTTGCATCCTGTTGCATCAATTTTTCACCAAGATCTTGATGATGATTGTAGAGTCTGACCACAGCACATCCCAAAGATTCTCAATGGGGTTCAGGTCTGGACTCTGTGGGGGCCAATCCATGTGTGAAAATGATGTCTGATGATCCCTGAACCATCTTTCACAATCTGAGCCCGATAAATTCTGGCACGGCCATCTTGGAATATGGCCGTGCCATCAGGAAAGAAACATCCATTGATGGAATAACCTGCTCATTCAGTATATTCAGGTATCAGCTGACCTCATTATCTGAGCTCATACTGTTGCTGAACCTGGACCTGAGCAACTGCAGCAACCCCAGATCATCACACTGCCCCCACAGGCTCATACAGTAGCACTAGGCATGATGCTGCATCACTTCATCTGCCTTTCCGGCCACATTTCTTCCTGGAAGACGATGGTCCACTATCCTTCCAGTTTTTCAGAATGCGCTGGACTGTTCTGAACCCAGTTTTAGTAGTTTCTGCATCTCCTTAGATGTTTTCACCTCTTCATGCCAATGATCTGACCCTTCTCAGACAGACTAACATCTTTTCCACGACCACGGATGTGTCTTTCCACATGGTTGTTTAGGAAATGAGAAGCAACTCATTGCACCAGTTGAGGTTAAATAACTTATTGCAGATGAAAGATATATACCCATATATATATACTATATATATATATATATCCCTTGAGGCGGCTTTTTTTTGGCCAGGCAGTGTTTAAATATATATATATATATATATATATATATATATATATATACATAATATATATATATACATATACATACAGTATATTGTTTATATATATATATATATATATATATATATATATACATAATGTAATACATAACACATACTACTGTATATAACAAAACACAAATTATGTTTTACATGATAAATATGGTGATAGTGCTCAGAGTCGTGGATGTGATTAACAAAAAACTGATTATATTGCATTAATACTCTTATGAAGTATCAAATACTCCCTCTGGGAACCTTAAAGGCCAAAAAAGTCCCTTTGACTTCCATCAAAATGACTCATAATCTCACAGTCATTCCAGTTGAAAACCATTCCTTCTTTGATATCAGCATTTCTTTGGAAGATAAGTCGTGATATTTGTTATTTTTACTGGATCCCACCAGATTCAGCTTGTTTCCCATTGTAGGCAGATGCGGGAACTTCTGGTATTTTAGCAGGTTGATTATGAAGCTTCTGAATCTGAAAAAGTTACTCAGATCATAATGTGAAAATTTTTCGGTTTCGGATACTCGGGATTATATGTTTAGTAAATTTGTGACATAAACATCAGTATGATCTCTTCACTCCCTTCAGATAAACTTCCAGACGGTCTGCTGATGTACATGGTGCAATCACAAGCTTCATTTGTCTCCAACAGTTTGTCCCTCTGATCGTGGAGATGTGTTGTGGTGTTGTGGAGGCAACGGGTCTGGAGTACACCGGGATCTACCGTGTACCGGGGAACAACGCCATGGTGTCCAACCTGCAGGAGCATCTCAACAAGGGCATGGACATCAACACTGCTGAGGAGGTGCAGAGAACAATAATCTGAAATGTGTTGAAGCGACAACAGACAAGACGGAAGAGTTTTATCGTTCTGCTGTCCCCACAGAGGTGGCAAGACCTGAATGTCATCAGCAGCCTACTCAAGTCCTTCTTCAGAAAGCTGCCAGAGCCTCTTTTTACAGACGGTAAGTCTGTTTACTGTGGACAGAAGCTCCAGTCTCATCAGTCTGGATAAGATTTTTAAAAAGATATTGCCGCCAGTGTGTTTTTTTACCAAAGCTAAACCTTTAAGGTAGAGTCTGAAGTTTCCCCCCTGAAAATAAACGTTAGACTTGTGCAAGTGAAATCCGTCTCAAACCGCGCCTATGAGTCTCTACTTGCGTGCGGTGGTGAGTTTGAATGCAACTCCCTCTCCTCCTGTCTGTAATTCACTCTGTAGCTTTGTTTTGGTCTGGTCGGGACGTTTCTGGGTGGAGATTTCTGTTTATATCGCCAGCCAATGACAGAACTAAGAGCATGACGCTGTGTGAGAATAAGCTCATGATTGGAGCAGACGCCAGTCACTCCAACTCTCGAAGGAAAGAAAAAAAATTAAAACGGTGGATGCAGCGAAGAAAAGGTAAGAGCTTTAGATAGAGCACGTGGGGAAACCAGGGTTAATATTAGTTTGGCTTTTAGCCGCTTCTAAGCTCTGAAGGAATCGTTGAAGCTGAATAAGCTGAAGAACCAGGCGGCCATTAGCCTGAGAGGGAGGGGCTCAGTTTGATACTGTTGTTTGCAAACAGAAACGGTGGAAAACTCCGGACTCTACCTTTAAACAATATAAATTCACCATCCACTTTACGAGGTCCACCATCCAGGACTGGGTTGGACCCCTCAATGCCTCAATTCTTAATGTCACAGATTGAGTAAGGTGTTGGAAACGTTCCGTAGAAATTTGCTCCATATTGCCATGAAAGCATCACGCAGTTGCTGCAGATTTGTCTGATGAGAATCTCCCGTTCCACCTCATCATAATGAGAATTCTCCCCATTCCACCTCATCATCATGAGAATTCTCCCATTCCACCTCATCATCATGAGAATTCTCCCATTCCACCTCATCATCATGAGAATTCTCCCGTTCCACCTCATCATCATGAGAATCTCCCATTCTACCTAATCATGATGAGAATCTCCCATTCTACCTCATCATAATGAGAATTCTCCCATTCCACCTCATCATCATGAGAATTCTCCCATTCCACCTCATCATCATAAGAATCTCCCATTCTACCTAATCATGATGAGAATCTCCCATTCTACCTCATCATCATGAGAATCTCCCGTTCCACCTCATCATGATGAGAATCTCCCGTTCCACCACATCATGATGAGAATCTCCCGTTCCACCTCATCATCATGAGAATCTCCCGTTCCACCTCATCATCATGAGAATTCTCCCATTCCACCTCATCATGATGAGAATTCTCCCATTCCACCTCATCATGAGAATCTCCCGTTCTACCTCATCAAGATGAAACGTCTCCCATTCCACCTCATCATGAGAATCTCCCATTCTACCTCATCATGAGAATCTCCCATTCCACCTCATCATCATGAGAATCTCCCGTTCTACCTCATCATGATGAAACGTCTCCCATTCTACCTCATCATGATGAGAATCTCCCGTTCCACCTCATCATGATGAGAATTCTCCCGTTCCACCTCATCATGATGAGAATCTCCCCTTCCACCTCATCATCATGAGAATTCTCCCGTTCCACCTCATCATGATGAGAATCTCCCGTTCCACCTCATCATGATGAGAATCTCCCCGTTCTACCTCATCATGATGAGAATCTCCCGTTCCACCTCATCATGATGAGAATCTCCCGTTCCACCTCATCATGATGAGAATCTCCCGTTCTACCTCATCATGATGAGGATCTCCCGTTCTACCTCATCATGATGAGAATCTCCCGTTCCACCTCATCATCATGAGAATTCTCCCATTCCACCTCATCATGATGAGAATCTCCCGTTCCACCTCATCATCATGAGAATTCTCCCATTCCACCTCATTATGATGAGAATCTCCCGTTCCACCTCATCATGATGAGAATCTCCCCTTCCACCTCATCATCATGAGAATTCTCCCATTCGACCTCATCATGATGAGAATCTCCCGTTCCACCTCATCATGATGAGAATCTCCCGTTCCACCTCATCATAATGAGAATCTCCCGTTCCACCTCATCATAATGAGAATCTCCCGTTCCACCTCATCATGATGAGAATCTCCCCTTCCACCTCATCATCATGAGAATCTCCTGTTCCACCTCATCATCATGAGAATCTCCCGTTCCACCTCATTATGATGAGAATCTCCCGTTCCACCTCATCATCATGAGAATCTCCCGTTCCACCTCATCATCATGAGAATCTCCCGTTCCACCTCATCCTGATGAGAATCTCCCGTTCTACCTCATCATGATGAGAATCTCCCGTTCCACCTCATCATAATGAGAATCTTCCTTTCCACCTCATCATGATGAGAATCTCCCGTTCTACCTCATCATGATGAGAATCTCCCGTTCCACCTCATCATCATGAGAATTCTCCCGTTCCACCCCATCATCATGAGAATCTCCCGTTCCACCTCATCATGATGAGAATCTCCCGTTCCACCTCATTATGATGAGAATCTCCCGTTCCACCTCATTATGATGAGAATCTCCCGTTCCACCTCATTATGATGAGAATCTCCCGTTCCACCTCATTATGATGAGAATCTCCCGTTCCACCTCATCATGATGAGAATCTCCCATTCCACCTCATTATGATGAGAATCTCCCATTCCACCTCATTATGATGAGAATCTCCCGTTCCACCTCATCATGATGAGAATCTCCCGTTCCACCTCATTATGATGAGAATCTCCCGTTCCACCTCATTATGATGAGAATCTCCCGTTCCACCTCATCATGATGAGAATCTCCCGTTCCACCTCATCATGATGAGAATCTCCCGTTCCACCTCATTATGATGAGAATCTCCCGTTCCACCTCATTATGATGAGAATCTCCCGTTCCACCTCATCATGATGAGAATCTCCCGTTCCACCTCATCATGATGAGAATCTCCCGTTCCACCTCATCATGATGAGAATCTCCCGTTCCACCTCATTATGATGAGAATCTCCCGTTCCACCTCATCTTTTTTTATTATGAGAATCTCCCGTTCCACCTCATTATGATGAGAATCTCCCGTTCCACCTCATTATGATGAGAATCTC